>OX465297.1:146322370-146922370 GCA_949987735.1 Leucophora obtusa
CAAGCATATTGACCGTGTGTGTATAAAGTTGAAGGTTGAGCAATATTATGTAGTGAATCAAAACACTTTTGATTTTTATTGGACAACTTGAAATATTGCATAATCTATTGGGAACAATGTGCAATTTTAATTTTGCGCTGTTTATGTTTGTGTGCATTTTGAGGTTATGTTTAATTCATATATTGCATAAAATATTGTGGCGATCATTTGTTACATATATGTTGTATTTTATTGTATGGTGTGTGGAAAACACAAAAATACTGTGCCATTATATTGCAAAATAATTTCAAATCAGAAATTTATCAAAAATTAATTTCAAAAACATTATTTTAAAAAAAATTTTCTTTCAATATTTACAAATTTTTAGGAAAAATTTTAAAAGAAACTCTTAACCAGTTAAAATAAAATTGGATTTGTAATGTCTATGGGGGCTGCTTTTACATTCCGTTCCGAAAAAAAAGTGGAAAAATGAGGCACCCTATTGTGCATGTAATAAGTACTTTGAATATTGTCGAGTATATTTACACATATACTTTAAAGCTTTAGAAAAGAAAAATCGTATATGTGTAAGTATTGGTGTGAAAAACTGCTAAATAAGCTAAAAATTCTGTATAAAATTAAAATCGGTAGAAAAAATAAAATACTGATGATTTCTTTATTAACAAAAAATTAAATATTCAAAAAGTCTAAATTTTACACATAAAACATTTATATTATGCACTAAAATAAATATTTCCACGTAAATATTTAATACAAAAGCTCGTATGGATGAGAAATAGATTACGAATAGAGGCAAATATTTGGGCTTTTAAGCAATTATTTCACAATTTTATTCTGCTTGCGAATAGACTAAAAATAATTTTCTTTTTTTTTATTTTCATTTATATTTGATTTTATTCTAAAAGTCTTTGGATAAATTTGGTATTAAAAATCTTTCCTAAACCAAAAGAAATTACTTTGAAGTAATTGCTAAGTTTTATTTATATAACCCAATATTAATTTTGTTTCCTTAATAAGTATGTCAGAAAAAGATATTTGTTATACACCTTTAGCCTGAAATAATAATTTCATTGAAATTCATGCCTTTGATACTTACATGTAACTTAACACAAATCTATTTTGGTATTTCTTAGAAAGCGTGGTAAATCTGGTTGTAAAATTATATGAAAAATATATTTTGGAACTGGCATGTTTAATAGGGTGAAATAAGAAAACAATATTATTAAATACATTAAAAAAATACCCTCTACCCTGGATTAAATATCCAGCGTAGAGGATTATTTTAAACGATATACTTAGGCTACCATGACAGATTTTTTGACATATTTTGGCACCAAAATGTTTACGAAATCTCAGAAGAAAATAAGTTAATTTTTTTCGGCAAAATAACTTAAAAAAAGGACTAAGTACTTTTTGATTAAAAGAATTGTATTTTGTCGTTTATTTTTAAATTGTTAACTAATATAAGAATTGATTGTTTTTCACAGAAAATTTTTACTGAATATTTATTTTTTACCGAAAGTAGTAGTCAGTAGAAAAAGTTAAAACATATATTTCTTTGCAATTTAACTACTTCCCAGTGTAGAAAATCATTACCAGACATGTGGTTATGAATGCGCGATTCCAGGGGGGGGATAGGGAAATCCCCCCCCCCCCTCAGCGAAATCGAAAAAGAAAAAAAAAAGGAAAAAAATGACAAAAAGAAATTTCATTTTAAAATTTCGCATTTTTTAATACAAAATTCCAATTTTAATTGAACATTTTTTAAATAAAAATAAACGCCCTTACTATTTAAATTTTCCAAATGTATATTTTTGTTGACTTTAGTTAAAATTTTGGGTGGCAGCATGCTTTGACCCAGTTTATTTTTGGAGCATTCTGATTGGTTAATTTATTTTCAACCAATTAAAATATTTGAAAATGTAAATATTTCTTTAGGATTTTCATACACAAAATGAACAAAGCCGTTTAAATATAAAGTCGACTTTAAAAGTAAAATACTGTTTGATAGTAAAGCACCGTAAGTTGTTCGGATTTCACGTGCAAAAATTGTTATACTCCTCCATATAAAAAAAATTATAATTTTCCACGACAATGAATTTCACGTGAAAACTGAGTAGAGATTTTTTTCACGCAAATTTAATGTACAAGACTATTATTTTTCTTGGGAAAAAACCACATTTTTTGTATATTGTGATTGTGTCTTTGATATAAAATTGAAAAATTGTTCATTTTTATAATTTAAATTAAAATTTGAGTAAAATTAAAGTTCGAGTAAAATTTTTACACGTGAAAAACCACTTACGGTGCTTTTGGGAAAAAGAATAAATTTTATTTTGAATTTTTTTCATTAAAATTGCAGAACTGAACTTCTAATGGAATTTTCTAAATATTTTAGAATTTTCTCATTTCGAAATAAAAAATCGAAATTTCTCTTAAAATGTTCTCAATATTGTAAGAAAACAATTAATTACCGTTATTTTTGTTCAGACTTAAGATCAAATTTGACCAATTCCAAATGGAATTCACAATTAATTTCACTTGAAATTCTCCAAATTTCATTCGGAAAGATATAGGGAGTTTTTTTGAGTCTTTCCAAAGGATCGTATTGAACTTATTCCAGTCTGTCTTTCCGAAATCCTGAGTACACATGTTGATATCGTAGAGTATATAGTTCTGTTCCTGAAATAATTTCTTTTGAAATACTAAATTTTTGATTGCCTGCGAGTAATTGACTAGCGTTAGATCCTGCACTTCCTCCCAACCTGCAAAGTGTTTTAACTTTAAAATACGGAATGTTGGTGTAGCGTCAAAGCAAAATTGGCCAGTAATTCTTTTTGTTAATAACGACATCTGACTCCCACAGCTATACCAAAACCGATATGAAAATTTAATTATACAAAGTTTTCCAAATGTTGATCACGAACCCCTGAGCGTCCCTAATCGAATCCTAGGAGGTCTGCGAAACATTCCGAAAAAATAATTAAAAAACAAGAATTTTTTAAATATTAGAAGTTTTTAGTTAAAATTTATAACTGAAGTATAAAAAATCAGCTTCTAATAAATAAAGTGAATATAAAAATAATGAAAATAATTTCAAAACTTTTCAGGAAATGTTAACTTTTTGTATTGTTGTTAAAAAGTAATCTCTGAATTAAATCCTTGTAATCATCTCAATCAAATTTTAAGGACTTTTCAGACTCCGGCGACGTTTTTCGTAAAATTTTCAAAGTTTAATTTAATGAAATCCGCGATTTAAATCGTCATATGTATATCGAAAAATGGATTCTTTAAAATTTCTGAAAAAATATATGCGGTGTTCGATTAGTCGAAATTCTTTTCTACTTTTCATACAATTGGAAAGTTTTGTTTACTTTTTATATTGAAATTTTGTAGCTGTAGTAAAAGTAGTAACTTGTAGTAAGTAAACGAACACGCTTATGTTGTTCCTCATTACTTTATTTTTGTCTTTACGAAATCTTATACTGGCACTCTTATTGGGTCTTATTTCATACAAATGCTGAAAAATCGAACTGTTTTTTTATTATTTAATACTATACTATAACTCAGGAACCAAAAGAAGTACCAAACTGATATTTGACAGTGTCATTGATAAAAAACTAAGAACTAATACAAAAATAATACAAGGCTACGATAAAGTATCCCGAACCGCTTTAGACCTTTGATAACGATAAATGGTTAAAGTTCATTTCAAAATAGTAACTATTCACGTGGCTCAATCATGGCTTCAATTATAAAAGGATAGAAACAATTAATTAATTGTAGAAAAATTCTCAAAAATTTAAATTTTTTTTAATAAATCAGAAATTATCAAATTAAAGAATGAGTTGCAGACCAACTTCAGGCACGCTTTCAGAAGCTTTAAAGTGATATATCAACCAGTCACATATCTAAAAAATAATACAAAAGTTAGACCCAAATATGTGCGGAAAGTCTATAGCAAATTTGATAATTTTCCCCAAATTGAACACCAATTTTAGCTATACAAAGTATTCCAAGTTATAGCTAGTTTCATACAATTCAAATAGAGTGCGAAAATTTATATAGTTTATTTTATATGTTATTTAATATAAACTTTTTTAGGCATTACTAACCCATCCTTGTTGGATGTCAAATACGTATCAAATATTAAAGTTTTTGATGAATAATATAACTTAGAATTTTCCGTTGGACTTTATATTGTCTTTTATACCTAAAGCGTCGCTCATAAAATCGTTAACCTTGCGGTGTGGAGTCCAAAAACGTCCAACAAGTAGTGTATGGCCAAATCAAAAGGGGTCAAAAAAATTTTTTTGTGAAAATTAAAAAAAAATTCCCCCCCCCCCCCCAGAGACTTGAGCTGGAGCCGCCACTGGGTTATGTAACTACATACTTGGTAATGGTAACTAGTTACTTTTCTTATTACATCTCTTGTTACCTTTATATGGCGATATCGCGCAAAATAATGAGTTATGCATACGAAAAACCTAAAAATGTGTCGTTACAAATATGCTTACCAGTACTGACAAAAAGAATGAGTTTAAAGGTAGATTTTCAAAAAAATAAGTTTTATAAAAAAATATTTTCTTATTGTAAAATTTTTTTATTAAAATTTTCTAGTGCGGGAATCGAATCTGGGACTTCAGGATGCCAGTCAATAGCTCTACCATCTGAGCTATTTCGACATGCAATATTTGATAGATAAAAAAATAATTGACCTGCTGCACATAAGTCAGCTTACTCGCCAACATACAAAACATCAGAAATTATGGGGTTACATATATCCTTACAAGTGTTGAAAAAATATTGAGTCTAAAAATTGATTTCAAAAGCTTTACAAAAAAATTCTAGAAAATTACTTTCTATTTGAAATAGTGATCAAAATAAGTCATTATCACTTATTATTATATGTTTTGAAATAATGCAGAAGGTAAATCAGTAGCACTACTGGAAGTCCAAAAAATAATGATATGTCATTACCGTTTCTACAGAAGTTGTAAACTGCTGTTTTCAAAAGGCTCGATTTTTATTTGCATTAAAAAAAATTGAAAAAAAAAACTTTGAAATTTTTAAATTTTTTCGTGATTTTTTAGGCTATTAATATTTAGCACAATTTTTTACGGATTTTGGTAGGTTATTTTTTTCTTTTCTATTAACAAAAATTCAACTCAAATATAGCTAAAATTCTGTATATTTAACAGTTTTATTTTTGCTGTTCCTATCTTACTAATATATAGCAGAAATAATTTGCTAATATTACAGTTTTACCTGCAGCATAATTTTTACTAGTTTTAACTAAATTTTTTACAGACTTTTTTCTACTAGTGTATACAGTAAAACTGTGTACTCAGGCCAATTATTTGACAACAGTGGAGCGATACACACCTGAAGAACATGGAATTATTGTTACTGCTTATTTCATTAATTTTCCAAAATTATAAATGCATTTGAGGTCATGCTATATATGTATACTCGTAGCTATCTTTTTTTAAAAAACAATAACATTATGCATGCATATTTCGTATTATTTTATGTTTTTCTATAAGAGGACATTTACATTGCGTATCCTAATCCAATTTCAATGAAATTTCAAAATCTAGTTCATATATATTATTCCCTACCATATGATGGAAATCTTGTTAAAAGAAGATTATCTATGAAATGTAAATACCGCATAAGGCAGCTTCACTAAGACAATTTAATCCATGCTATTAAGGGTATAAAGACAACTGATTTAAAGCATGTACTTTTTTTATTTGTCCATATAAAACTATATTTATGTTTTTAAATATTATAAGACAAATAATAATAAAAATACTACTTAAGATGAACAAGCTCATATACAACAAATAAAAATACGAATTGAATATGTACAGACAACCCTCGATACTAATACTTGTTTTACATTATTTGGATAAAATGTTCTAACATTATAGATCCCATTACGAAATTCGTGGGAAAAAAAATTCCAAAAACTAGTTATGAAAATCCGAAGTATTTTGGTCTCATTCAATCGCGGCAATCGAGGGTTATCTAGTTACTACGTACTTAAAAGGAAACTAAATATTCTGAGCACATCAAGAATGGTTATGGGAGTTTTAGACGGAGACTAAACCTCATATAGAATTCCATTATTAGAAAGGAAGGTATTCTATAATTAATATGAATGGTTTTAAAAACTCCATATAGATTAATTTAGAGTAAAACAAATAAATGTGAGCATACTTTAGCGTCCCAACATTACTTCACATTGAATTCCAAAACTTTATCGTGGGATATATCCATACACAGATAAAATTATTTTAGCTTTAACCTCTTTTTTTAATTGAGGTAACTTTAATATTCCAAGTGCTCATCAAGAACATATGTAAGTCTGCACTATACAATTAAAAATACTATTACGTGGACCTACATGCAATAGATTATATTTATGTCCAAAGTTTATCTGTGGTATCAATATACCCCAGAATAGTGTTATAGTATTTTATACCCTGCACCACTACGTAGACAGGGCACAATAAGTTCGTGCTGATGTTTGTACACTATTAGAAAAAAGTCTTTTCCCGCTATTACATCACCGCAGTAAGCAATGTTATCAGCGTATTTGATTAATAGTTCTTCCAAAAACCTATAAATATTTTAGTGGATATTAGAGGATTCAGTAAATTTAAACAAATTTTATTATCATAAAAATAATTGTTTTTGTACTATTAACCCTCTAATGCCAAAGGCCGCCAAAAAGCAGTCTTCAGATCTTAAATAGTTTTTGTCTAAATAACAACTTTTATTAAACATGTTCTATTATATCAAGAAAAAACACAATAACATACTTTTTTGCCTTCAAACTTTTTTTTGTATAAGGAACGATTTTAAAACCAGAGGGATGTAAATAAAAAATTTCGTAAATTTGAAAAAATTGACTTCTTAAAACAGAAAAAAATATTTGAAAAATCGTGAAAAATACATCTGCGATGTGGTACACATTATCGATAATCAAAAAGCGATCTTAGGGTCTCTAAATGTAAAATGACTTACAATTTTTGCTCCTGGACTCACAGGATAACGCCAGGATACGTCTTACGTATATTTCTATAACTAAAAAACTCGAAATTACACACAGATTATATACTCAGAGCTAGTAAATAGTAAGCTAAACTAATTTTGTCAAATTTATGGATGTTTAATGGCAAATTCGCCCAATTTCGTAAATAACAACACTAGATCAACAATTTATGGTATGTAATTTTATTTTACTCCTTGTGTTATATATAGCAAAAACCGAAATTATTTGACTTTTGGATTTCTTAATTCATCTTCAACTTTTATTGTGCTATAGCGCCTAAATAAAGCATTATATTAAAATTTTAATATTTTTTCCATAGTAGATTTCCAGTCCCAAATATACAGTTTAAATATTATCGAAATCAGAAGAAGAGCATTAGAACGTTAATAGTACATCATCGGCTATTAACTACAAACATTTTGTTAGGATGACTTCCCTATAAGTCATGTTAACCATTATCATCATAAGAATAATATGAAATACATCATTATATCAATGAACAATAAAGTTAGAAAGAAAATGTTAAATGAAGTGAACCCAAGAACTAAAATTATGTGCAACTACGCCTTAAAAAACCGTCAGTAGAAAGAACATAAAATTTGTGTTTTTTCTAAGTGAGGTTTTCAAAGATTTTAATGAAATTTCAAAATTTCAGAAAGGAGCTAAAATTTACAATAATGTGTCTTTTTTAACTGTTCAGTCTAGCATTAATAGGTTAAAAAGGGTTTACGAAATGGTGATTTTTTCTTTCTTTTTTTAGTTTAACTCACACTTTTATTTAGTGAGTTAGTATCAAATGAAAGATATTTGAGAGATCTACAACTAAAACTAAATTGGATATGAAAACAGTTTCACCGATTTTTTTTTACTTACTTACATATTATTTTGGGTATATCTATTACTGTTAATATAAATATAAAGGATATATATTATAGTTGTTTTATCTAGTACTTCCTTTCATTATATTTCTGTGAAATAACATTACAATTCCATCAATAATATGTACTTATATATTTTTTTAGAGACAGTCACGTAGCCAGGAATTTCTTTTTGCGGAGGGGCTTTTTTTTAATTTCGCAAATGTTTTTTGTATCCTGGAGAAACTTATAAAATACGTGTACACAAAAAATTATAACCGTTAAAAAAACTTGCTTGTTGGTTAAAGTTCTGACAAAATCCTGTCCTATATGACAAAATTACCCAAAAGTACGGGAACGCACAAAATCAGTTTTGTACCCCAAAATATTACTTCAAAGAAAGAAATTAAAATGCATTCAGTTTTAGTTTGAAAAATCGCACATATACACACACTTTTTGCATTTAAAATTTTTGATTTTACTTTATTCAGTTAATTTTTATAAATCTTAATTAAATTTTGCTTAATTAAAATTTTTTCACTGTTGTGTCTTTTGTTTTATAAGAGTACAAAATCACAATTACACTCTTTTGAGCGCTCTCATTTACCCAATGGTAACGTAAAGAAATATGGGATAATTCAGCAGAAAAATTAAAAGACAAAATTTCTTTTGTTAATTGACACAAACTGAATAAAGAAAAAAATAAAATTCCAATATTAAAATATGTTTTATAGAAAAGTCAGAGATAAGAAATTTAATAAAAAAAAATCCTTGCAATAAGCGCAAAAGGTAAACTTTTTGAATATTACGAGTACAATTAAGAATGGCTAACAACTATAAAAGAAAATTAAATTTCTAACGCATTTTGTAAGTTCTAAATTATTTTATATATTTCAAGTGTAATTAGATTTGTATTTAAGGTGATTACAGATTAAAAAAAAAAAATTCTTTTTTCAATATTTATAATTTTCTGCAATTCGTTTCTGATATTGAGTATGTTGTTTAAAACCCATCTTTTGCCAAGCGAATTTTCTGAAAAAACTTAGTAGAAAGATAGGTCGGTTTTACCTACAATTTTAAAAATACGGAAACCCCTTGATTTTTTTCTCCCCTTGATTTTCTTCTCTTATATATTTTTTCACATTGTTATCGAAATCAGCATATTACTCTCAAATTCCTTAAATTTTCAAATATTTTTTTAATAAAATTGCTTTGGAGAAAAGTCGAAAATTGTTTTTGTCAAATCATTATATGGCAACACTTGAATTAAAATTTTAATAATTTTTTAAGTTACATTTAAGGTCAAGCCCTTAAACATGCTTTTCGCTTTCATATCAAAAAATTATAGACTCTCAAAAGTAGACGTGTCTTTAAAAATACGTTGGTAAAAAATGGGTTTAAATAAACCACAAAAGAATTTCAAATATCTTGTGTCTTATAATTTTGTTGCATAATTTTAACATTGAAATTATATTTTACTACAATTTTTTAATATCGAGAGGCTATATTCAAAATATGTCAACTTAAATTTGGTCAAAATGAGTTTCCGATGGCAAATAGCTCCCCTATGCAATACCCATCTGTGATATAAATATCAAAACAAAAAGATAATTAATTCTCGTTTTATATAGATTTTTGTTATTATATCAAAGAACATTTTTTTTGGTGATAATAAATGTAAATAAATAGTAAATTTCCAACTTTTAAAAAAAAAATAATTTATTATAAACCTACCACACATCTTATTGCATTTCGCATGCCGAATACGAATCTGGAAAAGATTTTGATATCCAATGGTTAGTTTTCGAGATATGATATAATTATTTTTATTATATTAGTCAATAGTGGTTTCAAACAAAAAAAATTGGTAATATATAGCACATTTGGAGTGACCCTGTTACAATACAGTGTGAGTTTGAGAGTGCCAAAGTTGACCACCTCGAGTAGTTTTTAAAATTTTCTATTTAATGTGGAATAAAACATCTCATAAAATCCCAGCCAACAATTTTCTGAATGCTCATAAATTATGACTCTTATTGGAGTCCTAAATATGAGCGATTCTGAACGCTCATAATTTTGAGTCATAAACGATTCATATTTGAATCCTGTTTATGAGACCTTCAAAAGCTTAACTCTAAAAATACACTTATTTCTGACTCATTTTTGAACACTCATAAAAGATTCAAATATGTATCCAAAAAGAAGGATATTCAAGAAAAAAAAGGAAATTTCAAATGACATGCTCTAAACTTACACATTTTTTTGAGTGTTTTGGGAAGGATCTAAAATATGAGTCAAAATAGAATCAAAAATGTGTATGTTTAAGAACCTTTTCAAAATGCTCTAAAAAGGCTCATAAATATTTTATGAGCCTGATTTTTATTTTAAATTTTCATTTATAATCAAATAATTTTGGAGTTTTTTTTATACCCTACACCACTATGTGGTCAGGGTATTATAAGTTTGTGCTGATGTTTGTAACACCAAAAAATATTGGTCGTAGACCCACCTTATAGTATACCGATCGGTTCAGAATTTTTTTTTATTTCGATTTAACGATGTCCGTCTGTCCGTCCGTCCGTCCGTCCGTCCGTCCGTCCGTCTGTCTGTCTGTCCATGCAATCTTGTACGCACTCTACAGGTCGCACCTATTAAGATATTTCGATGAAATTTGGTACATAGACCTATGTTGGCCCAAGGACGAACAAGTTTGATTTTTTTGAACATCGGTCCATGTTTAGACCTAGTGCCCATATAAAGGTCCTACCAAAATTATATTGTTTATACGCTGCAGGTCGTAAATATTAAGATATTTTGATGAAATTTGGTACACAGACCTATATTGGCCCAATAACGCAGCCTATTGATTTTGGTGAACATCGGTCCATGTTTAGACCTAGTGCCCATATAAGGGTCCTACCAAAATTATACTGTTTATACGCTGCAGGTCGTAAATATTAAGATATTTTGATGAAATTTGGTACACAGACCTATATTGGCCCAATAACGCAGCCTATTGATTTTGGTGAACATCGGTCCATGTTTAGACCTAGTGCCCATATAAGGGTCCTACCAAAATTATACTGTTTATACGCTGCAGGTCGTAAATATTAAGATATTTTGATAAAATTTGGTATACAGACCTACATTGGCCCAGTAACGCAGCCTATTGATTTTGGTGAACATCGGTCCATGTTTAGACCTAGTGCCCATATAAGGGTCCTACTAAAATTATATGGTTTATACGCTGCAGGTCGCAAATATTAAGATATTTTGATAAAATTTGGTACACAGACCTACGTTGGCCCAAGGACAAAGCCTATTGATTTTGGTGAACATGGGTCCATGTTTAGACCTAGTGCCCATATAAGGGTCCTACCAAAATTATATTGTTTATACGCTGTAGGTCGCAAATATTAAGATATTTTGATGAAATTGGGTACACCGACTTATGGCAGCCGAAGGACGAAGCCTATTGATTTTGGTGAACATCGGTCTATGTTTAGACCTAGTGCCCATATAAGGGTCCCCCCAAAATTATATTGTTTATACGATGCACGTCGTAAATATTAAGATATTTTGACGAAATTTGGTACACAGACCTATTTTGGCCCACGGACGAAGCCTATTGATTTTGATGAACATCGGTCCATGTTTAGACCTAGTGCCCATATAAGGGTCCTACCAAAATTATACTGTTTATACGCTGCAGGTCGCAAATATTAAGATATTTTGATGAAATTTGGTACACAGACCTATATTGGCCCAATAACGCAGCCTATTGATTTTGGTGACATTAGTTGGCTTTTACCCAGACTGGTGTAGGGTATTCTATAGTCGGCATGCCCGACTTTAACCTTTTTACTCGTTTTCATTTAATGTTTTCTTTCTAATTTTTACAAAAATATCGATAGATCGGTAGACAATATATAAAATACGCGGTGTAATTGTTTTATTATGAAGAAGCTGTGTTCATTGGATAGGATATTAGCCACGAAAATTACTTTCAAGAAACTAAAAAATAATATGTAGCTGAAATTTGCAAGTTTTTTAAGACATCTTTTCTTCTGAGGATCTGCATCTGAGGATCTGCAATGTCAAGACATCAAGAAAGTGTACATGTGTTATATATAACTCATTCGTAATTTGTAATTATATTGCTGATTTCGAATTGTATTATATGTAGGTATGTATATGTTATTTTAATAAATAATCGAAATAATAGCTTTGTGTGAAATTTTATATTGCAATTAATTAAGATCCATTATAATTTTTATAAAACTGCTCAAAAACACTCAGAAAAAAGAGGGAAATTTCCCCTCCCTAGGCTCATAATTATGAGTCGTTTATGAGTCATAAAAGAACGATCAGAAAGAGGCTTCACGTGCACAGAAAAACACACTCATAAAGCTATGATTTTAGAAGGTCTCAGGACTCTTTTATGAGTCTTTTCGGACTTTAATTGTACACTGGGAATGATTAAATTATAAACATTTTTCAAAAAAAACGTATTTTTATTTTCCGACAAAATATGCTAACTCTGAAAAATATTTGTGTTGTGATATACTAAAATATGCTATCTCAAAAAAATACGCAAAAAAGTGCAAAATATGAAATTTTTTGTATAGGAATAAATTAGTAAGAATATTTAAACCATTTTATGGAAGATACATTGTTTATTTTTACAATAAAAAGTGAAATAACGAGTTTTTTAGCTCTACTGAGAAGTTAGCTTTTTTGAGTTGGCATTTATTGAATATAGGAGCTCGATATTTTTGTACATTTTCCTTGTTCGTTATTGCCCATCCTACAAATTTCTGAAAATTATGACTCTTAAAATATTCTAAATTATGATCGTTATCTGAGCACTCATATTTCATAGTCTTTAATGACTCAGTATTGAATCATTTTTATGAGCCTTCCAAATATACGCTCCGAAATTACACATTTTTTTGTCTCGGATTTGAATGCTCCGAAGAAGTGTGGAGAAATTTTTATAAATAGGAAATTTGAAAAAATAAACACTCACAAATTACACTTTTATATGAGTAATTAATGGGTTTTTAAAAATGAGTCTGAAAAGAGTCAAATATGAATATTAAGTTTATTGTTTTAAGAACCCTCCAAAAAGGCTCATAAAAAAGTGTGAAAAAATAACTCGTCTTCTGTTTTATTTTTTATATAAGTCAAAGCATTGTCGAAAAAAAAAATATAAAAAATTAAACAACAAACTTGGGATTGTTAATTATTTTATAAACGTTGTCCACCGCTTATTACAAAATCTTCATCACGAACAATATTTTGCATGGCATCCAGGTTTGCAGTGTAATTAAGCAGTTATCAGAGTATCAAAAACTTTGTGCAAAATATGTGCGTAGGTATTTTAAATCAGTGATGTGCAAAATTGATTTGCAATTGTATTAGTGAGCAAGAGAGAGACCTGCACTGAAAAAAAAAAAATTGAGCGAATCAAAAAATATGTCTTTTACATATTTGTCAATCTACATATTTTTATACAATCTTAATGACATTTTCTGCAACCTATTTTTATAGATTTTAAACAAAATTTTCTATGTTAATACTTTCACGAAAAATTTTTTTCTTTATTTCTATTAAAGGTATAATATGAAAGATTTTACTATGGAAATAAGCATAATGTCTTTTAATAACATATTCCCTAGATTCCTGAAAAGTTTTATAACGTAAAAGGCATTGCATGATATCAAAAACATTTTTCATCATATATTTTCTGAATGTCGTAATTAATTTTTTTCAATGCAGATGAAAAAAATATCAAAACACCCATTAAGCATGTGCACTCGTCGCTGTCTCAGTGACGACCAGTGTTGCCATTTCAGTACTTTTCGGGTATTTTTTGGTGCTTTTTTCCTTCCCATACCCGGTGATTTTTTACAAATACCCGTTTAAAAAAAGTGGGTATTTACAGTGCTTTTTACGATTTCTGGCATTGCTTTTAGTGCTTTTTGTACAGCTTATATGTTTGGTATTTGTTCTCGCTTTTTTAAATTTTTCTTCAATTTTCTGTCAAAGTTGAAAAAATAATACGAACTAAACAAAAAATACATTTTTTCACAATGTTTATAGTACAATTTTAAATAGCAACTTCGATATATTTAAACTTCTAAATTTTTAAATATTAGTTTGGTGCTTTTTTACCCCTTTTTGGTTATTTTTTGAACTTTTTTTACACGATTTTACAAAGCTAAAATGTGTTTTTAAATTCTTGATTTAAATTTTTAAAAAAATTAATATCGTGCTTTTTTAACCCATTTTTGGTACATTTTTACCCTTTTTACCCGTTTTCACAATGCTCACGGTGCTTTCCTGCCTTCAAGAGTTGGCAACACTGGTGACGACTAAATTAAAGAGAATAAGAATATGTGTGAGGTAGTAATTTCACAATTGTGCTATGAGACGCGCACCCCTGCTTTAAATGCAAACTATGACCACGGGTGTTACTGGTTGACACGATTTCAATATCAAGCTTCTATTGTGGAAACGAGTCGCAAGAATAATAAATAGAACAATGCTATTTATATACGTATTTAAGCTAAGTTCTTTGCTACATTTTAATTTTGAGTTTTTGCAAATTTTTTGTAATATACAGTGATGTGCCATAAAATAGAGCCATTCAAGTTTTTTTCTAATTTTATTCTCGTTGCCTTTATTTTTAAAGATCAAAATAGTGGATAAATTCGCCCAAAAATGCGAGGAGATAGTTCAGAAAATTATGTAGAATTTTAACGTGACGTCTGTTTTTTCATTTTGTTACTTGTTTTAAGTAGGCGTGGCTTTTATTGAAAAATAAGCGATATCGACCTTCTATCAAATTACATAGTAAAATTTAACGATACATGCGTTGGAAAGGTCTACTTTTACTGATGGCTCTTAAAAAAAAATGACGAAAAATGTCTACGCATACGCGTTATACGCACACTTTTGTGATGGTGTGTTTGTTTTTCCCATATAAAATGTGTGATCAACTTTTTTTTTTTGTGAAAACTTTTTTTTGTGAAATATTTTTTTTTTTTGTGGAAAAAGTTTTTTTTAAGACTTTTTTTTTTGTGGAAACTTTTTTTGTTGAGGAAACTTTTTTTTTTGTGGAAATTTTTTTTTTGTGTTGAAACATTTTTTTGTGTGTTGAATTACTTTTTTTTGTGTAATTTTTTTTTTTGTTGTGGAAACTTTTTTTTTTTTGTTCAAACATTTTTTTTTGTGCAAACACTTTTTTGTGGAAACAACTTTTTTTTTGTGGAAACTTTTTGTTTTTGTGTAAACTTTTTTTTGTGGAAACATCTTTTAAGGAAGAAACATCTCTTTTATTTCAACAATGTCGCAATAGCTGTTGAGCAATTTGAAATTTGGACTTCATATCCGAATTTTTTATTTTTTAGAGAAGCAACACTCATTAAATTCTTCCTATTAATTAAAGTGTTGCTTTATTTGGAAAGGGGATAAAGAAGAGATAGGAGGTGGTGAAAGATGAGAGGCTTCAAATATGGCAACACTATTATTGCGCGAGATGTTGAATTTCAGAACAGTTGTTGCGCCCCATTTGATGGTGAGTTGGCGAACTTTTGTAGAGGCTGTTTATTTCATAGTCCTGTTATATTATTGTACTTCGGTGGGGTTAAGTGCATTGGGAATGGTAAAGGAGGACACTGTATTAGGGATTAAAAAATCATACACATTATTTTTCCAAATTGATGTTGAGGATCGAACCCGAAACCACATGTGTAACAATTCAACGCGCTAACCATACACCACAGCTCTCACATCGTCATCGTTATTTATTGTTAATTATTAAGTGTGTCTATTTGATTTTATTTTTATTTAAAAAGTAGAAGATTTGTTTTAAGCTAAGCTTCCTCTGAATAATAATTTTTGCAATTATTTATTTTTTATATAAGCTTTCTTTGCAATTATATATTTTTATAAAGTTTCTTAATGTTCCTCTAAAAATACTCAAAAAAGACGCATAAAAACGTCAAAAATTCTTAACAAAAATGGGATTTCTGAGAGTTCTTTTATTACTCAGAAATGACTCTTAAAAAAGAGGGATATTTCCCCTCGAAATGAGTCATAAAAAAATGCTCAGAAAGAGGCTTCGCCTGCAAAGAAAAACATCCTCTTATTGCTAGGATTTCAGAGGGTTTGAAGACTTATTTATGAGTCCTTTCGGACTCAAAATGTTCACTGGGTGTTTTTAAAAACTTTTACTACAACTTATATTTAATAGTAAAACTCAATTATATCATTATTATTTTGGTTCATAATGGAGTTTTTAAAATCGCAAAAGTAGCGTCACTGAAACAGCTGTAACTTGATCACTAATTGTCATTAAATTTTAACAGGTATCATCTGAAGGTTGGTAGTTCCAAAAGATCATATGAATTTTTTCATTACGGATTTTTCAGCCGATGTGTTATATGCTGGATGTACTCAAAATAATATGTTAGTTAAAAATCTGAAAATAAAATTTAAAATTAATTATATGTAACTTAAAATACCATCTGCAAAATTTGTATTTAAACTATTTGCGTGTCTTTTATTTTTTTTATATTTCAAACTGGCACAAATAGCAATATTTATTCATCCTCTTCTTTTTTAATAAACAGTTATATGTGCATTTTTAAGTATCGCTATTTTCATTATTTCTTTATTATTCTTCTATGTCCCTCTAAAATAATTTTTAGAAAAGTATTTACGCTTTATTTTCATGACATTCGTTTCCATAGTAAATTTTCTCATACAATATTGTTAAAGCGCAATTTACAGAGTAAAATTTTGGGGAAGCTTTTATCGACAGTAAAATAAATAATAAATGAAGACAAAAATTAATGATGGAATTTATTTTTAAACAGTAGTGAAGTATTATTTTAAGTAGTCAATTAAACTTTTTTTGTAAATTTGACAATTTTCTATGGGCTAAACTTTAAGAGTCATGCTATTTTCCAAGAATAGAACATTAACACTTAAACTGTAAATTTCATCAAAGTGAAAGTTATGTGTCAGCAATAAATTGGAACTAACACGTGAAAATTTTCGGCCAATGATTAATTACGATGTGGATTATCTAGACAAAAGTGCATAGACAAATTAAATTTAACCTTTGGTGGTGAAGATGCATCCTTTGCAACTGTGAAACCCTGGTATAACGATTCCTGATAACTTAACACCAGCTCAAAAATATGCTCCGGTCGATTGGTACAAACAAATGCTCAATGCTCGTTGCAGCTGACGAATCATTGATCTATGCATATGAGCCTGAAACTAACTAAAGGTATCGCACCCATTACCAAAGTTTTGCTGAGTTAGAAAGAAAATGAATTGTTATGTTTCGTATTTTTGTTCGTGATGTCGAAAAATATACACCTTACCTTTATGCTTGCAAATAAACATAAAGTAATGTGAATAAAAATAGATTTTTAAAAAAGTTTTATTCATTACTTTGCTTTTGCAAATCATGCATTGTCTAACCGGTGATCGGTAAGTCATTACTTTTTGATTTGAAATAACTAAGAAGGTAACGAGCTATCATTACAAAGTAATGCGTGAGTATATCGCACCCATTACCAAAGTTTTCCTGGGTACTATTGTAAATGACAAAATTTATAATTTAACATGAAATTAAAAAAAACAATATATACTATTTTGTCATTTTCCTCATTAAGACTCATTCATTTTTATGTATGGAGTTAATCAGTTTGACAACTGAAGTATTCATATGGTAGGGCTGACAGTTTTTAGTGCGTTTAAAATTTGTCATATAAAGCTACCCAGCAAAATTTTCTCTTCCAAAGAGATAGCTTCTTGTGCTTATCATTTTTTATTTTTGTTTGAAATTTACAAAAAGCAACGGCTTTAGTAGCTCCAAGGCAGAGCCAATTGCCTTAGTTTTGTAACTACCCAGCCAGAAATTGCCAACGGTACAAAGAATAAGGTACTGGCGCAACACCGTATTTTCTCCTTTTAAGGTACTGTGAAGGTGTATAAATGATAACAACGGAGGACAGTCAAATGACGTTATTCGCTGGTGTTATCATTTTATATATTTCCAGCACTTTTTATTTTTTAGTTTTTTTTTTCTTTTCTGTGTATTTAACTTTTTATGTATTTATTTATAATAAAATTAATTCCAAATAAAAAAATTATCATTGTTTAAATGTACCGGCAAATCAGTATAAAAAAATTATCGGTTTTATTGTATTTAAAGTACCAGGAAGGCTCTGAATTTTTAAAATGCCAACACCTGTAGCCAACCGTCCTCCGTTGTTATCATTTCGACGTCATACCAGTGCTGTATGAGTTGGAAATAGGATGTTTTGCCAACAGTTGTACTACCCTCGCCGACGCTTTACCAACACCTTGCCGTTCGTATTTTTCTGACTGCGTAGTTCTTATAGAAAGAATTCGCCAGTTATACCTTAAGTTATGTAGAACAGGTTCCGAAACTAACTTTATGGAATTGGTTCTAGTGGAACCAGTTGTAGAATTGATGTGGTAGGCAAGTCTCTGCAATATACCACACTTTGGAATGGATTTATAAATTTGTTTCGCCTTTAAATCTTTCAAATAAGTCTTGCCGTGTAAACTGCCTTTAAAAGCATATAAACTGATACAAGTGATTCTGTATCGTTTAGAGTGTTCTGACATTTTTATAATAGCAGAAAACTCAAGACTGTAAATAGATTACGAAGTAATACAAATAAAAGAGCACCCATAAAATAGTACATTCAGGTTGCTACCAAGGTGTATGCTAAATGCTATGACGATACAACATAATTACCTATTTTTAGTGTACTTACTATGGTTAAGTATGCTCAGAAAGAGAATCCGTAATAGAAAATCAATTTAAAAAATTTAGCAAATCTTACTTTTAACATGGCAATATAACACATGCGAGATCTAGTACTTGTGAACAACTTTAGTGTGATACATCATTCATACGATATGTCGATGTTCATAAGTTGACAACTCGTACATAACGACCAATTTACTGTATGAGATGAGAATACCAATTGACTACAGTATGATGAAGAAGTATTTTGGCAAGCTTAACATAAGTTGAAATATATCTGTCAGTTACGAAATATCAATCTATAACCATCTATATGCTTTTAAAGGAGTTTTGAACTCAAGAAAAAATAAAAATAAGCAAAAATTTCCTGCTCTTTTTATACACATTCCTTCAAACTATTCCCTCTTCTTTGTTTGTATGTTTTATACCTTTATAATTTGTTTCCCCTAGATACTACATGACTCTATCAAACATTTATTCAACGACTTTTTTGTAATTCGAGTTTATAAAAAAGCTAACTTAACACCACATTGATAATGAAAATGTTGGAGCCATTAACAATAAATAAAATAATCTAAAGTTTGAACTAACTTACAGTTATAGATGTAAAATTTTATATAAATTTTCCAGCAAACATGGCAATACGAATACGATTCCCGAATCGTATTGCCTGGAAGAAAATATTTATTGCGGCAACAATCATTTTTGTTTTGCGGAAGATACCCCATTTGGTAGAAAACGTGTCCCGAATGCAATACTTCCAAGCAATACAAAAGCAATTCTTTTGGAAGCGAATAGGTGATAACGCTAGTTTATTATGTAGAAGATAAAAAAAGTGTCACCAAATATCGCTGATTTGTCATCAGGAAGTTTTAAAGAAGATATCGCCACAATACCCCTCAGAAGATTAAAAAAATGTTTAATTCATATTTTTTCTATCTTTTTATTTAAAACTTATAAACACAAAACACATTATTCTACCTGAAATAGCATTACGTATAAAACCCAGTATCTAAAATTCCTTCCGGATTTCATCCAACAACCATCTAATGTGTTATTTTCTGAAAAAGAAAGAAATTTGTGTTATAATTTGCAATGCTTTTTGAGTTTTTATTGCAAATTTGCAAATTAGTTGGATGCATTTATGCAAAAGTCTTGTTTTTATACTTCTATTCCAATGCGTTTCCTTGGAAAAATGGTTTTAGTAGCATTGGTAGGTATGTAATTTTGAAAAAAAATATATTTTCTAACTCTACATTTGACATTTTTCTTTCAATAAACATAAGATATTAAAAAAAAACTACTTGATTCTCTTCTGCAGGAAAAATGGAAGACATTGCCGTAATATATTTAGGGTGATATTTTTTCAAAATGTTTATTGGGTTGATTTCTTTAATTTTAAGTTTGTATACACTTGAGGACTTACAATATTAGTAGTATATACATAGTTCTTGAGAAATTAAAGGGCGAAAATTGGTAAATTTTAAATGCGAGTTTTGCAAAAATTATAATCATTATATTCTTAGCCTAACAATGAAAAACAAGAGCTAGATTTTTAAAATTATTTTATTTTTCAATATAATCTTGGTAAATTTTAAATGCGAGTTTTGCAAAAATTATAATCATTATATTCTTAGCCTAACAATGAAAAACAAGAGCTAGATTTTTAAAATTATTTTATTTTTCAATATAATCTCCTGAAACTTCAATACACTTAGTCAGATGTTTTTCTAGCAATTCTATCCCTTGATTAAAATAATTTTCCTGAAGCTCCTCAAAATAACCATTTACAGCCGCCATTGCATTCGAGGTAAAACGTTTGCCAGAAAGGATTTTTTTTAGATTTGGGAACAGGTAGAAGTCAGAGGGAGCTAAATAAGGAAAATAAGGTGGGTGGTCAAGCAATTCGTACTTCAATTCGTTTCAATTTTGAAATTTTCATTCAAATGCGTTTTTAGTAAACTGTTAACAAATGCGTCACCGATGTTGCAGAAAACTTTTTCATCTGTAATTCTTGATGCAAAATAAAATGTACTCGATCATTTGATATGCCTATGGCATTACATATTTAACACACTTTCACTCGTCGATCGTCTAATACCATATCATGGACTTTAGCTATGATTTCTGCCGTTGTTGCAGTTTTTGAACGTCCACTTCGTGGTTCATCTTCAATCTTGTACGACCACGTTTAAATTCAGCAACCCAATTTTTTACTGTTGCATATGAAGGAGCACTTTCATCTAACTCATTCACCACATCATTATGAATTTCTTGTCCCGCTAAACCTTTCCTATGTAAATATTTAATCACACCACGAATTTCTAATTCTTCCATTATAAAAAATCACTGAAGTGCCTTTTTTGAATACCTGTTACTATACGAATGAGTTATAAATCGGTTATGGGGGACAATGTACCTTTAGAATCAAAAATGTATTCTTGCAACATAAATTAAATGACTATTACACTCATAGAAATAAACCTGTAAAATTATTAAAAATTAGTTAAAAATTACCTTGCAGAAAAATCTGCTGAAATTGGAATTTTTTGCTAAATAAAAGTAAGGTAATAACAGCAAAACTTATACTGTTAAATTTATAGAGTTTTAGTTATATTTGAATTAACTTTTAGTTAATTAAATTAACAAATTGTACTGCAAAAATTGAGAAAATTTTGCTAAGTTTTAGGGCTCGATGAAATAACCACCCACGAAATAACTCCCCGAAACGAAAATGAAATAATGCCCCAAAATTGGGGGCTTATTTCATTATGAAATAATGCCCCAATTTTCATAATGAAATAAACTCCCACAGAAATGAAATAATATCTCAAACAAAAATGAAATAACTCCCCATTTTTGGGGGTTTATTTCATAATGAAATAAAGCCCAATTTTCAAGATGAAATAAGTCCCCATTTTAAAATTCAGTATTATTTCATTTTTTTTTTTTCATTGTAAAAATTACATATATTTATGTATGTTAAATATGCACATATCTGCATGGAGTCTTTAAATATATCGCTACAATAAGAGAAACTAGAGGAATTTAAGATCGCGTACATGCCCTACGGGAAATTTTAACAAACTGTCACTTTTATATGAAATAGAGTGGTCACTTTTACATGACGTTATCATGGGAGGAGGAAATTAACCCCTTGTGACATGTCACAAGACAAATCCTAGGACAGGTTACTAAACTCTCATAAAAAACAAAGTTCAGGGACCTGTCCTGGGATTTGTCTTGTGATATGTCACAAGGGGTCAATTTTCCCCTCCTATGACAACGCCATGTAAAAGTGAGCACTCTATTATCAATAACTTTTCTAAATATATTTAGAAAAGTTATTGAGATAGTCGTGCAAAATCAAAATATAAAAATTTTTTAAGGTTTTTTCTTTTTAAAAAATTTAAACATAAGACGATGTCCGATTTTAAATATCAAAGCCAATTTGGAAAGAAAAAGGTCCAAAATTTTTGAATATGTCATATTGCATTAACAAATTAATTTAGACTTAAAATGAACAAAAAAATATTTTACTGTGCTAAAAATCTACTGTACTATTACAGAATTTTTTTTTTCTAAAAACATCAAATTTCATTCCCTATTGATTTTTTGCGATATTATTGCGATTTACAAAGTTTATATTTAAATCACAATATTTTCATACACATTTAAAATGAGTTCGTCGAGAAATAATTGTAGAAAGAGTGCGAAGGCATTATTTACATATAAACTTTGAAAATCGCAATAATTTCGGAAAAAACCCAATAGCGAATGAAATCCGATGATTTTGAAAAAAAAAATTATGTAATAGTATAGTAGATTTTTAGTACAGTAAAAAATTTTTTTGTTCATTTTAAGTCTAAATTATTTTACAAAAGGCGCTAAAACTGCACATAATTTGTTAATGCAATATGACATATTCAAAAATTTTGGACCTTTTTCTTTCCAAATTGGCTTTGATATTTAAAATCGGACTTCGTCTTATATTTTATTGAAAAAATCGACTGAAAAATTGAAAAAATTTAAATCGCGAATTACGCGAAACCTAGAGCTAATTTGAACAAACTGGTTGCAGATTCGAAATCAACACCCCCTAATTATCCTAAAACCACTGCAAAGTTGTGCAACTTATAAATATTGTAATATTTTGTAGAGCTGTGTTATTTATTTCCAATTTTATGGTAAGTTTTATAGAAATTCAAGACACTATGTAAAGCCGGATTTTGGTGAGTTACCCGATTAATCGACCAATATTGGTCGAGCTTATCGTTAATCGAAATAATCGAATAGAATCGAAGTAACTGTTAATTGATTCAATACCATATGATGTACGTTCGATTATGCCGCAACCATTATAAATATTAACAGCGCAATTCATAGCGAAAATTTAGCATATCATCAATATGAGTTTTATTCAATACTGTAGTACTCATTCTGTCATTAAAAGTAAGAAAACAAAAAATCCATTTACAATTATAACTAACTAAAATGCTGTACATTTAACAGTTTTATTTTTGCTATTGCTATATATCTAATATATAGAAAAAATAATCTGCTAATTTAGCAGTTTTTTCTACAGCATCATTTTTAACTAATTTCTAGTTACTTTTTCTGCTATTTTTACAGATTTATTTCTATGAGTGTAAAGACGACGTTGCTTCAAACAAGAAACAACGCCCATAGAAGCAGAGTGTGCCCTATTATGATTACTTTTAACTTGTTCCTCTTCCCGATTCAATAAGTAACCAAAACAACCATTAGGTGTCGTCTTTATAAATGCAATCAGATTCCGTGGATTCTCCCCCCCCCCCTCGGATTTCGTAAAAGTTCTGAAGGAAATAAGAACCCAAAAATTTAAAACGCCTTTGCGATAACGCCCTACATTCACATCTCGTCTACAGCATCGCCGCACCATCTGTGACGTGTGATGAGGTTGGTTGCCGCTTTTAGTTGGCTTCTGTCCATATTCAGCAAAATCCTGTTATATTCAATCTTACTTTTATCCCACAATGATTTTGTTTTGCAGACAGTGCGCTGAATTGTTCCACCGACTAATTTGGTTGCATCAAATGAATTTTTCGGTTGCGACTACCGAATTCTTGATACAACTAAAATACCATTGAAATAGCCAAATTAGTCCTGTCTTAATTGATTTTCTGTTGTCTCAACTGCAAAACTCAGATATCACAATCGAACAACTCGATTGGCTATAAATGCGGTTGTCAGCACCGAAGCTGTTTTCTGAGTGTTAGAATTAGGAAAATAGAGTAGATTTAGAAAATTTTTAACACCAAACTGCTAATAACAAACAATTTGAATAAAAAGCAACTGATATTTGCTCATACACACAAATAATTTGGAGATAAAACTAACTAAAAATACAATTTAAAACGAATAAAATTCAGTTTAAAACCGGTCTACTCACATTTTCATTTAATTTAACAATTTTTTTATTTGTTTTTGGCCATCAATAATTGACTATCAGAGACTGTAAAATCAACTTAAAGTTAATTTATTTTTACTATAAAAATAACAAGCAAAATGATGCGAAGAACTAAATTTATATTTGATTTTACAAAAAAAATTCAAAAAATAACAAATTGGATAACTGTATTATTGTTTTTTTATTTCAAACAACTTTTACTACAAAATACCTTTTTTGGTTCATTTTTTTAGTTTTATTTTAAAACAATAAAAATTGACTAGAGAATTTTACTGTTGCAAAACTTCCGTATTTTTATTTAGTTAAATTTTTAAATAACTTGTGAAAAAAGTTAAAAATAATTTTTCTTCTACGAATAACTGTTATTATTTTTAAAAACAACTCAACGGAAAAACTTCAGAAACAACTAACAAAAAGTGACTGTATTTATTTTATGAGTGTATGAATAAAAAATAGATATTACTAAAAGGGGGAAATACAGGGTTTTTTAAACAATTACTTCACAAATCTAGTCTACTTGGGAGTAGACTAGAAATTTAATTTTTTAATTTTCGTTTGCATTTCGTGCTATTCCACCAGCCAATTGGTAAATTTGGAGTTAAAAGCCATTCCTTAGCCCAAAGTAATTACTTCGAAGTAATTGTTTCAAGAGGCCATCAAATTAGAATCAGAGCTAGATTTGCAAAAGCCTTTGAGGGTTTTGTTTTAACAACGGTTTACTTTCATTTCGCGTTTGAAACATTGATGCTGACCGCGATGATCATTTTGCAAGATCTTCTGACACCGCAGAATCTATTTTTGTTAAATATACTGCAAGAAGCATATTGGGACAAATCCGAATTTACATATGTGTGACCTTCTCCGAGAAAAGGGACCTAGTGTGTCAAAAACGGGTTTCGATAAAAATGAGAAAAACATTAAAATTTTATTTTTAATTTAACTTTAAATGCGTTCTTCTCAAAAATTCATTTTCACACCCTAGCTCCCTTTTCTCGGAGAAGGTCACATGTATTTAATTTGCAGTCACTTCCAGAATAAATTTCTTGTTTCTCATAAAGTACGCTTTTTCATGGACAGTTAATAATTTTAATTTTAAAAAAATTATGAAAACAACTTAGGGTGGAAAAAATTGTAAAATGTCGAATTATACCAAATTATCATTATATAGTAACAGCTTTTGCCTGCAAGCAGGAAACCTGTAATTTTTAAGGAAAATCAAAGGTTAATTTATCAATTTTTAGTTTATTTTATACAGAGACCCAAAATAACTGTTATATTTCTTAAAAAGTCACCACCTAAATTTATTAAATGATAATATTTTAATAATGCACTATATTTTATAAATCATATTGCACAAAAAAATCACAAAGTTTGGCAAAGATTTTAATTTTTTCAATTTTTATATTTTACTCTATAAATTTCTCTTGTTTTTTGATTTTTATTTTAAAACTTTTTATAAAAGTTACAGAATGATTTTTTTGAAAAAATTAAGCACTAACTTTTTTATTTGATAATAAAATAAAAATTAAAAATTGAACTAAATTGAATGCCGGAAGTTGCTGGAATATACTCACTTTTCACATTTACTCACTATAAATCACTATTCAATCTTTTATTAACACTAGTTGCCATCATCAGGATATTATAATTGTTGAAGTCATTGGTTCTATGGCTTTTGATTTATATTCTTAAATGTTATTTTTTGATAAAGAAAAAAAATCACAAAATAACTTTTATCATTTTTGAAAAAATAAAAATCGTGTTTGGATTGCTTTTGTTTGAATTAAAAATAAAAATCAAACAGAGCAAATAAACAGAATTTTTGTAAAACAAGCAGTTTTTTGAATAAAAGTTATAACGTCCCTGATTTTATAATAAATATGACGAAAACTATTACGGTGGGTCTCATACTGTAGGTTTAACTTCAACTTAACTAAAAACAAAATAAAATGTCAACAAAATTTACACAAAACAACAACAAATTTTTGGGTTAACTATTAACCTAAGTTTAAACCTACAGTATGAGACCCACTGTTAGTAAATAGTAACGATAAAAAATAGCCACTTATCAATTAAAAGGTGCGAGAAAAATATCTGTTTTCTATTTGTAGCGTTGTTGCTTTCTACGTATTTTGTTACGTTTCAAAATTTGTCAAATCATTTCGGGGGTCTCGAGCCCCCTAACCCCTCCCACCCTAGCTACGTGCCTGATGAGGGGTACGTATAGTTGATCTTTTATTCGGTAAATGAATGTTCGTCGTTTGATTTTAGATCATATATATTAATATCTCTTTCTGTTTAATGTTTTTATTTTATTTAATGTTTTTCTCTTTGATCTTAAAAACCGAACAAAAATAACACTCATTGTAACAGTATTCAGATCATCTAAAATCTACGATAAAAACAATTTACTAATACCAAGAAAATTATATCAGTTTGGAGCATTTTTAAGTTACTTAAAATTACACTGAAATAATAACACAGTACAACATTAAAAATGCATCGGGCATGCGACAAATCAATTCTAATAGATTTTAGGATGAATATCACGAACGTGAACACCAAATTAGCTCTAGTTTTGGAAATATTTTCAAATTTAACTTTTAACAAAAAGACAGTTTTTTTGTTAAAATTTCTTATTTATTCATATACCTGACTAAGGGCGAGTAACTTATTTCCAACATAATTATGGTTAAACATTAACCACAGATATTTGCATATAAATTTGACATTCATAACTATGGTTAAGCACTAAACTCAGTTTAATTTGAGATAAGTTAACAGGTCTAAACCATGGATAATTTTTAATATAGACTTTGGGCTTTTAGAACCATTTCAACGTATTTTGTTTAGGTAAAGCAATTAAAGTGAAAACTTCACTTATTTTCCTATTTTGCAAATCTAGTAAAATCCGTTAATCGGATTAGCAAAATCTTTACATATAACGCAAATTCATATTCCACTAAATTCTTTTTATAAAAAAAATAATAACAACTTCTGCATCAACATTTGCAGAAAATTCAATCTGAAGTACACATTTTACATCTATTTTATTTCAAACAAATTTTATATGAAATTACTATGAAAAAAGGAAATAAAGTACATTTTTGAACATGCATATTTTAAAATTGTTATTTTTCGAAATTTGCACTTCAATTATCTAAAACTTTGTAGAAATTGATTATAAAATATATGTTTAATATTTCTGAATGGTTCTATCTGGGTTTTATATTTTAAAATTTGTCACAGACTACTTAATTTTTAGGTATTAAAAAAGTCAGTCTTTTTCAGGTTTAGTCAAAATTAACTTAAAATTAAAACAGAAAATGTATTAAAGATACAAATTCAAATATTCCATATTACTTTCATCGCAGATTTTTTATAACGAAATCGTGAAAAAGATAAATTTCAATTTTAAATGCATATATAGGAAATATTATCGCAGCTGTCAAAACGTGCAATATGTCAAATTAAAGGGCATATTTCATCATTTTAAAATATTGTAAAAAATAGCGTTATTACTTTCAATTATGTATTTTTTTGCAAAAAGTTTATTCAAAAATTTAATTTTCATACAAAAACGTTTTTGCAAATATTTCTTAAACTATAGCTAACTTTACAATTCTAAGGCCATATTCGTGATCTGCGTCCCAAAGTCTATTAGAAATGATGTGTCGCAATCCCGACGCATCAAATTTTTCTTATTTTGTTGTACTGTGTAATAATATGTTTTAAATTATAATTTAATTCTGCGATAACAAACCAACCTTAAGTTTGTAAATGAAAATGTTATTATATTATGCTGCATACAACACGGGTTTCTAATCGTATTATGAACACATGGGTAAACATCCTTAATTTATGTGAACAACACACATTTGGTGTTACCTAAACCTATATTATACCGTAATATGTATGGTTATTAACTCTGGTATTCAGGTGCAAAAGTTTTGACTACTAACAGCATGACTGCTGTTTGATGTTTACCAAAATTTTCAAACATGTTTCACGAAAAATTTAAAAATTGTATTACTACTTACATCTCAAGAGAATAATGGTTGGTAATACTGTTGAAAAAAAAACAACATAATAATAATGTATGTGGAAAATGGGGTTTCCAGGTAAATGAGTTTATGTTATTGAAAGCTAATAAGTAATTAGATGTGCGATAAAACGTAATACAATTAATTAATTAAAGTGGTCACAAAAAACATGCTTGTTTTAAAATTTGTAGTAGTAGTGGTTCTTTATTTTCAGAGATATTATATAAAAAGTGTTACAATAAATGTTTTATTTTTACATATTTGTATTACTTAAAATAAGAACTACGACTTTGACAATAGTCGTCAGTCGGTTCACCTACACCAACCACTACGGCGAGTAGGTATAATAAGTTTGAGTTGATATTTGTAACTGTTGAAGGAATGAAACACGCTTTTTGTAGAAACAACAGCTTTTATTATAGAACTATTTTTGGAGAATGAACAAAAAATTTTTACACATCAAATTTCAAGACAAAAAATTAATTCCAAACCAACTATGTATAATAATGTTTTTCATTACAAAGTAAAAAATCTCAAAAAGTAGTTTTTCAACAGTAACTACACACAGAAAACAGACGCGTTGTGAAAACCGAATTTAGGTAGTTACATGTACTATCACATTATTGGGTTACAGCTACCGACATTGGCAGCTGTACCCATCAGATTTTTATAGTTTTCCTAATTTTTCCTTCTTATATTCAAATATCCTCGAGCTCCGAATTTGTTTCCATTTATTAATTCTATATGGGTGTTTGCTAAACAAAGAAGACCAAAAACTTTTGTTAGCAATTGGAATTATTCTTTTGATTATAGTTTTACTTACTTGAACAATTATTTTCTTTCCTTATCCTTTACTCTTCAGCTTTTTGCTTGTTGATTTAGTTGAATTTATTTAGTTTTACACTGTTATTCAAAAAAAAACTTCTTAATTTAGCTTTAAAACATGAATTTGCTAAAGCATTCATTATCTCTATTAAACCTTTATTAAAAAATTGTATTCAAAAACATACAATAAAAGTTTATTAATTTTGTTTTTAATTCTGGCAACACTTTGTATATTCTCTCTTTTTATTTTTAGTGATACACAGTGTTACCATATATTTTTTTTAGAAAAACTGTAAATAAAAACTGTTTCTTTATATAAAAACTGTTTTTCGAAAAAAATTTAAAAATCATAAGAAATTCTAGGATCCCGATGTATCCTGGGACTAAAATATTATCCCAGGGTCACAATTTTCAAAATATCGAGATTTGAATAATTTAAATTCCTTTGGCTTTTGTAGTAATCGACTTTTTGCACAGCCTTCCAATTAAACTTTTTTTTAAGAAAAAAGGCCCGAATCTTAAGTTAAAAAAAGTTCATCCAAACACCCTTCCGAGATGTGAACCTTTTTACATTAACCCTTGACTTAGGATAGAATACTTTACTGGTCAATGTTGTACTTCAAAATATTCTTTATGGATTTGCATTCCACATAAAATTACTTACCTTTCATTTGATTGAGTATTGGTACGTCGGGAATTGTTTGACGGTGTGTAAAACCCCGTAAAAAAATTAAGTTTTTTAGAATTGTCCTTGCTCAAAAATAGTAGTAAATTGTTATCCAGAATTTGCAATTATTTATTTAAAAAAATAAAAAATCATTATCGGCCTTTTTTGATGAGACATTGTTTTAAAAAATTAAAAAAAAAAAAATTCTAAATTTTCCTCCATTTAGAAATGATCTAAAAAGTACGGCTAAAAAATGTCCGCCGGATCTATGACGTGTCAGATATGGTTTAGCCAATTTTATTCCATGCTAATTTTTGATGAAATTTGTTTTAAAAATGTTTCGATTTTCCATTAAGCATATTTTATAGTATTATATTTGCATTGTTAAATTTATTTATGTTTCGATTTGTACCTAATTTTTTACAATAGGAAAGTTTATTGTAATTTTTGGGCCATATGCATAATCACTTTCTAAGTTTATAAATGTCTTATAAAACAAATATTTTATACAAAATTCATTTTACAAACGTATAAGGTTTTCAGATTATGCATAAGCAGTTTTATATTTTAATTCTTAAATTTTAGTTAAAAAATAAAAAAAAAATTGTAAATAAAACCAGAGATGGGCTAAAATCATTACCATTACATTTTCATTACCATTACTTGATGTAATGGTAATGGAGCTTTTTTTATCATTACCATTTTTTGAAGAAATGGTAATGTTTTTTTTTTCATTACCATTGCGTTAAAAAATGGTAATGATTATTTTTTTTAATTTTCATTTGTTTTGAAAATTAAAATGAACCTTTTTTTAATTTTCATTACTTTTACCTAATGTTTACATAGTAATGAAACACCCATTTGTTTTTCATCACAATCCGTTTTTGTCGAAGTTTTTTATTTAAAAAAAATGAGGTTTACAAATTACTAAAAGCATTTTTTAGTTCATAATCTGAGGCCTATGGTATGCATATTTGATACCAAGTTTTGGTGTCTAGTTGCAAAAAAAAAAAAATCGCGAAAAAAAATTGCATAAAGGAAAATTCTGGCATCAATATAATTTGTTTGCAGAACATCAAAAGCTGATTAAGTTTTTTAATTCAATTCCAGTACCATAGTCTTTTTTCGCGATCCGCCATTATTTTGCAATTTTGTAAGTGCGGTTTTTTTTAATTTATAATCTAAGGACTATAATACTCATTTCGTACAACAAACTTTGGTGGCTAGTTGAAAAAAAAAACAAAAATTGCGAAAAAAAAAATCGCAAACAAAAAAAATCCAAAAAGGAAAATTTTTGCATTAATATATTTGCTTGCAGAATGTAAATCGCTGCAAGCAAATTTCGCGTCCCGCCATTATTTTGGAGTTTTTTAAGTGCGGTTTCTTAAAATTTATATTCTAGTGACTATAATACCCTTTTCATACAACAAAGTTTTGGGACTAGTTAAAAAAAAAACCGCGAAAAAAATCGCGAAAAAAAATTTACGAAAAGGAAAATTCTTACATCAATAGATTTGTTTGCAGAATTTAAATCGCTGAATAAGTGTTTTAATTAAATATTTTTACCATAAAGCCTTTTTTCGCGGCCCGCCATTATTTTGGAGTTTTTTAAGTGCGGTTTATTAAAATTTGTTTTCTAGGGACTATAATGCCCGTTTCATACAAGAAAGTTTGGGAGCTAGTTAAAAAAAAACCGCGAAAAAAATCGCGAAAAAAAAAATTACAAAAAGGAAAATTCTTGCATCAATAGATTTGTTTGCAGAATGTAAGTCGCTGATTAAGTGTTTTAATTAAATTTTTTTACCAAGTCTTTTTTCGCGTCCCACCATTATTTTTGAATTTTTTAAATGCGGTTTCTTAAAATTTGTAATCTGGGGACTATAATGCCCATTTCATACAACAAAGTTTGGTAGTTAGTTGCAAAAAAAAAAAAATCGCGAAAAAAATTTGCCAAAACGAAACTTTTTGCATCAGTATATTTGTTTGAAGAATGTTAAGCGCTGATTAAGTTTTTTAATTGAATTTTTCTGCCATAAAGTCTTTTTTCGCGTTCCGCCATAATTTTGCTATTTTTAAGTGCGGTTTTTTTTTTAATTTATAATCTAGAGACATACATCAAAGTTTGGTGGCTAGTTGCCAAAAAAAAATTGCGAAAAAAATTTCCATAAAGGTAAATTTTTTAGTGTAGAACAAAGAACAAAACGTTCTTTACATCATTATGTTAAGTAATGGTAATGAAATTTCATTTGTCTACCTAGTGTAGAAAAAATGAAAATGATTTTTTGTTTTTACTACCATTGCGTATTGTAATGAAAATTATAAAAACGTTTCATTACATGTAAAGAAAACAAATGAAATTAACATATTTTTCATTGCAATTACATTTTGTAATGGTAATGAATTTTTTTTTTAATTTTCATTTTATAGATTTAATGGTAATGAAAACCCGCAATGGTCATTACAAAGTAATTAATTACTCCCATCTCTGAATAAAACAAATTTTCCGATTTAATAAGAAAAAACTGTAAAAAAAATCTATGAATTTAAAAAACTGTTTTTTACATGAAAAAACTGGAAAACTGTTAGGCCCCCCAAAAAACTGTAAAAAAACAGTTAAAACTGGCTATATGGCAACACTGGTGATACATGAATTTTGTGAACGATTGACTCGGTAATTGTAGGTAAATATATTGTTTTGTAAATTTTGGAAATTAAAATATTTTGTTACAAACCAAAATATATTAAAAAACGATTTTTAAACATTACTGAGAAGTAATAATGGGAACAAATTGTGTTAAAGAATTTTTTATATTACGAATACTGAAAGTATTCGAATATCGAGTATGGTTTTATTATAAATGCATCACTATTTTATTGAATTTGTTTTTATTTTATTTTCATGCAAATTTGAGAAAATTTTCGAAAAAAAGAGTTAAGTCTTGGAATTTTTGCACTTTTTTTGTTTTGGTTGGATACAAAATGTTGTATTCCACCTATTCTTGTGTGGATGACTCTTAAACAACTCATTTAATCATTGTAAATTCACGTTTTTTAGTTTTTACAGTGGTTTTCTTTTTCCAAACTTTATTAAACAGATATTTTAGGCTATACCCTGCTTTAAGCGTTTAATAAATTTTTCTTTATTAATCAATAACAATAATTTAACAACACAGTTATTCTTTTATCACAAAAAACCTTTCTATATTTTTTTATTTTTTGATTGACGTTTTATTAAGCAGGTGAATACTGAAAATCTTTTGTTATTACACATTGATAGTTTCAAGTACTAATTTAAATATTTTTTTATGGTTGGGTCTACTGATTATTACCACAATTAAAATTTTGTTTCAATATCGGTTGATGTTACCGATTATTAAAGTATTACAGCACTCATTTGGTTGTACTACAAAATCGTTGATTCTAAGAATATTTTAATCGTTTTAATAAAGAAAAGAATGTATTCGGTACTATATTTATTGCTAAGCAAATGATTTTTAATATCTTCAACCGATTTCCAACTAACTTATTCCCTGTGTATACAAAGAAAATATGGGACGTAGACCATCCATAAAGAATACCAATCGTCCCAGAATCACTTTCTTATTCGTTTTAGATATTCCGGTCCATTCGCCAGTCGGTCAATGTAAACTTTATAGTCAAACTACATTTCGCAAACATAAAGATATTTGGATGAAATTTTATGCATGAGCTTCTGTTGGCACAAGAACAAATCCTATTGAAATTCGTTAGAATCTTTTCATTTTCAGACCTATCTCCCAGACAATGGTTCTATCTGAATTAGGCTTATGGCTTTAAGACATTAGCTATTTTTTTTTAAATTTTTCATGAAATTGTTCTGGTATTTTTGTTAAAGTTTTTGGTCATTTATTAAAAAGTTAAAAGGGAATGAAGAAAACAAATAAAAACCCTAAAAATCGTCAATAAAACGTTATAAAAAAAGCTAGTGTCATACGGGCTTTAAAGAGTATTTAGACACACAAGATCGTTATATAGAAACTACAAAGCACGCCTGAAAATATTACGAAAATTGGAGAACATATTAGCCCGTTAATGTTTCTAGCGCTTTAATAAAGAACGACTTTCAGGAAGTCGGTCCGCTTCCCAGAATATGACCCAAATCATACTGTGTTGTAGATGGTGTCTCATGATCGGGCTTGACCATCCTTAATTCTATACTTGTTTTTTTACTGAAAAAAAATATACGTAATTGAAAAACTACTGTGCATTTTTAATGCAAACATAAGTAATAAAATTTATTTATTTATTTAACAAAAAACATTGAAAAAATAAAAAAAATAAATAGGTAAACATAGATTATTTTGGGTAATGGGGTAATACAGGAATTCACAGTTTTTGACTTGTTTTTGCATATTTAGAAAAGTTAAGAAGTAAACAAATCAGCATGCTGAATATATAACACCCTACACCATACTACTATTTGAGTTATATTCCCGAAAGTGGATCAAAAAAAATTTCGGTTAACTGTGCAATAAATATAGTGAAATATATAACAGGTATAATAAATAGAGGGTCTGGGTCAAATACTTTTGATAATGATAAAAATCTGAATGATATAATTTCTCCGGTATCGGAAAGCATCAGCATTCCGGACTACATACTGTCTGTTAGGTCAGATAGATATTTCTGTTTCCTAATAGGTACTTTGCATAACTGTCAGGTCGACAGCTTTCAAGACAAATAAAAAATTTCCAGTTGGAAATTATGTTTTACATACAATGTCAGTAGCGCCGTTTAAGGGACAAGTCGACATTTAGCAAAGATGTCCTAAAGATATATCTGCACTTTTTCTCTTTTTTCTAAACTTATGCTGACAAACATGAAAAATATGTTTGTTTAATTTTTATTTTTAAATTTATAAATAAAAATAGTTTTTTCGACCTTTAATTCCACAACGAAAAATTTTATTTGTTCTTGTTGGAGGCCAATCATTTCCTTATTATGAAAAAACATAATAAGTACTTTTTCAAAAGATCTGCCATTTTTCTCCATCACCCCGATGGAGGAAATAATTGGCCTCGACCAAGAATAAAAATTTTTTTCATTGTAACATCAAAAATATTTTTACCGTGACAACGATTTGAACTGCAACCACAAAACTAAAAGCATATCGTTGTCTGAGCGTCCAGACCAGCGGTTCCCACCAACATTTGCTCTACGGACCCCTTCCGACATTTTCACGGGATCAAGGACCCCCAATGTTTTATATAAAAAAAAGAAAAATAATTGCAAGTCGATAATTTTATAAAAAAGTTTTAAGAATAGCCTTGTTTTATTGCTCACACTTAACATAAATACGATAAAAACAGGGCAACATATTTTGTGTACCATCCGTACATTAAAGACGTTACAAATATTGAGAGAGTTAACATTTAACATGCCCTATGTCAAAATTTTAATGGGATTATATAAATTTTCATTTGCAGGAAGAAGAAAAATACATTTTTAATAAAAAAATTTACTGGACACCAGGAATCTTGCTGATTAAAACTGTTCCCAAATTACCCAATTTTCCCCTATAAAATAAAAAAAAATCCCTACAAAACAAACACGCAATCATCTTGTTTTTCTAACTATAGTGGGTGGTTACATTATTGTGGATGAAATATGAATTTTTAAGATACCTACAAAAGCATATAATTATCGAAATACTTAGACAAAATACAATTTCAAAGGTATTTTGTGTGAGTTAATGAAAAATGCTTAATTTTTATTACATTCTATTCCGAATCATTTCAAATTACCGAAGTTTTTTCTTTTGTAACTTTTTTTTAGAATATATTATATTTGAAAAAGAAGGAGATTTACTAAACCAGTCAATCTGGCGATATTTAAGCAACTTTATGAGTAACATAAGTGTTACAATTTTAGTACCACTGGAATTTTCTAATATGTTCTACAACCACGGCTCAATATCAAACAAAAGAGTGTGTAGTTATTTGGATTACAGCAGAAAACAACCCGGTTTATTTAAAGGAAATAAACCAACGTTTGTAGAGGTAAAAACGTCACTACTCCCTCTTTACTCCTTCCCATAACCTATTTTCCTGATATCAACACAATGCATTGCATTAGTAGGGGGCAATCCCTACTAATGGTCTATAGTAAAAAAACAAAAAGAATATTCGATACAAATTTGGATCTCTTAAAAACTCTATATGAAATATATTTTGAAATATAAAATTTATGTCCACATCGATTCGGCCAACTACTGTGTATAGAAAATTTGATATAAAATTCTACTGCACACAAACTGGGGACAAAATATATTTTTAGTTGTTTGTATTGAACTGTAAAAAAAAATCAATTTATTTTATTACTATTATTGATGATTGTTATTTGTGCACTCACTGACAAATCGGTCCCCGAGCAGTCAATCAAGAAACTTTTCGTTGTACACAGTACCACAGATTGTTATCAAATAGAAATAGAAAGTTCAATTGAATTGAATTGAAATTCAATGACGAAGGTGCAAAGCTTAATAGTATTTGGGAATTTTGGATTGTCAATCAAAAAAGTTAAATATGGAATTAACTACTTAATTTCTTAAAACATTCGGATGAAGTTAAGGGAACGTTCAATGTAAATTGTTTTGTTACAAAAACAAAAAACAATGCAGCACTTCACGAAGTGTTTAAGAAAATAACCCCCTAAGTTTTTTAAACGCCCACCTTTTCACAAAATAAAAAGTTGGAATTTAATTATATTAAATTAATTTAGAGTTCTTAATATTTATAACAGGGGGTTTGATACAAACAATTTAATGTCAAAAATGTTCTTACATAAACAATATGGTTTGTACACCCAGAAAAGAGACTCGTTATGATAACCGAATTTGTTGCCAAATCGACTTGTGGTGGTTACGACAGTTAATTTTAAATTTAATACTTTATCGATCGACATAATTCAAAGTATCGATAATGAATATTAATATATTCAGTTGTGAATACAAACATCAATACAAAATAATTCAGCAGCTACAACCGAACTTCAAAATATTTTACACCACTTCCAAATAAAAAATACTTTTTAATTTTGTTGTTTTATATTTATTAAAATGCAATTTAAACAAAAAACTAAAAATATATTAATACAAAAATAATAGGGGTTTTCATACAAACTCGTATTCTACTCGTAAACGGCGTAAACCTGGTATATTTATGAGTTTAATATCAAACTCCATACATAAAAAATATGGTTTGTATTTATACAAGGTTTACAAGGAATTTACGAGTTTATATGCAAACCCCTAATATGTTTCTTGTTAATACTATTTACTACTTATAAAATTTTCTCCATAATCTGTGATTGTTTCGAACGTAACGCAATTTTACAAAATGTGACGGCATTTTACATAGTAAAATTTTCCATAATTTAAGTTTCCAGAATCATAGAAAGCTTCTTGTTTGGTGTACGACAAACTAATTATACTCAGAATGCTTTTTCCCTTGAAAATTATTCAATTATACTTATTTCTCTTGTCAAATCACATCAGATCGCCAGGGATTTTTTTTATGAAAACCATTTATGATTAAAAGGACTTCCTCTCAGATTCAGGGGACATTTTTAACTTACAAGGCTCATTTAAAAACCTTAAGTTTTGAGAGCTTTTTGTATAAATACTACAGCTGTAACCTTTTATCGTTGAAAACACCAGGGATATTTTAACTTTCACATTTCTCTTTCAATCCGTTTTGGAATTATAATTTTTTTGTGTTTGAATAAATAGCAGCATTTTATTTCTAATTTTAATATTAGATGTATTCCAATTAGACTTTTTGATTTTTATTTTAGGGTAGAAAAGAAGACCAACAAATTTTAAAGTGTTTACGCATAATAATTTGGAAATCTTATAACACGTTTATAAAATGAATTCTGTATGAAAAATTTGTTTTATAAACCATTTAGAAATTTAAAAAGTGATTATGCATATGACCCTAATTATTTTAAATAATTTGCAAATATTTTTGTTTAGTTTGACTTACATGAAAAATTTTGTTTACATGTTTTTTTGTTTTTAATTTTCGTGTTTTTATGTTATTTTATTGATTTTTTATTTGCCAAAAATAACAGTAAAGTGCACTATACACATCCAGAAAACAGTTTCAGTTCTGATAACCGCATTTGTAGCCAATCGCATGGTTCAGTTGTGGTAGCAGAATTTTTCAGTTGTGGCAACAGAAAACCAATTGAGACAGGACTAATTTGACTGTGGCAACGCAATCTCAGTTGCATCAAGAATAATTCGGTAGCCGCAACCGAAATATTCATTTGATGCAACTGAACCATTCGATTGGCAACAAATGGGGTTGTCAGACCCGAATCTGTTTTCTGGGTGCATTTTCAATATTTTTGATAAATTTTTGTTTGTTTACAAATTAATTGAAGGTCTGTATATTTACCCCTCAATTCATAAATGCTTTGTAAAGTTATAGCAGGTTTACAAAACGTAATTTTCATACAAAATTTGTTCAATAAACCTCCTATAATTTTACAAAGCGTTTATGAATTTAGGGTTTATTTTTTAACTACTAATAAGTCTATAAATAAGCCTTATTATTTAACTATTTGTAAATGCTTATTTTGTAACTGCTTATCATCATACGAAAAACTACTTATTTTTGTAACCACTTATTTTTAATATTTTTGTAATGCAGCGGCTAAGCAAGTGCAAAAAAATTTGTGGGTTGTTTTTATGCAGTGAGACAACTACATATAAAAACGACCTTGTCGGATAAGGATAATGAATTTTGACGCTGAATTATGTACATGCAGTAGACCCTAATTATATTGCTTGTTATTTAGATATTAGTAATAAGCACCTATTACCAATGTTTCAACAACAATTTTTTAAAACTTACAAGGAAGGTGTCTCTGTGGGTTCCATCCGGCCTTAATTAGATTCGGATATATGATAGAGGAGTAAAAAATAATGTGCATCTGCATACAAAAATTTAAAAGATAGTTTCCATAATTGATACTATTAATCCTATATTAATTAACACCTATGTATTACGCAAATGATACTATCAATAATTACAATAAAAATTGTGTACGACTAACTGAAACAATTAAACAATTCAAATATTAACTGATTTAATTAAATATTTGTTTAAAAACAAATTCTATTTTAAACAAATCTTTAATCAGATGATTAAAGATATCCAAACATGTCCAATTTTTTTGTTATTCATATTAATCAATTGAATAAAAAAAAATATTCAATAATTATTTTTTTTCTATTAGCACTTTTGTATAGGAACACTCACAATATTTTGTCGTTAAAAACAGCCTAAAATACATATTAAACTAAATGAAAACACAATTAGGAAGAGGATTTCTGATTTGTCATTATATTCAAACCATTTTGCGATCTATTTTCCAACATTATTTAAACAATATAAAGGGAACAAAAATAACTGAAAAGTCTGTTAAAACAATTTTCAATTTTTAACTGTTAACTGTTAAAAAAACGATTTTGTAGTTTGTTTTTTCTTATTTGAAAGTTTGTTTGTTTGAATTTTTAAAACACTAGACACACAACACACACATTAATATTTTGATTGGCTATGCTTATGTTTATAAATAAAGAATTTCTTGTTATTTGAATTGAAATAATTTTTGTATATAAACAAAATATTTTATCAAAAAAGAAAAAGTAAAATATTTGAATTTTTTGTTTGAAAACAGAACACAACGAATTCATTTAAATTATTTTTTCTAAAAATAGAAAACTAAAAGTAGAACATTTAACTGAAAATATCAACACCTACAGACGTTACGTATTTTTCTGTAGTTTGTTTTTATTGACTTATACAAAATGTTAAACAATATCTTTTCATGTATATTAGACCGTACTACCTTACAGGAAAAAAAAGTGCGCCGTACACCTTCAAATATAAAGTATTTTTGCAAGGCAATTCCAAAAAAAATGTTTTTATTTTTTTTGCCGAACGTAGGGGTCGCCTTTATTAATTTTTCGTTATAGCTTCGGAATTTAAAGTCGGATTTTGAAGTGTGATATAGCGATTTTTTTGCCTCGAGGAGACCAGTGTTTTGCTACAAAGGAAAAATCCAATGAAAAAACCAAAACCAAACCAAAAAAATTAAAAAATTTCTGCTGGGTTTATCGAAAAACTTCCTTAGCAAAAGTTTAATGATTTTTTGCGAGCTTTAATTTTCTGACATTAGGGTGATACATTAGGGTAATACATTAGGGTCGTACATTAGGGTTGTAGAAACTGAGATCTGGTGGGTAAATACTAGACCCGGATACTTAAGGTCAATGGTCAAAATATTGGTCCCCTCGAGAGAAAAACATCGATGTATCATACTTTAAGATCCGACTGTAAATGCCAAAGATATAACGGAAAATGTAAAATGGCGACCCCTACGTTCGGGAAAAAAAAATTTTTTTTGAAACCTCTTTGCAAAAATAATTTAGATGTGACGGTGTACGGCGAACTTTTTTTTGAGGTACGGTCTAATGTACAGTGAACAAAAAAAAAATTTGGACTCATTATATATTAAAATGAAACGAGCTGTAACCCTACGGGAAATTTTAACAAACTGTCACCGAACTGGCCCCTTTACATGAAATAGACTGGTCACTTTTACATGGCGTTGTCATAAAAACAAAGTTCAGGGACCTGTCCTGGGATTCGTCTTGTGACATGTCACAAGGGGTCAATTTCCACCTTCTATGAGAACGCCATGTAAAAGTGACCAGTCTATTTCATGTAAAGGGGCCAGTTTGTTAAAATTTCCCGTAGGGAATTTAAAAAAATACAAAAATGCTGTTTATTTTACGTGCTTATGTTGTTTGAAAAAAAAAAGTTCAAAGGCTGTTCCAAATTAATTTTCATCGGGACAAACAATATTTGCATTAAAGGAATTAAATGTGCTAAAACCCCAAAACTTATCTGGCACATTGTGAAAAACAATCTGTTGGAGGCATGTCCCTATTGGGATTTCATTCTTGCCTAAGGAAATCGTCAGGGGACGACGTTTTAGAATTTCCAGAAAAATGTATTAGGTTAAATCACAAACTCAATGTTAAAATTTCCCGTAGGGAATTTAAAAAAATACAAAAATGCTGTTTATTTTACGTGCTTATGTTGTTTGAAAAAAAAAAGTTCAAAGGCTGTTCCAAATTAATTTTCATCGGGACAAACAATATTTGCATTAAAGGAATTAAATGTGCTAAAACCCCAAAACTTATCTGGCACATTGTGAAAAACAATCTGTTGGAGGCATGTCCCTATTGGGATTTCATTCTTGCCTAAGGAAATCGTCAGGGGACGACGTTTTAGAATTTCCAGAAAAATGTATTAGGTTAAATCACAAACTCAATGAGAATTTCTTATTCTCGTCTAGCAGGGTCATTTAACATATAAAATATTAAAGAAAAACAAAAAATTTCACCACTATTTGCTTCGGCATCTCTTTGTTAATTTTATTTTACATAGTGTCCAACTTTTTTTTTTTGTTCACTGTATATGTTTCAATTGAAAACAAACTTTACTTTATTACTTTTCAAATAAACCACAACCGGTTATGGAATATCCCTGGAAAATTTTCTGTTCCAAAGAATCGGAATCTTTTCATTCACAACCCCTTCTACTGTTCATTCTAACACCGATTCTTTTTATTTGAAATTGTCCCAAAAGCAACCCCTACTATAGCTCCAAAGTGGAATCGGTTGCTCTAGAATCAGTTCTGGAGCTAGTGCTGGAACTGATTCTACGTCACCCACACCTTACATATAGGATCCCAGGAACTGGTTCCGGAACCAGTTCCATGGAATTGGTTGCAGTGGAACCAGTTGTGGAATGGGGGTGGTTGGCTACCAATTGTAAAAAATTTTACTGGGATGTATTGTGAGTAGGGTTTATGTCCCGGGAATTCCCGGGACGGGATTCCCGGGAATCCCGCCCTTTTTTCAATCCCGCAATCGCGGGAATTTAGTGCGGGATTTCCCGGGATTTTTTTTATTCTTCTACAGAAGATTTTTTTTTAGCTAGTATAATAAAATTTTGGAAGCTTTATTTCAATTAAAAACATTGATTGTTTTAAAAATAATTTAAATAAAAAATATTTAAAATTAAAAAATGCGATTTAAAATTTAATAATATAATATATAATAAAAAAAATTTTATTTATTCCGAATTTTTTGGGTTTAGTTACACCGAAAACAAATTTTATTAGACATTATCAAGTTTAAATACCAACAAAAATACTCATACCTCGGAAATTTTATATTTTTTAATAATGTTCTTTGTTCAAATAAAGTAATATACATACACAACATTTCAACATCAGTATTTCAGCTCCAAATACCTCCAAAAAAACTCGGCATTAAAATTAAAAAAAAAAAATTATAATATTTTCGTATTTTCAATTGGTGTAAGTGTTTTGAGTTTTTATTACCTACTTCAAATAATTTCATTTAAATTTCAATTGCTATTACCTTATTTCAGTTGTATTTTTCAAATTTTATGTTTTTGTTAAATTAAATATTGTTGACCTTTGGTGTTGTTATATTTTTAGTATTGTTTAGCTTTAGGTCATAAATTTTTAAAAAATAAAATATTTTGTATTTTATATTTTAATTTTTAATTTTCCTCCGATATTTCGATTTGCATCGCAAATCATCCTCTGGGATATTTAAAAAATATAATATATTTTTGAACGGGGCTGAGTTGAAAACTTCTCGTTGCACTTAAAGCTTACTATTATTTTTAAAATAATGCATCAGATGCTTTTTCAAACTATTTTGGATTTTTTATATGTTAATTTAAAAAAAATGCAACAATGAAAATTAAATAATATTTTTTTAAGTAGTTGTGCCATAAAAAATTTATATTCAAAAAATACCAATTAAAGTTATAAAACTATTTAACAATATTTTAATGTCTATTTTTATAAAAAGATTTAGACGATTTGCCTAAAAATTTGTGTGAAAAATACTCACTTTTAAACTTTTTAATAAAAATAGACGAATACTTCTGAAAATCTGCATAGAAACAAAATATCTAGAAATAGAAATTTTTGGATTCCATATTTAATCAAAAAATCGATCTTAGTTCTGATTCTAAATCTGGTCCGATACAAATTTGCACCCATTCGTAGGCGTACCTAGACCATTTTTCTGGGGTGGGCAAGCGACCCATTATTTTCTGCTGTTTATTTGACCATTCTCACACTCTTAATCCTAAAAAAAACCTTCGGCATTATGGTTACAATTTTTTCACACAAAAAAAAAAACTTTAAAATGATTCCTTGCCTTCTAATAAAATTTTCGTAATTTTCAAAATTAAATAATCCTGGTAGCTTATCCTATCAAAATCACTATATTTTTATACAAAACTCTGAATAGTGCATTTACATTTCTGAAGAAAACCTCGCACAAGGAATGTATTCCAAGCTATATTCTCAGATTATTATGAAATTTAGATATTTAATAGAGAAAATAAATCTAAGATCAACCTGTCTAATTCGTCCACCTCGGACGAACCCTATCTAACCCCATATTCTGACCACTTAAATTACCGAGGTGGACAAAAATAGTGAGATGTTCATCTTACAATTTTTGTTTCTACAAAATATTGAAATTTCATTAAAAAATCATAGTAGTGTTTAGTTTGAAGTAACTTCCTTGTTAGATATAAACTAATTATTCGTTTAGAAAACTATGAAATCTAAGATATTTAACTCACCAAAAAAGATTCTGCGTTATTTTTCTATTATTGAAAAACTTTGCGGTTCTAATAAGGTTTCTTAAAGAAAAACTCTTATAGTCAATTTTATAATCAGAACTAAGATAGATTTGTTTCTTAAATATTTCTTAGGTAAGAATTTTTCGAACATTTCTTATTTAAGAAATATTTAAAACAAAAATCGATCTTAGTTCTGACTATAGAACTGACTGACCCTCAGATTTCAACAAATTATCTGCCTAGGAAACCAGTTGACATTTTCCCAAACCAAAAACACAGGATTAATTGATATTAAAAAAAAGTAATATTGTGATACTTTACGCCATCAAAATCATAGATATAAGAATTGTAGGTAGATTTTTAAAAATTCTGGGGTGGGCAAAAATCAGTCTAGGGTGGGCTTAGCCCACCCCAGACCGGCCTAAGTCCGCCAATGCACTATTTACCATTAACAATTCCATTATATCCTGAAAGAATTTATGATTCCATTTGTTTGACCGTTTAAACCGCGAATTAATATTTAATTAATGTATTTCTAAGAGTTGTTTTAAAATTAAGATGGCCTTCCAAACAAATATATTACCTGCATATTAGTTCGCTATTAAACTGTTAAACGAATTGATCTCGAAAAAGTGGAAGATATGGATATTTTATATTAAGCCCTTATTTCAGAATATATTAAATAGATTTTCTCATGACTGCAACCAAAAGATGGACTTTGTCGTAAGTTTTTTTGATAGATATCGAGTTTTTCAAGTAAACATACGTCGGATATATTCATTTTCTAACGAGCGGGAATTCCCGGGATCCCGGGAATTTCAGAAAAAAATCCCGCTGTCCCGGGAAATGAAAAAGTCCGGGAAAAGAAAAACCCTAATTGTGAGTGAAGTTGATGTTGGGTTTAGTTCAAATTTATATACATATATAATGCCAATTTAATTTAATCGAGGGGGTGTCTATGCTTTTTTCGCTACTCATCATCGTTCGGCTTTCGGACGGCTTTTCCCACAGTGCCTCTTTCACCTACATTTGAAATATTTGAATTAAGGGGCAACCCTGGGACAACAACAGGGGCAGTATGGGTATCAAATTTGATATTTTCTCAAGTTCTTTAATGTGGTATACTAATTAATCTGAATAAATTTTAGACATGTTTTCATAGAAAAATAGTTTTTAATTCCAGTTTTTAACCCTTAAACATGAGATTGGGCCGCTAAGAAAAACATTCATGTCTCTTATTTTTTTCTGCTCCACCATATACCAGAATTTTATTAAAATTGAAGAGATATCATTGGGATACCTTTCTTGTTATATTTGACAGCACTTTAACTGCGTTTTGTTTTAAATGTGTGTGATTACGTCAAAAATGTCGTAAAGCGGAGAATACACGCAGGAACATTGAGTAGGGAACAAAAAATATCAAAAACTTTTTTAAGCACGAATTGCACGATGTCAACACGCGCACACACACACGCACACATTTACAAAAAAATGGGCATTTTTTTCACGAATGTTCCCTCGTGTATTCTCCGCTTAAAAGTTTAAAATATTTTATTACATCTTTACTCATTTTTCATTGCCAACAATTTTATATAAAAAAAACTGTATGTATGATGTTAAATAACAAAAGCAACAAAAAACACGTTACGTTAAAATGTCGAAACATCACTTTACTTAAGACAATGTCGACTCAAGATACGAGTATAAAGTTCGTAAAAACAAAAACACAAAATGGAAAAAATGACAGCATTTAAACGTGCTCTTGTCACTTACAATACACTTGAAGTACTAAGTTAGTAAACAAATCGTTTTGTAAAATTTTTAACCAACAGTTTTTTGTTAAAAAACAAACATAGATCAATTACTAAGGAGTGATATTTGTGCTGCCACCCAGTACAATAACATTTCATTGTATAGACAGATTGCCTTGGATGACTTTAATGTTTAGTGTACTTAAAATCATACTTCGGTTACAAAAATTGTGTCAAAGTGATCAAATCGCTCCTTTACCAAAACAACAGAAATACACTTAGGTAAATTTAAAATAATAAATTGTTTCTGTTGATCCAAAATTTATATTACTTTGAGTGTACTTCTTTTCCGTCTGCTATTAAAATTTCAAACTTTAATTATGATCTGGAGTTTTATGTCACAATATCAAACCTATCCCGTCATGATATCAAAACTATTCTGAATTGAACATTGATAGGGCCTAGGACACCCGGACCTTCCGAAAATTAAGCGAGAAGTGGCAAAATGGAAAAACAGGTTTTCTCACACTTGCCCTAATACATGGCGGTTCCAGCAATTAATATAAGGGGAAAAATCATACGCCACAGTAGACAAATACATTGAGTTGGTCACTGAGGCGTATGATTTTTCCCCTTATATTAATTGCTGGAACCGCGCATACCCTAATAAGATATGGATATCAAATATGCTCAAATTAATAAATCATTTCTAAGCCTAAAAATAGTAGTATATTGTGTTAAATTTATTAAATTTTTCTACCGATCCAACATACATACATATTATTTTGAGTGTACATAAATTTATGATGACATTTATTTTTTACTTGCAACTTGTGTATGTGTGCTTTTCAAACATATTTCAGAAAACGAAATTTTAAGCAATCAAAAATATATTAACTAAGATTTACGCATTTGTTTATATGTTTTATAAAATATAGTAATATATTCTTGTATATAAAAATTTATTTAGATTTGGAGAAGACATAAAAGAATACGAATATTTTTCTTAAATAAATAGAAAAAACATGTTAAATTGTTTTTAGTATTTTATTTTGTATGAGAAAGTATAAAGCAACCACACCAAAAATGCTTAGGTGGATTTACTTAATTTTCGTCAGAAGCATTTTTTTATTATTCGGGATACCAGTCCTGAACTCGCGGAATTTTTTCTTGAAACAAAAATCTCAGAATCGGTTCAACAACTAGTTTCAGAACTAATTCTAGGGAAACCGGCCATACTTTGGATCTATAAAATAAAAATCAACATAACCGCAAATTAATTTCTTTTTCAGTTTAATTCCGGCTGTGTTATAGTTAGTTACACATGTGGAATATTTCACGCAAACTACCACGTTACAAGGTAAATAAAGAACAAAGCAGAGTTTTCAAAAAAAAATATATATATGTATGTGGTGCGCATAGTTCGGAGACATGGCCAAAAATGTGCCCAAACTATGCTGTATATGAGTTACAAATGTCTTAATACTATGCGCTAGACCTAGGAAGAGTTTGAGGACAGTCCCCAAACTATATATATATATACACTCAAAATAGTTTGTAGTTTAAATTAACTGAAAATGTAATTTAAAATAAATGAAAAATCACTTGAAAACCGGTCTACTGACTTTTCATTTAAACCAAAAGAACTTTTCAATTATTTTTAAATGTTAATAAATAAACTACAAAATCCTTAAAAAATAATGATTTTTCATTTATTTCGTTTTTTTAAATTTCAAAAAATTAACTACAAAATCCGTAAGAATAAATGATATTTAATTTATTTCATTTTTTTAACTGACCTAGAAATCGAAAAGGAATTCGTTTTTTAACAAAACATTTTAAATGAAAATATTAACTGTAACAGAAAATCCGTATTTATATGTAGGTAATTTATTTTTTAAATAAACGACAAAAACAGTTAAAAAAAATGTATTTCTTTGTATTTTAACTGAATAATCATTTAAAAATAAATGTACGGATAACTTTTTAAATAAACTACAGTCAGTTACTGTAATAATATTTTCAGTGTATACACCCAGAAATCAGATTCAGTTCTGATAACCGCATTTGTAGCCAATCGCATGGTTCGGTTGTGGTAGCTGAATTTTTCAGTTGTGGCAACAGAAAACTAATTGAGACAGGACTAATTTGACTGTGGCAACGGAATTTCAGTTATATCAAGAATAATTCGGTAGCCATAACCAAAAAATTCATTTGATGCAACTGAACCATTCGATTGGCAACAAATGGGGTTGTCAGCACCGAATCTGTTTTCTGGGTGTATATACACTCACAATATATTTTCCATAACCGATTGAGGTTTGAAAAGCAATAGGTAAAGTTTGTTTTCAATTGAAGAATCAATTAATATACATTGAAATATATTGTTTAACTGTTTTTATCAGTTAATAAAAAAGAAACCATAAAAAACGAGTAAAAAGGTTAAAGTCGGGCATGCCGACTATACAATACCCTACACCAGTCTGGTGTATTGTTTGGATCCGAAATTCGAATGGGTTAAAATGGGGCTTATGTCAAAATTTTCTATAATGTGAGTCAGCGCACCAAATTTCATTAAAATATCTTAATATTTGCGACCTGCAGTTTGTAACCAAGCCAATTTTGGGGGGACCCTTATATGGGCACTAGTTCTAAACATGGACCGATGTTCACCAAAATCAATAGGCTTCGTCCTTGGGCCAACATAGGTCTATGTACCAATTTTCATCAAAATAGCTTAATATTTGCGACTTGCAGCATATAAACAATATAATTTTGGGGGGACCCTTATATGGGCACTAGTTCTAAACATGGACCGATGTTCACCAAAATCAATAGGCTTCGTCCTTGGGCCAACATAGGTCTATGTACCAAATTTCATCAAAATATCATAATATTTGCGACCTGCAGCGTATAAACAGTATAATTTTGGTAGGACCCTTATATGGGCACTAGGTCTAAACATAGACCGATGTTCACCAAAATCAATAGGCTGCGTTATTGGGCCAATATAGGTCTGTGTACCAAATTTCGTCAAAATATCTTAATATTTGCGACCTGCAGCGTATAAACATTATAATTTTGGTAGGACCCTTATATGGGCACTAGGTCTAAACATGGACCGATGTTTACCAAAATCAATAGGCTGCGTTATTGGCCGAATGTAGGTCTGTGTACCAAATTTCATCAAAATATCTTAATATTTGCGACCTGCAGCGTATAAACATTATAATTTTGGTAGGACCCTTATATGGGCACTAGGTCTAAACATGGACCGATGTTCACCAAAATCAATAGGCTGCATTATTGGGCCAATATAGGTCTGTGTACCAAATTTCATCAAAATATCTTAATATTTACGACCTGCAGCATATAAACAGTATAATTTTGGTAGGACCCTTATATGGGCACTAGGTCTAAACATGGACCGATGTTTACCAAAATCAATAGGCTGCGTTATTGGGCCAATATAGGTCTGTGTACCAAATTTCGTCAAAATATCTTAATATTTACGACCTGCAGCGTATAAAGAGTATAATTTTGGTAGGACCCTTATATGGGCACTAGGTCTAAACATGGACCGATGTTCACCAAAATCAACAGGCTGCATTATTGGGCCAATATAGGTCTGTGTACCAAATTTCATCAAAATATCTTAATATTTACGACCTGCAGCATATAAAGAGTATAATTTTGGTAGGACCCTTATATGGGCACTAGGTCTAAACATGGACCGATGTTCAAAAAAATCAAACTTATTCGTCCTTGGCCCAACATAGGTCTGCGTACCAAATTTCATCAAAATATCTTAATAGGTGCGACCTGTAGAGTGCGCACAAGATTGCATGGACAGACAGACAGACAGACGGACGGACGGACGGACGGACAGACGGACAGCGTTAAATCGAAATAAAAAAAAATTCTGAACCGATCGGTATACTATAAGGTGGGTCTACGACCAATATTTTTTGGTGTTACAAACATCAGCACAAACTTATAATACCCTGACCACATAGTGGTGTAGGGTATAAATATGTATTGTGTAGGAGGTGATATTTTCAGTCAAATGTTCTATTTTTAGAAAAAATAATTTAAATAAATTCGTTGTTTTCTATTTTAAGAAAAAATTCAAAAATTTTCGGTTTTGTTTTTTGCTAAAATAGTTTCTTTATATACAAAATTATTTTAATTCAAATTACAAAAAATTCTTTACTCATACACACAAACATACCCAATAAAAATATGAACGTATGTGTTGTGTGAGTAGTGTTTTGCAAATTCAAACAAAAAAAATTAAAAAAAAAAATCGTTTTTTAATGTTTTGTCACTTAAAAATTGATGATCGTTTTAACAGACTTTTCATTTATTTTTATTTCTTTTATGGACTGTATAAACAATGTTTGAAAATAAATAGCAAAATGGTTTTAATATAATAATTGTGTTTTCAATTAATTTAAAATGTTGTGAGTATATATGTATATATACTCGTATGTACTGTCGAACACTGATTTGCACTCCCCCGAATCAAACCCTACTGAAAACGACTCCCGATTTACGCCTTATAAATAAGGTTGGCAACCGAAAGGAATAATGGTATTGGTGTCGGTATTGATAGAGATCTTTTGTTTTTTTTTTTTTTTTTGGTATTGGTATCGGTAACTGTATTTGATTCGTATCGTTATTACAGTAACCGGAACATCAACATATATATTTTTTGCAGTACAGTACCGGTTTTAAAGCTTTGAATGTTTTAGAGTTAACTAATAAAAAAAAAATTTGTTTTGATTTTGTATATAATCTTTTTTATACCCTACACCACTATGTGGTCAGGGTATTATAAGTTTGTGCTGATGTTTGTAACACCAAAAAATATTGGTCGTAGACCCACCTTATAGTATACCGATCGGTTCAGAATTTTTTTTTATTTCGATTTAACGATGTCCGTCTGTCCGTCCGTCCGTCCGTCCGTCCGTCTGTCTGTCTGTCTGTCTGTCTGTCTGTCTGTCCATGCAATCTTGTGCGCACTCTACAGGTCGCAACTATTAAGATATTTTGATGAAATTTGGTACGCAGACCTATGTTGGCCCAAGGACGAACAAGTTTGATTTTTTTGAACATCGGTCCATGTTTAGACCTAGTGCCCATATAAGGGTCCTACCAAAATTATACTGTTTATACGCTGCAGGTCGTAAATATTAAGACATTTTGACGAAATTTGGTACACAGACCTATATTGGCCCAGTAACGCAGCCTATTGATTTTGGTGAATATCGGTCAATGTTTAGACCTAGTGCCCATATAAGGGTCCTACCAAAATTATACTGTTTATATGCTGCAGGTCGTAAATATTAAGATATTTTGATGAAATTTGGTACACAGACCTATATTGGCCCAATAATGCAGCCTATTGATTTTGGTGAACATCGGTCGATGTTTAGACCTAGTGCCCATATAATGGTCCTATCAAAATAATACTGTTTATACGCTGCAGGTCGTAGATATTTTGATGAAATTTGGTACTCAGACCTATGTTAGCCCAGTAACGCAGCCTATTGATTTTGGTGAACATCGGTCCATGTTTAGACCTAGTGCCCATATAAGGGTCCTACCAAAATTATAATGTTTATACGCTGCAGGTCGCAAATATTAAGATATTTTGATGAAATTTGATAAACAGACCTATATTGCCCCAATAACGCAGCCTATTGATTTTGGTGAACATCGGTCTATGTTTAGAACTAGTGCCCATATAAGGGTCCTACCAAAATTATACTGTTTATACGCTGCAGGTCGCAAATATTAAGATATTTTGATGAAATTTGGTACATAGACCTATGTTGGCCCAAGGACGAAGCCTATTGATTTTGGTGAACATCGGTCCATGTTTAGAACTAGTGCCCATATAAGGGTCCCCCCAAAATTGGCTTGGTTACAAACTGCAGGTCGCAAATATTAAGATATTTTAATGAAATTTGGTGCGCTGACTCACATTATAGAAAATTTTGACATAAGCCCCATTTTAACCCATTCGAATTTCGGATCCAAACAATACACCAGACTGGTGTAGGGTATTGTATAGTCGGCATGCCCGACTTTAACCTTTTTACTCGTTACATTTACTTTTGTTTAATGGTTAAAGCACCGTAAGTTGTTTCGATTTCACGTTATACTTCATATAAAAAAAGTGATTTTTCACGATAATGAGTTTCACTTGAAAATTGTGTAGAGTTTGTTTTCAGGCAAATTAATGTACAAGACTATTATTTTTCTTGAGAAAATGTGACATTTTGTTTTTAATGTAATTGTGTCTTTGTTATAAAATTAAAAAATTGTTACTTTTTATACCCTACACCAGTATGTGGTCAGGGTATTATAAGTTTGTGCTGATGTTTGTAACACCAAAAAATATTGGTCGTAGACCCACCTTATAGTATTTCGATTTAACGATGTCCGTCTGTCCGTCCGTCTGTCTGTCCATGCAATCTTGTGCGCACTCTACAGGTCGCAAATATTAAGATATTTTGATGAAATTTGGTACGCAGACCTATGTTGGCCCAAGGACGAACAAGTTTGATTTTTGTGAACATCGGTCCATGTTTAGACCTAGTGCCCATATAAGGGTCCTACCAAAATTATATTGTTTATACGCTGCAGGTCGTAAATATTAAGATATTTTAACGAAATTTGGTACACAGACCTACGTTAGCCCAATAACGCAGTCTATTGATTTTGGTGAACATCGGTCCATGTTTAGACCTAGTGCCCATATAAGGGTCCCACCAAAATTATACTGTTTATACGCTGCAGGTCGTAAATATTAAGATATTTTGATGAAATTTAGTACACAGACCTATATTGGCCCAATAACGCAGCCTATTGATTTTGGTGAATATAGGTCAATGTTTAGACCTAGTGCCCATATAAGGGTCCTACCAAAATTATATTGTTTATACGCTGCAGGTCGTAAATATTAAGATATTTTAACGAAATTTGGTACACAGACCTATGTTAGCCCAATAACGCAGCCTATTGATTTTGGTGAACATCGGTCCATGTTTAGACCTAGTGCCCATATAAGGGTCCTACCAAAATTATACTGTTTATACGCTGCAGGTCGTAAATATTAAGATATTTTGATGAAATTTGGTACACAGACCTATATTGGCCCAATAACGCAGCCTATTGCTTTTGGTGAACATCGGTCCCTGTTTAGAACTAGTGCCCATATAAGGGTCCCACCCAAAATTGGCTTGGTTACAAACTGCAGGTCGCAAATATTAAGATATTTTAATGAAATTTAGTGCGCCGACTCACATTATAGAAAATTTTGACACAAGCCTCATTTTAACCCATTCGAATTTCGGATCCAAACATTAGTTGGCTTTTAACCAGACTGGTGTAGGGTATTGTATAGTCGGCATGCCCGACTTTAACCTTTTTACTCGTTTTAATTTAAATTGCAATTTGAGGGCTTTAAAGTTCGACTGAAATTTTTCCACGTGAAAAACAACTTACGGTGTTTAAAGCTCAAATTACTGGAACGTAATTTTAACCTGGCGAATCAGCTGATTCAACCTGCTTACTGAGAAATACATAGTGCTGAGCATAGTATACTATAGTAGCCCCACTCATTAAAAAATTGAGAGCTTGTCCCTATATCATTTAGTTGTAGTGGTATTAAGAACCATATGTACAAGTAAAATTACAATCACTACTTAATTTTTTCAAATGACAGAAAAAGAGTAAAGCTACTATATTATACTATGGTGCTGAGTATTCGAAGTAAACGAGTCGTAACGGGACGGATAATTCTATTGGAAATAGAATTTCTCTCCCATTTTACGTGAGAGTAGAAGAACAGCTTTCTAATTTGCATGTCAGTGATGGGATTTGTGGCACAATTGTACCATTTTCGACACAATTGAAGGGTGATGCGTACACTGGTACATTTTGGTTAATTCCAAAAATTCGATAGAAATCGGATTTATTTAAAAAAAAAAACATAAGTAGTATTAAATATGATTAAAAAAAAATTTATTGGATTTATTAATTTTCATACAAAAACTAACACATATTTAAAATATTCTGACTTCTAAGTAAAAAAAGAACTGCATATATTTTAAATTTTTTAAAAATTTTACTCAAGTAAGAAATTTTCTTTGAAAAGTAAACAAAATTAATAAACAAAATTAATAATTAATAAATTTGGCATAAACAACTTCAGTGATTTAATGAATCAAATAACTAAAATGACTAAAATATATTTTCGATTTTAAATTAAATTGAATCCGATTTTCAGGGGGAAAATATAATCCACAACGAATTTTTATGGACGTTTGGCAAAAGTGCCAACTTTTTACTACTTGTGTGCTACCACATATTTTTGGGGTTTCCATAATTTATTTTCGACTGTTGTGTTCTCAAATACTAAAAAAATTAAAGGATTTGTTTCAAACCAATCAATTTTATAAAAAAAAAATTAATATTGAATTTTTTGTATTTAATTATTTAGCAAATCAAGTAGAACCTGCTTTTACTTGAGATACGAGTTGTTTCTTCATTTCTCTAAGATCTTGCATGTCGCTGTTAGATAATAATTAATTTAATAATCTCTGTTTAAGTACTAGTTTCTTGTTTATTTGGTTTAGTTTCCGTAGAAGCAACTATTAGTGATTAAAGGGATTTGCATCCACTAATTACTGTATTTTGAAAAAAATTTCGCGCAAAAACTTTTACAAAAATTTTGTTAGTCGAGCTTAAGGTTTAATTTACACGAAAAAAATCTTTGGACAAAAAATTGGTTTTCAAAAATTATATTATATTTTGCGCATAAAGAGTCGATTTTCATAATAATAACCATAGAAATTGGAAAAAATAATCCCATAAATTATTTTTGTAAATACAACTTGGTAGAGAAAGCCTCGTATATGTAAGGCAATATCAACATTTTGTTCTTTTATACCATTTCACTTATTTCAATAAACTATACAATACCACAAACAATCATTCTATTGTAGATTGTAGTATAAGTATTGTTAAAACTATGCGATAACATTCTTCATTGTTTACTCGTGTTTGCCATTATTTCTATGGAATATTTAAGCAAAAAAAAAATAAAACAGTAAGAACAAGTTTAACATCTTTTCATGCCAAAAGCTTCTCTGCACATGCGAATCACAAAAATATTATACTTTTAAAGAATTTAAAGTTCGGATTTTCATATCATGGATTTCTTAACAATTGAAAACTATTTTTGTACAAACAGGTAACAAGTTCTATTGTTGCAAAAATAAATGTTCCTAGCTATAAGTAAAGTTTTGTTGAACATTATACAACAAATTTAGAATAAAATGAAGAAATTCACAGTTTTAGTGTTAACACCTAATCGTTGTACAATTCCATGTTATTTGACAAATTGGTATGGTTTAAATTCTAAAAATCGACGTATTTTACAATGATAGCACGTTAGCACTTGAACTGTGAATTCCTTTATTATTTTTGCAAAAATTTTAAAACCAGAATAAATGAATTTAATATATGTTTGATAATTTAATCGATCACAATCATTTTATTTACAATTATTAAACAATAAGAAAATAAATAAATTCAAAGCTAATACTGTTCTTATTAATTCAATATAAACCAAGTTCCTCTTAATTCTATTTATTATGGAAATTTTATTGCAAAAGTGTTGAATAATTGAATATTATGTTTAAAGTTTTTGTATAATTTTATTGTATGTGTGTTTTTTTTTGTTGTTTCTTATTCTGTGGCACACTTTCATTTTGTAGCTTGAGATGAAAATTAATGGTGCCAAAGCAAAAGAGGTTTTACATTTTTCATTCTATTGTGAAAAACTTTGTCTAGCAAATAAGAAAAAACTCTGTCTGCTATTTGTCTACGCATGTGTTTAATTCCAATTATTTTTTCTATAAGAAATTTATTTGAATATAAAATGTTCATTGAAGAATGTTAATTCGTTGTTTATGTAAACATAAGAGTTGTCAGGTATTCGATCTACATATATGAAAAACCGGGTTTCGAATACTTCTAAAATCCTTCATTTTAGAAAACCATTTTTTGGCTTTTTTAATTCAAAACCGGTGCTAATAACCGGTTTCTGTAAATAATCATTTTGTATTGCTATATGTACCTTAGACCTTACCTTGCACCTTATAGGCAAAAAAAAAAGTTGCGCGGTAGACCTTCAAATATAAAGTATTTTTGCAAGGCAATTTAAAAAAAAAAAAATTTTTTTTGACGTACGTAGGGGTCGCCTTTTTTAATTTTTCGTTATAGCTTCGGCATTTACAGTCGGATTTTAAAGTGTGATATATCGAATTTTTTGCCTCGAGAAGACTAGTGTTTTGCTATACGTTCGGCAACAAAAAAAAAATAAAAAAAAAATTCTGCTGGATTTATCGAAAAACTTCCTTAGCAAAAGTTTAATGAGAGAAAAACATCGATATATCATACTTTAAGATCCGACTGTAAATGCCAAAGATATAACGAAAAATGCAAAATGGCGACCCCTACGTTCGGCACAAAAGAATGTTTTTTTTTTTTTGAAACCTCCTTGCAAGAATAATTTAGATTGGACGGTGTATGGCAAACATTTCTTTTTTTGAGGTACGGTCTAATGTACCTAAATGAAAATTTTCTTCATAAAACTTACAAAAAATTGCTAAAAATCTTAAAAACTACAAGTTTTTTTCATTAGTACGAAGTTATTTTTTCTACGCTGTTTGCTTTTTTTTTAATTAAAAACAGTTTCAGAAAGGTCTAAACGCCCAGTATTTTATTATTAGTTTTGCAAAAAAAAATTAATTTTCACTTGCTCTGAAATGGTTGCAAAATTGCGGAGCTTGTTTTTTAGCATCTATTTACCAGACAGGACCATTTGAAAATGTCGCAAAAATAAACTTTGGCCTTATGAAGATTGTAGCTTTCTAATGAACCTAAAAATTTGTGACTTTTGAAATTTTTATTTCAATTTTAAGGTCCCAAATCGCAACATATTTTATCACAGGGGGAGAAAAGCTACAAAAAAAACAAGAAAAAACTACTTTTAATTATTGGAAAAAAGGAGCTTATATGCATTTTAGGACAACACTTTTATTTAGATCTTTCGTACAAAACTTACTCTCAGAACTAAAAAAAACCGCCTTTTTTCTAAAACCGGTTTGGAAAACCCGAAAATAAACAAAAACCCGGTTTGTCGAATAATTCAGATTCAGGTTTTGACAACTCTAATAAACATTTCTTTCAATGGCGTGTACACATGTCGTATGAGTGATATTTGAAATTTAATAATAAGTATACGTATACGTAATATTATTAAAATACTGGAACTAACCCTTATAGTTTGCCAATCGACTCAGAATCATTGGGTGCGTTCGGCAGATACGCTTTAATAGTCAACAGTTGTACAAATATCTGCTGATCACTAACCGCTTAGTCTGAGCGCTCGGGTAGCGCTGTCATATTTTGGTAGCGTAAAAAATGTTTGCTACTTTTGATAAATTACACAGTACAACAGCCAATCTGGGGGGTGAGAAATTCCAAGTCAGGGTGATGGTACTAGGTCAGTATAGTAAAACCCTCAAAGGGTTTGGCGTTCGTATGTGTTTTTTTTATGACCTTTTAAATTGTTTCCTTATCTTGATGTTTTTTCGCTTAGTTGTAACATTTTGGCAAAAACGTAGTTTAACATAACTCGAGAACCACTTGTCCGATTTTGATGAAACAAATTTAGAAAAATTTAGAATTACAATTTCTTTAATCCGTTCATATAACATTTTTCTTTATAATCAACAGTTTTGCCGGTAAAAATAAATTTGTGGAGAAAAAAAAATATTTTTTTGCCTAAAAATTAAAATTTTTTTTTTTTAATTCATAAAAAATCCAAAACGGAAAAAAGGATCAAGTGTTATTAATTTCATGTAAAGTCACATAACCTATAAACAAAATTTAACGCGTTCTGCTTTTATTTACAATTAAGTGAAGGTATCCCATTTTGACAAGAATATTGATATTTGTTTTTATTCAAAAAAGTGTCATTTATCGCCTTTTTCATAAATTTTCCCCAATAACTCCAGACTTCTGGCCATAAACTACTAAAAAAATTAAGTAAACATTTTTATAATTTTTTATTTTTATTTTATTTATTTATTTTTATTTATTTTAATAAATATTGCCTAGACTTTTTCGATGGTGGTTGTTCGGGACTAGTGGCATCGCATTCATCGCTATCATCAGTTTCTGAACCACACATAATGTCAATGTGTGACTCCACTGTTGGCCCTTCTGCATCTCCTGAAAATTCTTTATCATCAAGATCATCCTTGTCTTGCCACACTAACTTACTCCACCAGCAAATTTCCGCAATTATTGCACTCGGCGACTTTTTGCCTCTATATCTGTAAGTTTTTGTTTTATTAAAATGAGTTTGAAAAAATAAAAAATCAGTATTACCTCATTTCAAATGGCATAGCAACTTGATGATAGCGTTCACCTTGTTCATCAGATTCGGTAGCCAATTGTTGGCTGAAGTAGTCCAGATGATGATGTAAATAATTGATTTTCAAGGACATGTGGACACCAATTTCCGAGAATGCTCTTAACATCCTTGCGACAGAAACATCGTAGTTGTTAGAACGATGCTTTCCCAACAAGCCTTCTATTACTTCTTTGATTGCCTGCCATGCATTCAATTCAGCGTCAATCAAAATATTGTTGAATGCGTCACTTTTAATCAGCTTTCGTATATCTGGACCATTTAGTACGCCTGATTGGAAAAAATTAATTTGTTAAGATGGAAAATCATGGGAAATGAATGTGATATTATAACTTACCTTCTTTAATTTTACTTTCGCTGAGTCTCGGGAAAATTAGTTTCAAACACAAGAAAACTTCATCTCATTTGGCGACAGTTTTGATAAAATTCTTAACAATTCCAAGTTTAATATGCAGTGGAGGCAGCAATATCTTCTCCTTCGGCACTAGAGGCTCACGAATAATATTGGCCGTTTGTAACCTGCTGTGCTCTCTGAGTTTCCATCCGTGGCATGCATATTGGTCACCGGAAAATAGTGTGTCCCAATCGCACAAAAAGCACATATATTTTATATAGCCGCTTTGAAGACCGCAAAGCATTGCTACAACTTTTAAATCGCAGCATATGCGCCACATATGTTTGGCGTATTATATTTTATTTCCATTGCGTCCATCAATTTTCCTACATCCGGGCAATATGCAGAAGTTTTTTCATCATTCACAAGGAATAAACTTTGGAGTATTGCCTGACGACTTCGATAAGCTGTGACTTTCACACCGGGTGCCAACAAATTGTTTGATTTCAAAATGGAAGCCAGCTCTTCCGATTTATGCTGTGTTAATTCCAACTTGGCAACAATTGAATCAAGTTTATTTTGATTTATTAAAATTGGCTCATTGGATACTGATGGCTCATATGGGGAATCATCACGTGCATGATATGTCGGAGCAGTCGTAGAAGAGAAAATATCTGGGCTAGAAGCTTTTGGCACAGGAATGTGGTCCGAATGAGGCAATGGTGTTGCGGCACTTGCAACACCAACGTAATTATACGATTTTCTTATCCTTTTTGCGGCTCCTTTATTCGCACATGCATAGCAATTCAATGGATTGTGACCTTCGCCAGGATTAGTCCAAGTCATTGGGGTACCGAATGGCATACTTTCAAGTGTTCTATTTTTCCAATCCATTAGACGGTTGTAGCAGCTTTTACACACTATATTTGGTACCCAATTTTCGTTCACTATAACATTTTGGTTGAAGTACATCTCGTATGTTTGAACAAAATCAGTACTGAAATTTCCCCTTTTTTTATGTGTTGAGACATATTGCCACAGCAGTAGCAAAAGCTATTTATATCTGGCTTGCACAGTTCCATATTCTGTTCTCTTTTGTTCACTTTTAAAAAACTGGAGAAAAATCTCTTTTGTTCACTTTTAAAAAACTGGAGAAAAATCACTTTTACTGTTCGCGTTCGTCGGCACTTGTTGAATGACAAAAATCACAGAACCAGTGTGAGAAAGAGAAGAAGTATAATGACAATGCATGTTTTATGTGAACATTACAGAACCAGTGTTGCCACATCAATATTTCTCTTTTAGTACAGTAGAAAAATATGAGAGAGTTCGGCTTGTGAGTGTCAATGTTTTCTCCAAATAATGTTGTGCATATCTGGAGCAAATTTTTGAAATTCATACATTTACCTAATTGTGAATAAATGAGAAACGCGTGCATCGATTTTCATGATCTATGCCTTTTTTTGCTCATGAGTTATGTGACTTTACGCGAAAGTAATTAGTTTTGGCACTTTTTTCCATTTTGGATTTTTTATGAATTTTTAAAAAAAATATTTAAATTTTTAGGCAAAAAATACTTTTTTCCCTTCATACATTCATTTTTAACTTCGAAACTGTTGCACATATAGGAAAACGGTATAGAAACAGATTAGAGAAATTGTAATTCTAAATTTTTCTAAATTTGTTTCATCAAAATCGGACAAGTGGTTCTCGAGTTATGTTAAACTACGTTTTTGCCAAAATGTTACAACTAAGCGAAAAAACATCAAGATAAGGAAAAAATTTAAAAGGTCATAAAAAAATGACACATACGAACGCCAAACCCTTTGAGGGTTTTACTATACTGACCTAGTACCATCACCCTGACTTGGAATTTCTCACCCCCCAGACAATAATCCCAAAAATGTTCCATAGTGTTAGTGATAAATTTGTTGTTGTTCATTTACAATAAAAATGGTTTTGTAAGAATGACAAATAAAAACATACAAATATAATTCGAAAACAAAAATTTTAAAAAATAAAAGGAAACTATAGAAAAATTGTATTTAAAAACAAAACAAAGAAAACATCGTTCAGCACAGCAAGTAATCACAAAGCGCTACAAGTCACCGGTATCAGTTCAAGGTTTCTCTGCCGAATGCTAGCGTTGTTTAGGTCGATTTAGTGATGTTTTTCTGAAAACAAAAAAAAAGTAACGTGTCGAAAATCATGACCACATATTTGGTTATGTAACTATATACCTGGTAATGGTAACTAGTTACTTTTCTTATTACATTTCTTATTACCTTTGTATGGCGATGTCGCGAAAAATAAGAAAAACAATGGCATATTTGGATTCACCTTGTAGGCATCATACGATTTTGCTTCGGAAAGAAAATTTTGACAAATCGTTTCTGAAAGAAAACGAAAAAAGTAACCAAATGTAAACTCCGTAACCAAAATTGTTTGCATCAGATTGCATTCAAAAAAATGTAGGTAAATGCTTAAAATAACCATAAACAGAGGTACTTCAACTAATATTTATGCATCAAATATGATTCAACTAATAATTTTTCGTCAAATCAAAAAAAAGTTATCAGGTTTTCACCCTAAACTGCTGGAGGGAAAAACGATTGATTTTCCATTTCATTGGTTTGGAATCGATATTTCGAGCTGATAACATTACTGACATTAGTTTGAAAATCAAATTTGTTTTACACAATTTAAGAATTTTTTGATCTCCGAAATGTAATGTTTTTAATATATTAATTTAATATAAGGTGTGTTTCTTTACTTTTTGGGTAAAGTTCGGTAAAATGAGAGTAATCACAAAATCCTCTCACAAAATGACAAAATTACCCAATAGTACGGGAACACAAAAAACCACTTTTCTAGCCCACAATCTTATTTCAAAGAATAATGTGAAACAGTGATGGGACTTGAAAAATGTTGTTTTGTGCCAATTGTGTGACTAAAATGTGCCCGTGTTTTCAACTTTAATTTCATTTGGTAATCGCATTCTTATGGAATTAATTCTATTTTGAATGAATTCTAACCAAATGAATTAAAATTTTCTTGAATTCATTTAATTAAAATGATAAATGAAATTCATTCCATTCTTATTTAAGATTTGGGAATGCAGCCAATGAATGAATTCTTTAGGAATGGTTACTCGTAATGGTGTACATAGAAACATTTTCTAAAACTGAATTAAATTTTTCATGAATTAAACTTAAATTAATTCTTTCGAAACTCTGAACTAAATTTAAATCATTTGAATTTTTAAAATTCTATGGATTATTTGGTAATATCTTCGATGACATTTTTAGTTTTGCTTTGTTTGAAAAGGTATTTTAATACGAATAAATGCTCAGAAACTAAAAATTAAAGAATTTTTAAAGAATCGTTATATTTTAAATCCATTTTCTATTAAATTTTGTAGATAACCAAAATGTGCCAAAATAGTATCGGTTGTGCCATTGTACCAATCAATCTTAGATTGTGCCAAAAATCCCATCACTGATATGAAAATACGTATAATTTCAGTTTGCAAATCGGCACAAATAGACATATTTATTCGCATTTAAAAGTTGTTTTTGATTTTATTCAATTAATTTTAACAAAAAACCAAGTTTCTTTTGCTTATTTCTTTATTTAATTACAATTTTTAATTTAATTTCACAATTGTTTTTTGTTTATATTTGCATCAGCTGTTTTACCAAAGTTTACCCGAAGAAAAAGTCTGGGTAAATTTTGGTAAAAAGAGAAGCACTAATACACTCTCATTAGCGCTCTCATTTACCCAATTATCGAGTACGGGAACGCTTTTGGGTAAATTTCGGTAACTTTGGGTAAATTTTGGTAACATTGGGAACGTACGGGAACACACTGATATTTTGTAGCTTCGCAAACGCCCCAGCAAAATCTCAGTAATGGGTGCTCATTACTAATATCTAAATACTAAGCAGTAGATATGGGTGTGCTGCTTATAATTCGGTGTCAAAACTCATTATTTTTGTTCGAAAAGGTCGTTTTTGTAAGTAGTTGTCCACATTCGCTGCATAAAAACACGCACAAAATTTGTGCACCCGCTTACCCACTTCATTACGAAAGTATACCAAAATAAGTAGTTATTCGTATGCTTATACGCAGTTAAAAAATAAGTGGTTACAAGTTGTTAAATAGTACGACTTACTTATAAACTTACTAGTGGTTAAAAAATAAGTAGTGACCAAATTCACATTATCTTTATAAATAAATAAGTAGTCACGCGTAAGCTAGACTGCTTATAAAAACGGCTTCGCCTAACAAAAATAACTAGTACTGACGCCGAATTATAAGTAGGAAAAAATTTTAGTTTCATTATATAACCACTTATTTGGTAATGAAAGATTTTGCTGGGGCTGATTGGATTTTAAAAAATTTTATATTTTTGAAAAGCTTCAAGGACCAAAAATACAAAATTAAAAAAAATGAATTTTTTTCGCGGAATGAATTGTATTTTTATTCGCTAAACCGCCAATTTGATAAACACAAATTGAATATTATTGAAAAGCGTGTTGAAAACCCAAACACGAAAAACTAATAAATTGAAGAAAATTCGTACCCCGATTAAAAAAATTTATATGGGGTTTATACACTCATATGTAATTTCACATGAATCTTTATACAATTTTATCCGCGAATAGGGCGCATATAATTTCATAAGAAAATCAAATATTCTTGTATCCGATTTATGCACTATAAATTTCACTGAAATCGTAAATGTTTACAGAAATAATTATCTGAGAGTTTGTTAGACCTAAAACTTCATGAAATCTATTAAATTTTGACAAAAGGACATTTTAGAGGAAAGCTAATTTTCTAACAATTTCTTTCCACTGCAAATTTGATTTTTAACAGTATCTGGTAAAATTACCTCTAAAAGAATAAATCCTATTGTCTAAAGAAAATTTAAACAAAAACTTTGAATCGATTGTTTGAGGTTTTGTAACTGATTTCGAATTAGGTTGTTAAAGAAAAGGAAGTTTTAAATATTTACAAAATTTAAGACGATAAGGAAAAATAATTAGTTTCGTCAAAATGTTTTAAGAATTCACTTATACTTAGAACAGTGATTGCACAAATACAAAAAATAAATATTAAAATCTATTATTTTCTTTTTAAAATTGTGCACGGAAAATAGACTATGGTGAAAATTTCTAATGCCGCAAATAAAATAAGTTCTTTTGTCAAACGGAAATTAATAAAATTTCGAAAAAAAAAAAAGTTGATTTTATAGGTGTCACATATTTTAGTGATATATGAGGAATACACAGAAATATGCAAATTCAAAAGTTATATTATCGACAAAAATCTTGGACAATGTTCTTAAGCCGATTTAAATTGTTTTGCCAAAAGTCCTTAGATATGATTACATACGAAAAGAGACAGAAGAATTGTCGAGTGTTTGATGTAATATAAAATTATATCTAAAAGGCGACTGACAAATTTTCTAGTGTTACTCTGAATGGGGTATATATAATTCTATCCAAAGCGAAATCGTGTTTTTTTAAACGATATCATATAAAAACATATATTATTTTGGATTATGTACTGAATGTACTATATATATAATTGTAAATGCAATATACAATTATATACACTCACAATATATTTTTCATAAACGATTGAGGTAAAGTTTGTTTTCAATTGAAGAATCAATTAAAACACATTGAAACATATTGTTTAACCTTCTTATCAATCAATAAAAAACAAATCAGAAAAAAATATGTATCGTCTGTAGGAGTTGCTATTTTCAGTCAAATATTCTATTTTTAGATTTCTATTTTTAGAAAAAAAAATTTAAATAATTTCGTTGTTTTCTGTTTTAAAACAAAGAATTTAAATATTTTCGATTTTCTTTTTTGTTAAAATAGTTTGTTTATATACAAAATTATTTCAATTCAAACTACCAGAAATTCTTTACTCATACACACAAACATAGCCGATAAAAACATGAACGCGTGTGTTGTGTATATGGTGTTTTGAAAATTAAACAAAAAAAAAAACTTTCAAATATTAAAAAATAAACCACAAAATCGTTTTTTTTTACGTTTTATCAGTTATAAATTGCTGATTGTTTTAATAGACTTTTCAATTATTTTTATTTCTTTTATGGATTGTTTAAACAATGTTTGAAAATAAATAGCAAAATGGTTTGAATATAATGAAAAATCAGTTGTCCTTTTTTTAATTGTGTTTTCAATTAATTTAATATGTATTTTAGGTTGTTTGGTTAAATTTGATTAAAAAGCTGCATGTATTTTACGAATCTAGTTTTAATGAATTTGAATTAATTGAGCGTATATAATAATTTAAATAAAATTAAATTTTTCACTTTTTTGCAAAATGCCATTAATTTAATTTAATAATAATGACTTTTAAGATAGACAGAAAATATGACAAAATAAAAAAACCCTACCTTTGTCTCTTTCACTACCCTTGTACACTACAGTGTACACATCTTTAAAATAATTTATAAAATTTAATAGTGCAAAAAAACTTTATACTTTTTGCAAAAAAGTTTATTAGTATCTTGGACTTCAAATAAAAATCAATATATGTATAAGCATATACCCCCGTAAAAAGGGGGTTTTGGTGTTTCTCCTAAACTAATGAAGACAGATAATTGAAATTTGGCGTGTAGCTTCGTTTTATGACGAGAAGAAAACTAACCAAAGCATTTTTGGCTACTCGAATGTTTAAGGGGTAAAACGGGCCTCAGAAATTTGAAAAAATCGATGTTCGAGCGTCATTTTTGGAGGGTAGAAGGGGCAAAATATTTTATATATTTTTTTTTAATTTGAGGACTCTTAATAATAATCTAAGGTTGAAATAACGATACATCCGCAAACAAAAAGTCGGTAGTGAAAGAGTTAAAGAGGAAACCAACACTAATTATTTTTTATAATTATTAAACAAATGCAGAAAATTTATTAGAAGTTTTCACCTTGTAAATAATCGAAAATGTCGAATTATTCGACACGAAAAAACCGGTTTCTCGAATAATTCAAAAACTGCCCTTTTTCTGAAACTGGTTTGAAAAAACCCGGAAATATACAAAAAACCGGTTTATTGAATAATTCAGACGCCGGTTTTGACAACTCTAATAAACATTTCTTTCAATGGCGTGTACACATGTCGTATGAGTGATATTTGAAATTTAATAATAAGTATACGTATACGTAATATTATTAAAATACTGGAACTAGACCTCATTGTTTAAGTCGATTTAGTGATGTCCTTCCGAAAATAAAAAACAAATAACTCCACGAAAATCTTATTGGCAGCAATAACTAGAAATTATTAGGTCATCTGGAGGGTGAAATAAATAAGTAGATTACTTCTGTTTGCAATGTCTCAATATTCATGGGACGATATGGTTCTAACAAAAAATGTTCCCTTGGTTTTTTCAGTATATTTATGTATATTTAAGATAATATTTCCAGCTCAGTTAACTATTCTAGCAGTTTTTATTGAGTACTTAAAAAATTAAACACCACTTCGTTTAGCTCGTGCAAAGTGTGTGCATTTAAAACATATTTAAAACAGATATTTTAGTATCAAAATATTTTTCTATGCATTTTATTTAACAATATGTGTGTCACGTATGAATACAAATTTTATCTCATTTTAACATTTGACATATTTTCCATAATACTGTTATTTACTTCGTTTAGCATGTGAATTAGAGTGGTCCCAATAAAACAAAATAATTCTCGCGCTCCACAATTATACAAATATGTCATTATGAAAATTAATATGGTCTGCAAAAAAATTTTCAAAAAAGTTTTGTTAGAGGCATCGGAGGGGCAATTCTATAATTTTTTATTGAAAAAACTCAGTCGTTAAATTGTCAAGTTGTCGTAGTAAACTGACAACTTTACTACTGAATTTTGTCGTTAAAAAGTTAGAGAATCCCACTACAGATCGCAATTGAAGTTTCAAATGGTAAAAAGAAAATGGAAAAATCAAATATAATTATTATGATCGCAACATATTAAATTCAATATATATTTAGGTGTACATTAGACCGTACCTCAAAAAAAAGTTATCCGTACACTCTCCAATATGATGTATTTTTGGAAGGCGATTTCAAAAAAAATATTTTTTTTTTTGCCGTCCATAGGGGGGGGTCGCCTTTTTTAATTTTTTGTTATAGGTTTGGCATTTAAAATCGGATTTTAAAGTGTTTTTTGCCTCGAGGAGACCAGTGTTTTGCTATATAGTAAAAATCCAATTAAAAAAAATTTAAAAAGGCGACCCCTACGTTCGGCAACCAATATATAAAAAAATTTCTACTGGGTTTAGCGAAAAACTTCCTTAGCAAAAGTTTAATGATTTTTTGCGAGCTTTAATTTTCTGACATTAGGGTGGTAGCAACTGAGATCTGGTGGGTAACTACTAGAACGGGATACTTGAGGTCAAAATGTCCTTAGAGCAAAACACTGGTCTCCTCCGATGTATCATACTTTAAGATCCGACTGTAAATACCAAAGATAAAACGAAAATTGTAAAATGGCGACCCCTACGTTCGGCAAAAAAAAATAAAAAACTTTTTTTGAAACCTCCTTGCAAAAATACTTCATATTGGAGGGTGTACGGCGCACTTTTTTTTTGCCTGAATTGAATCGGAGTTGCAAATATAACGTAATTTAAAAATATCGTACAAAAAATATTCAAGTTTGATCAGAAACAAAAAACGTATTTTTTAATGATAATTTTTATTCATATAGATTTGGGGTATGTTTGATTTACATTTCAAAATATATGCAATGAATCTAATGGTGTTCTATTTACATTTTGATTGAAAGATCGATGTTTAGATAATCAATTAAAATAACGAAATACTTTTTTCGATTGCTTTGCTGTGATATCATAATTTCGTTCATTACAATGCTCTATGATACACATTTTTTGTTTTGTTGTCTGGCGCGTAAACAAATAATGCTGATGGTGTTTCGACACCGGAACGGGCGACATACAATTGACCATGCGAGAAGCATGGATTTTCAAGGTTAATGCCGCAAACACGCAATGACTGCGCTTGGGATGTGTTAATTATCATTGCGAATGCAAGCCGTACCGGAAACTGTAAGCGGTTAAAATCGATTGGCATGTCGGTCGAAACCATTGGGATCCGTGGTATCAAAACGTCTTCTCCTTTGTACTTTCCTTTAAGTATTGTTGCTTCGATGATGTTATTCATGGGGTTTTTTACCGCAAGTCGGATGCCATTACAAAGACGTGGTTGGTATATGTTTCTTAATAGAGTTGTGTCGTTCATGAACGAACTAGTTCATTTGAACGGTTCAGTTCATTGAACGATATGACATCGTTCACCATTATTCGTTCTTTTCGTTCATTTCGTTCAATCGTTCATTTCGTTCAATCGTTCATTTCGTTCTTTTTTTAGTCATAAAAAATTTGTATCCCTTTCTTATTAATTTTATTACAGAATTAAATGTTTTTCTTAATAATTTCAAAATTTTAATAAAATTGTAACTTTCTGACACTATTAGTATATGTACAATAAAATTAATATCAACATGTAATATATAGTGCACCAATAAATTGCCGAACGAACGACACCGATCATGAATCACTGTTCAGACACAGCTCATAACAAAAACGAACGATAACAAAAAAAAGAACGATTGAACGATTTGAACGAACTAGTTCAATGAATTTTATTGAACGATATGACCGAGTCACCAAAAAGAACGATTAAGCCCAACTCTATTTCTTAACATTATGATTACCCATCCGACTTTCAGTTGGAGATTGTGAGGCGCTTATTTCGGGTAATTCCAGCAAGTTTAAGAACTCGGTTGGATAGTTGAAGACATTATCTTGGGAAGTAACGGAATCCACCGATTTGTATGTCATCAATTCGACACCAATTTGACTTTGAATCTTACAATTCAATTCGTCGACATCGATGTTTCTCGCAGCCAATATAGCACGTTCGCTCAACCAATCATGATTTTTATAATTTTGTGCAATATTTGGAAACACCTTTCGGATGAGTTAGGATTTTGATTCAGTGAACTGGCAGAAAGCGACGGGAAATTGAATCACAGTCAATTTGAGTTTCTTGACTTGTTTCAACAAAACAGACGACTTCAAACATGCATTAAGTTCATCGGCTGGTGTTGACCGTGGAATCACTGGCAATGTTTTCCGAAAATCACCTGCCCTATGCTCCTTATAGGAACGATGGGAATATATATATATACCTGCCAAAAGAATCATCTCACCACGAAACCGGCTTTGATTGTTTCGTAAATCTTGCGACGTTTTGTCTAATGCCTATAAAGACTTTTTATGCGCCATTGTACACTCATCCCAAACGATCAGTTTATTTTGCTGCAAAACTTTGGCCATCGCACAATTCTTGGAAATGTTGCATGTTGGATTTTCATTGATTTGCATATCCAATGGCAACTTAAGTGTTGAATCAGCAGTTCGATCGCCTTCCAACAACGTAGCTGCAATTCCTGGTGAAGCAAGTGCAATATCATTCTTCGAGCGTATCGTTGCCAAAATCAACGTGACCAAAAAAGTTTTTCCAGTTCCACCGGGAGCGTTCAAAAAAAAATCCCTTCAGTTCCATCGGTCACAACTTTTATAAGAGTGTCGTACGCATATTTTTGTTGTCGATTCAACAGTGGAACATTTGATCGAACTAATTCCCTCAAGGCATCGCATTCATATTGTTTTGCGCGTCGCAACTCTTGATTAAATGCGTCGTGCATCGGACGATTGGGAGCTGTCATGCCTAGCTCAAATAATACCTTGTTCGACCTCATCAAGCACATATTCTCAATTAATATCAAAGCCTCGTTGTAGATTTGTAGTTCCTATTATCAGTTATCATGGAGTGCATATAAAAATGAATATTTTTGCAAACTGTTGAAAATAAAAACTTCTTCAATACCATAACTATTTTTCTTTCCCTAAAAACCTTATTCGTGACCGTATACAGTAGAACTTGTACATAAAATTACCCGACGATTTAGTAAAAGTGGGCGTATTGAAAATTTTTCTTTCTGTAAAAAACTTTTGTGGACTATAACGAACATTTTAAAAAAAAATTTGCCAAATCGGTCCAGGCGTTCTGCGATTTTAGATATATCGTAAAAAAAGTGGGCGTAAAAGTGGGCGTGGTCAATTTTTCTTTCAGTAAAAACTTAAATTGGATTACTACGAACATTTCAAAAAAATTAGCCACATCGGTGCAGCCGTTTTCCGTTTTTAGATAAATCGAAAAAAGTGTATAGTAATAACCTAAGTTGGACTATGACGAACATTTAAAAAAAAATTTGTCCAAATCGGTCCAGCCGTTCTCAACTGATACAATTACCAACGAACGACATTTGATTTTTATTTATATAGATTAATAATATATATCTAAGGAATGTCCTATTATGTATGATAGGATTTTTGTTAACAATAAAATTATTGCACGCTAAATAATAGCGAAATATTAATAAAAAATCAAATTTTAAGTTAACTTGGAAGTAGTATATCTGTTATCTTTTTTAAAATTAAAATCGGTGTCATATAGTATAATTAAAGTTATATGTCAAAATCTTGAGTTTTTTGAATTTTTAAAAACCGCTAATAATTTACAAACCCCAACATTTTTTTTTCAATTTCGATTGCAGATTCATAACCTGATCAAAAAAATTTATATATAGTCGTATATAGTAATATCTTGTTTTATCTTATAATATGTGAGGATATATGTTGTCATGAATAGCCACCCGGTGAAAAATGTTCATATACGCTCAAACATGTTCATATATGGTCTATGTATGGACACATATGAATAAATATGGATTTTTTATGAACATATATGGATTTTTTATGAACATATATGGAAGTATATGTGATTCCATATATGGGAAAAATTTCATATACAGACATATATGGAAGCATCTGTTATTTCATATATGGAAATGGCACTCATATATGGACAAATATGAAAGTATATGTTATTCAATTTATGCAAAAGGGACTTGTATATGAACATATTTCGAAGAACACATTTTTCCATATATGTAAAAGGCCATGAATAAAAAAAGGAACATATGTAGCGCCTAATTTGAATGTCATACATAAATTTATATCTATCGTACAACCTTATAATAAAGGACAGCAACGTTCGCATGTATTCGCATATATTTAATAAATGTATATGTTCATATATGTCCATATATGAACATATACTTAGGTGTTACCTCATTTTTCGGATCCATACATATATGGTTGAACCATAAATGTTCATATATGGACATTTTTCACCGGGCATATTTAATTATATGTTTCTTATGTGGTACCTTATATAACCATATATTTTTATATATTGTCTTTTATAAAATTAGATATCAACCATATATGCTATACATAATGAGATATGACAGATCTGTTATCATATATAATTACAAATGATCATATATAACATAATATATGATCACATATGGTCGCATATAAGCCATATATTTTGAGATATAGTAATATATGCCCTCTTATAAAAATTTTTTGGTTGTATGATGTTAGATATTTTTTATATATGATTATATATTACATTAAATGATATAAGATATGATTATATATTATTCCATATATGGTGCAAGATTAACAATATAATTTAAGATATGATTATATATGGTCCCACGTCAGTAATATTTTCTATGTGTTTAATATATAATAGTCACATATTACCTGAGAGACCCTACTATCGAATCCCAGCTCGGGCACAAAAAAAAATTTTTTTTTTTTTACTTTTTTAACTCAATTTAATTTACTTGTAAATATTCTTTTACAGATCTTAAAAAAATTAGCCCATTTACTGCCAACAGCACCTGAAAGTTATGTTTACTGCGACTTGGAATTAATAATATTTTAATATGTTATTATATATTGTCATATATAACCCCATACATAATTATATATGGGACTGGGGTACTATTATCGAATCCCAGCTCGAGCAGAAAAATTTTTTTTTTACTGTTTTTAACTCAACTTGATTTACTTATAAATATTTTTTTTACAGATCTTAAAAAGGTTAAACCATTTTGTGTCAACAGCATCTGCAAATTATGTTTTCAATTAATAGTATTTTAAATATATAATTAGATATCGTAATATATAATAATTTCGTTAAAACTCTGAATTTGAGTTCTTCCAGAGCGAAATAATTTTTTTTGTAATATTTGTACATACAAAACATTTTGCGAAAAAGTGTTGGATAAGAGTATTTTTTTCAAAGGATTGCTAAGCTTATATATGTCATACCTTATTTAAAATACATTTATATTACCTTTTAAATAACATGTATATTGCTCTTATCTCATTATTAATTTTGCAAATACAGACTGTTGACATTTAGATTTTTGAGCCATATAAAGCGGTGCCTTGACCCTTCAACAAACATTTTTTTTATCTTATTCACCAAAAAATTTCCGTCAGTGGAAAACATTAAGATTTTTAATTTTTGTTTTTTTTTGAAAGAATGTTATTAATTTATTTTTTCTAAGTCATCTATATATATATGAATTTATATAATTATATATAACTCAGTAAGACGAACAATGTTGTCTCATATAATCAGTCATGTTGCATAGCAGTGTTTGGTTGAGTGAGTTAAGTGGCCGACTACAACGCCAGCAACCTGGGTTCAAATCCTGCCGACGGCATTTTTTTTTTGTTTTTTTTTTTTAATGAAATAAATATTTTTTAAATAATGTTTTTTTTAATTTTTTGTGTTATTTTATCATACACCCAGAAAACAGTCTCAGTTGTGGCACCGAATTTGTTGCCAATCGAATTCGTGCGGTTACGACAACTATCTTTATATTAAATTATATTTTTCGTCGCGAAAGCCGATATTCGGTTGTCTAATTCAATATTATATTCCACATAAATATTATTATGTTCCACAATATTTTATTGAAATTAAAAAACTTTTTTTGAATTCTCTGGTATTGAACCCGGTCACTCTGATTAATAATCCACACTCTTACCAACTGCACCACAACTTGTTTTAATTTTATTAGCCATATTTACTTTTTATACTTAAGAATATTTTATTTTTATTAAAAAAACAACATCTAAATTTTTGTCTTTTCCGGGATTCGAACCCGGAAATCTGGCTTACTAGGCTAACTCCTCACCCACTAAACCACAAAAACTTATTAATTTTAATGTCTAATTTTGAACTTATATGTTTAGTTTGGAATACAAATATAGTATAAACTTGGTTTATCAATACCAATTAATAGTTGTGTGTGTTATCAATACAATCCACATTTGGGTTGGTTCTACAGAAACTCGACTTTAAGGTCATATTTGATTAGGATACACGTATTTGTAGTTACCACTTTCGAATATTGAAATTTTTTTAATAAATTTGATAGATAACACCAATTTTACTGTATATTGACTAAATAAATGGCTGCTTCTACTGCATAGAATTACTAAACTGATACTAATTTTAAAATTGATTGGAGATACCAATAATTTGTTAAAAGTATTGTTTTTTCGGGAATAGGATACCCGTATTTGTAGTTACCACTTTCGAATATTGAAATTTTTTAAAAAAGGTTATAGATAACACCAATTTTCTTGTATATTCACTAAATAAATGGCTGCTTCTACTGCATAGAATTACTAAACTGATACTAATTTTAAAATTGATTGGAGATACCAATAATTTGTTAAAAGGATTGTTTTTTGGTTCATTTTCCCTATTTTTAATACATAGTAAAATATTTTTGATGTAGTATTCAATTATAGGTAATTCCAAATAAAATAAAGCCCTGGCAAATTCATTTTAATGGTTTTGATCGAAAGCCAACCAATCTTTTTCCTGGGTGTAACCAAAATTTTGTAAATTTAACAGTTTTATTATTCCTTATTATCTTACTAGTATTTAGCAAAAAACAGGGACGTAACAGTTATAACTTTTATTCAAAAAAGTGATTGTTTTACAATTATTTCCTGTTTGAGTATTTTTAATTTTCTGTTTATTTGCTCTGTTTTGATTTATATTTTTAATTCAAACAAAAACAATCCAAACACGATTTTTATTTTTTCAAAAATAATAAAAGTTATTTTGTGATTTTTTTTCTTTATCAAAAAATAACAATTAAGAATATAAATCAAAAGCCATGGAACCAATGACTTCACCAATTATAATATCCTGATGATGTCAACTAGTGTTAATAAAAGATTGAACAGTGATTTAAAGTGAGTAAATATGTATATTCCAGCAACTTCCGGCATTCAATTTAGGTCAATTTTTAATTTTTTTTTTATTATCAAATAAAAAAGTTAGTGCTTAATTTTTTCAAAAAAATCATTCTGTAACTTTTATAAAAAGTTTTAAAATAAAAATCAAAAAACAACAGAAATTTATAGAGTAAAATATAAAAATTGAAAAAATTAAAATCTTTGCCAAACTTTGTGATTTTTTTGTGCAATATGATTTATAAAATATAGTGCATTATTGAAATATTATAATTAAATAAATTTGGGTGGTGACTTTTTTAGAAATATAACAGTTATTTTGGGTCTCTGGCAAAAAACAATCTGCTCATATCAGCACGTTTTTTGCAAGCTCATTTTTAATTACATAATTTTTAGTAGCTTTTTCTCCTATTTTTACAGCTTTATTTCTTTCTATGAGTGTATTATTTTTATTAAAAAAAAACACTTTAAAAACAACTTTATATATTTTCCAATATGTTATATATTTTTGTTAATAAAAAAAGAAAGAAATAAATATAACAATTTACTAACAAGACTGCTAAAAGTCAGCTATAACTTATAACAAGCCATAGCATAAGGGGTAGAGCGTCTGCTTGAAATGCCAACCAGTGTGGGTTCAAACCCCACACGATGCATGATGTTTTTTTTTTTTAATTAAATTAAAATAAAAACAAGTGAAAATTAACTTCCTTTTCATTGGTTCAAATATACATAATTTGTTTCAAAAAAGAACAACTTCGCTCCTATGACAAGCCAATGCTAAATTCATCAGTGAAAACCACAAATTATCACTACTCCCTATTCAACTGTTGTTATGTTTTTACTACTTCTTTTTCCTCACTTTTTTTTCCTGGGTATAAATATGCCGAACGATCTCTTTCCAGAACATTTCATAAAATTTGATTATTTTGTCAAAAATTGCCTAAAATTTACCTGTTTTTATATTTTTGCGTATTTTTAAAAAAATTTCCCTGAAATATAATTTTCGAAAAACTTCCTTAGGAAGCATTTATTTATTACATTTTTCTTTTAGAGCTATCTAGGCAATTATATGTCGTTATCAAACAATGTCCAGCATATTTCAGCTATAAGAGAATGAACACTCTTGCTTTTATAGCGTTCTTCAATAGTCTGATGAAACTGCCCGCTATGTCCATCGGATTCTGTTGCCAACTGATGCACAAAAAAGTCCATATGAGAATTCAAAAAATTAATTTTTGTAAATATATAAAGACTTAGTTTTTCAAAAGCACTTAACATGTTGTCGACGTATGTGACAAATATTTCTAACTCTTCAACTTGCGGGTCTTTCTGAACCTTTTTGAAAAGGGGTAAAAAGTCCCTTTAATTGAAGAGTTAAAGGGTTAAAGTGTTCCACAAAAATATTTGTCATGGAATTCTACTCTAAGTCTAGGAAGACATAAAAGTTGCAAATTTAAGTTCAATGCCAGAAATAAGTCAAAATTTAAAATGTCTTTAAGGGTTAATTTCGTACTTATTCAGAATGGGCGCTCAAACCTGGACTTTAGGAGGAAACCATGTGAATGTTCACTATGAGGAACATTTCTGTAGAATATTTTAAGTCTCTAACTCTTCAACTTACGGGTGTATTGGTCCCTTTTTAAAACGGGGCCAAAAAAGTCCCTTTAATTGAATAGTTAGAGGGTTAAATAGTTCCGCAAAACTGTACTCGTAGTGTTTTACATAAGTTTGCTGAACACGTCCTATATCCGAAATAGATGATTTACATGGTTTCCTAGTGCATATATGTAATAAATCCATAACTCTGAATCATGTTTTGGGCTTTCTTTCATGGAATGGATGAAATATTTGAAAAAACTTATTTTTCTTCTAATCTATGCTTAATTTTCTATTATATAATGAAGAGTATACGTATTTACAGATTTCCAAAATTAAATGCGAGACATTCAAAATTTATTTTTGACACAAATTTTTAAGTTTACCGCTTAAAACATCACTAACGGTCATGAGAGGGCTAAAAGTTGGTATAAAGAAAATGCCTGCCTTTTCATTATGTAAACAACAGCTCTATAACAGAAGCTTCTAGTTTCAGAGTTATAGATAGATAAATCCATGAAGCTTTTTTGGGGTAATTTTGAGGGCATAAATGTAAACGAAAATTATATGGGAACTGAAAAATAAGAGATTTGCACATATGGGTGCTCTAGTGTACATGTTTTATTTATGCCTCTAAAACACCCCCTCTTCACATTATATGATACCAAATGAATCAACTGGCCACTTACATTTTTAGCTACCAAATAAAACATGAGTAAAACTCATACACTTAAAATAGTGTGTAAATAAGAGAAAATACCGTTTAAAATAAATTAAATTAAACTTAAAAGCCGGTCAACTTACAATAATTTTCATTTAAATCAAACGTAGTTTGTTATTTCTTTTGAAAAGAAATCAATAAGAACAATTCAATCCCAGCAAAAACATGATAATGACAGGTCATTACCATACGGATTACCAAGTAATGATAGGTCATTACCTTTTGCATTACTTTAAAATACAAAATAATGACTTACCGATAATAAGTTATAGAAGTACTTATATATTCGTGCAAAGTAATCACTTACTGGTAATTGATTAAATAAGTACTGTTTAAGTCTTTTATATTAACATTTTATTTATTAATTTGTTTTGAACAAAATTTTCCAAGGTAAAAAGTTTTATTTTGCCAATATGACTAACTATTTCACAATGTAGGGTAACCACTTATTTCCTAACTTCTAAGTAACCACTTATTCTATTTTTGTGAGAACTACGTATTCTTTGACTATGGGTAACTCGTTATTCCCACTTTTTTTGTAAGCGAGAGGGTAATGACCACCCATGAATTTTTGGACATCGCGAACAAAAGTAATGTTGCGAGTAAATAGCCTGGTAAGTAGTGAAACCCTCTGTGTGCTACTTACTCGCTTAATTACTCGGTAATGTCTGCTTTTGCTGGGATATTCAGTTAAAAATAAATGTTAGAATTTTACCTACAGATTAGCCCCTAAATTCATAAACACTTTGTAAAATTATAGGGGGTTTATTGAACAAATTTTTTATGAAAATGACGTTTTGTAAACCTGCTATAACTTTACAAAGCATTTATGTATTGAGGGGTAGGTAAAAATAAATGTTGTTATCATGTATTTGAAAATGTTTTATTTCTTTGTATTTTTGTTGGTTTTTTATCAGCAAAATGTGGACGCACATAATACTGACACATCGTTTGTGAATGGCTTTATGTGTTTGTGTCAAGTTATCCAAGTTCTTGAAATTTGAATTGAAATAATTTTGTGTATGTATAAACAATTTACATAAATAAAAAATAAAGGAATATTTGTTTTGAAGCAGACAGCAAACCCAAACTTAAATTAATATTAACTGTAAAGGCACATTTGCAAGAGAGAGAAAACTTGCAAAACTTTACGAAAATGCAGCTCTGTACAAGTACACACAGAAAAAAACAGGGGGAACTTTATCTAAGTGCTATGTAATTATACAACTACATAAGTTCGAAGTAAGTTTTACAATTTTCTAGCAAAATATATGTATTTTTTCGGATATTTTCCACTACACATGTATACATTTTGCAAAGATTGTATATGTTTTATAAAAAAATGTGCATACTTTACTAGAACTTTGTAAAACTAACTTGAAAATTATGTAGTTGTATAATTACATAGCACTTAGGTAATATTCCCCCTGTTTTTTTCTGCGTGTATACGAAATACAATCTCTAGACTATTAACAGCTTATGTCATACACAAGTTCTTCGGTTATTACAAATCTTAAAAATGTTTTGTTAAATTATTGAATATTTCAGTTTAACAGCAAACAAATAAACCACAAATTTAAATTTTTAGAACATTGTAAGCAAATGGGAAAAATAAATTAAACTAATAAATCGGTAAGTGATAATAAATTATTTTGAACATGTATACAAAACAGTTGAAATAAATATTTCCTTGAAAAATAAATGTATATTCCTAGGTTTTCAACTAAACTAAAAAAATTTTTATTAATTTACAAACAGTAAACTGCACAATAAACAGTGTGCATTTTTGAAAATTTATACGCGAATTTTTAAGAATTTTCTCTACACGCAGAAAAAAACAGGGGGAATATTACCTAAGTGCTATGTAATTATACAACTACATAATTTTCAAGTTAGTTTTACAAAGTTCTAGTAAAATATGCACATTTTTTTGCAAAATATATACAATCCTTGCAAAATATATACATGTGTAGTGGAAAATATCCGAAAAAATACATATATTTTGCTAGAAAATTGTAAAACTTACTTCGAACTTATGTAGTTGTATAATTACATAGCACTTAGATAAAGTTCCCCCTGTTTTTTTTCTGCGTGTAAAACTAAAAACAAATTGTCTGGAGCTCTTTTACGCATTTTTGATCAAAACAACAAAATTACGCTTTTTACAAATATTGTTGCGCTTATTACTCTTGAAAAGTTGGCATTACTTTTTTAATATATATGTATATAAACGAGTAAAAAGGTTAAAGTCGGGCATGCCGACTATACAATACCCTACACCAGTCTGGTGTATTGTTTGGATCCGAAATTCGAATGGGTTAAAATGGGGCTTGTGTCAAAATTTTCTATAATGTGAGTCAGCGCACCAAATTTCATTAAAATATCTTAATAATTGCGACCTGCAGTTTGTAACCAAGCCAATTTTGGGGGGACCCTTATATGGGCACTAGTTCTAAACATGGACCGATGTTCACCAAAATCAATAGGCGTCGTCCTTTGGCCAACATAGGTCTATGTACCAAATTTCATCAAAATATCTTAATATTTGCGACCTGCAGCGTATAAACAATATAATTTTGGTGGGACCCTTATATGGGCACTAGTTCTAAACATGGACCGATGTTCACCAAATTCAATAGGCTGCGTTATTGGGCCAATATAGGTCTGTGTACCAAATTTCATTAAAATATCTTAATATTTACGACCTGCAGCGTATAAACAGTATAATTTTGGTAGGACGCTTATATGGGCACTAGGTCTAAACATGGACCGATGTTCACCAAAATCAATAGGCTGCGTTATTGGGCTAACATAGGTCTGTGTACCAAATTTCGTCAAAATATCTTAATACTTACTACCTGAAGCGTATAAACAATATAATTTTGGTAGGACCCTTATATGGGCACAAGGTCTAAACATGGACCGATGTTCACCAAAATCAAACTTGTTCGTCCTTGGGCCAACATAGGTCTGCGTACCAAACGACGTGTAATAGTCCGCTTGGATATCGTGACATTTAAATTTTCTTGAATACCACGTTGGATGTCAGTAGATGACTTTTTTGGGCCGGATTTGGATATTCGCGTTATCATTCGGTCGGTATGTGCTGATGTGTTTCTGGGTCTCTTATTTCGCGGAACATTGGCTATGGTCTTATATTTGTTGATATGCTGTAAAGCATAAAAAACCATTTTTTTGGAACACTTTAGCTGCTCTGCTATTTCTCTATAAGACTTTCCAGACTTCTAAAGTTCAAAAATTGGGCTCCGTTCTTCAGGAGTGCAGCTTTTGCCTTTTCCCATGATAAATCTTAAAAATTATAATTTCTTATTTGCTATAAAACATTAAATTGGAAACAACTAACCGTAAAATAAAATTTTTTCATTAAAATAGCTCTTAGCCAAGAAGACTTTAATAAACAATTACGCGTTTCTAATTAGTTGTCGCACTTTCTTAAAATTTTACTAAACAATATGTAAACTATTTTCAGAAATTATAACAGCTTTTAAAATAAACAGCAACAAAAATGAGTGTAAATAATAATAAAAAGAGTAATATAATACAATTGTTTACAACAAAAAACGTAACGGTAAATTTACGAAAATATCAATAATGATCATCAAGCTCTAGTATAAAATATGCGTTTCTAATTAGTTGTCTACAGCTGTATATTAAAATATTTTTTTTTCATGCAGACAGGCCCAAAAAATTTAAAGTTGTAATATTTTGTGTTTTTCGTGAAAACATAAAAACGAGAATATTTTGAAAACTGTTAACAATTTACTAGATTTTATTTCATATTCCTAAAGTATATAAAATTGTTATTCAAAATTTATGGTGAAATCTTGAAGAACATAATCTTAAGTGAAAACAAAATTAATTTTAACTTTTTTTTTAATTTATATGGAAATCTCCATACAAAAGTGGTACAGATGTTGCGTAGTTCGTAACAGTGTAATACCCCAGCGAAATGGGGTATCTCTATCCAAAAATGGACCTTGGCGGGCCCTTAGAATCTCGAAAATTTTTAATAAAAATTTTTCACTTCATAGAATGGCCCATATCTCGAAAACTAAGCAGATACTAAGCAGATAGAGCAAAACGAACAAAATTTTTGCTCCACTGGAGTGCTCTTATATGCCTTCATATGGACTAGGCCCGTAGAGGATCCCGAGACCCTAAATTTGGATAAATTCTACGAATCAGTATAACTACAGATAAAACTGTAGTTGTACAAATTTTTTTATATAAATTTAGATTTATTAAATTTAACAAAAGAATTTGTTAAAATCAATAAATTTTATTTTAAGCCTAAAAACAGAAATAAATCTTGTTAAAGTGACATGTCCAGCCAACAGACATATTATTTTGAGTGTATACTTACTGAACGCATGAGTAATATTTAATAACTTTTGTTTTATTAAACATTTTCCAACCTATTTTTTGACGTTAACACAGCTTTTGCTGTTTTCCTAAAAACCAGCACCATAAATATGTTACATATCTATGGTGTTATTACAAAAAAAAAGTCAAATAAATGCCAGAAAAACAGACCACACAAATCTGTCGGCCATTGGCATTTTGACAAATAACCTTACACACATTTCACAATTTACATTTAGGTTTTCATAAGCAAAAACGACTAAAACAAATGTAAAACTTTAGTGAATTTAACTAGGTGTGATACTGATATTGCTGAAATCACAAGAACACTATTGATTTAGAATGACAATAAAATGGCATATTGCTTCAAACCAAAATGTGTTAAGGCGACGTATATAAACTTTGAAAGGGAGTATGACGTATTACTGTCAGTCTAAGGGTCAAGCAGCTTTAGAGCTGACAAGATGTCGGCAACCTTTTTGTATAAATCGATAGTAGTTTTTCACAAAAATATCATAATATACTTTTACACCAGAACTCCAAGTATCTACAAAAGTGTTCCTCCCCAAGTTAAAAAGTTTTTATACAATCATATATGGCTTCTTTTATATTATATTATACTATATTATATTACGTATATATGTGCATTAGGGCGGATCAAATTGTATGGATAAAAATTTTTTGATATTGCGTACTCGATTTTTCGAAAGCTTTTAGCATGGGGAAAAAAAGTTCCACTACGACATATCAAAAAAATCATTTTCGAGGCTCCCAAATTTAAATTTTTTGCAATTTGCTAATAAATCTAGATTAGCGCCATCTTGGGGTGGCTTTTTGAAACAACTAATAAAGTTGTAAACAATATAACATTACCACCTTTCCCGAAAGGTATTACTTATGAAAATCGGATAAAAATGTGGCAACTAGAGGTAAAAGTATACAAGTAAAATTATTTTCTCCTTGCTGTCATCAACATCATTATCATCATTTCTCATCATTATCATCATTTCATCATCAAGCAGAAAATAATTTTACTTATATAATTTTACCTCTAGTTGCCACATTTTTTATCCGATTTTCATAAGTAACAATTGAATAGTTTTTAATAAAATTTTAAATTTAAAAATTTGGCCAATATCTTAAAACTTATTAACCAAAAGGTCAAAAAAGTCTCATTTTCGGATAACTTGCCAGAAAATGTTATACTTCCCCCAATGTTGTTCCAAATAATTCTAAATTATAGCTTTCAGAAAGACAGTTAAATTTATATTGGGTGTAGGTATAACTTAAAAATGCGGGACTTTTGGCAAATTTTGCACGTTATTGCCAAACATTGGTAACAATTATTTTAATTTTTGCATTAAAAAATACAAAAATTGTTTTTCCGGACTTTCTATATTTTCATATATTTAGTTAGAATATTCTTCTACCTCAAGTCCAAATTCTAATGTGATATTATCATATTAGATTTTATTTGTTATTTCAAAAGGGGTGATCATTTGCATGATAGACAATACAATACAATAAAATAAATTTTTTTGAAGTATTGGCCATCGTTAGCTGTCACCATTTCCCATCTTTCTGGCAACGTATGGATTTCATGCCAAAAGAACTGCTTATTTTTTGAGGGCAAGAACGAACGTACGAATCAAGCCAATTTCGGATACCCTGTTTCGAAACAAATGGTAATCGGACGGGGCAAGCTCTGGACTGTAAGGCAGGTGAAGCAAAACTTCCCAACCACAATTTTCTAAATAGTTTTTAATCGGTCTTGCAACATGTGGCCGAGCGTTGTCATGATGAAGTGTTATGGCTTCATGTGGGGTCGCGTATTCCGGGCGTTTTTCGGCCAATGCTCGCTTCAGCTCATAAGAGATGGGACCCTTCTGCTCCCTAAAAATACAGAGCATTACCTTGACGCAATGGATATTCGGCTTTGGCATTATCTTGGATGGTTGGCCGGGGGTCACATACGATTTCGTGCGCTTCGGCTTGTCGTAATCGATCCATCGCCAGTAATGATTCCATGCAAAAATAACTTCGTTTTATGAGGTTCAAGCAGCATTTTCAACGTCTTTCGGCTTTAACTCATGTGGTACCCAATTTCCTTCCTGCTACTTGAGTGACTGCCAATGACTTTGTAAGTTCTTCTTGAGTTTGAACAAAATTTTCGTTAAAGAAATGCCTCCAATTCATCATCTTCGAACTCTCTTGGCTGACCTGGGCGGTCTTTGTTTTCCGTATCAAAATCACCACTTCCGAACCGCACAAACCATCGTTTATACGTTAAAATCGATTAAATATATTCAGGATAAGTTTCAGTGCTGCAATTTTTTTTTTTAATTAAAAAGAAAAATTTCCCGCAAATGATGATTTGTTGGCATAAAATTCCACATTTTCGAAGCAAAAAAAAATTTGTTGTTTACACTATTTTGTTCAATGACAGATGTTTACGCTCCAAAATACATAAGTTAATAATATAAGTTATTAAAGACACAAACCATGTGTAAAAGATACGCCGTCTCTTGTAAAACCCGCATTTTTAAGTTATCCATAAAGACTGGTGTGTCGTGCAGACTGTCTCAAAAAATTATAAATTATAATAATTAGAAAATTCTGCAATTTAGAGACCCCTAAAATCTGGTACATATGTTGTCGTACTCTATTCAGCAATCGGGCTACGACCTGTTTCCCCATACGATTTTTAAGTACCCTGATGATTAACTATAACTATTTCTACTCGGGTATTAAAATTTAAATATTAACAGATTTTAATGGCTATTTAAAGTCAATCATTTTAGACCCACCTGGAATTTGGTTTTGAAATTTAAGTATGTATTACTATAAAAAAATTCAATGTCTTATTTATTCAAACTACCCTGCATAAATCGAGTTTTCAAATTAATAAAGCAGCAAAAAACTTATTGCACTTTTTATCGAAAATGCGATGTTTTCTTTTTAAAAATCCTAAAAAGTGTCCCCAGAAAATAAGTTTTGTCTAAAACAAATACAGAATTCAATGTCAACTAATTGTTTAGGGATTTTGTGGGAGGAATATGCATAAATATGTTTTAAACATTTACTTATATTAATTGAACCATGATATGTTTTGTAAAAAAGCACTTTAAATAAATATTTTATATATTATTTAAAAAGCTTTTCAATTTAATATGTATTACAAACATCATAATCATAAAAACAAAAAATAAAACCATTAAAGGAATTAAATGTGCTAAAATCCAAAAACTTATTCAACAAGTTGTGAAAAATAATCTGTTGAAGCCATGTACCTATCCGAGTTTCATTCTTGCTTAAGAAAACCGTCAGGATGATGTTCTTAGAAGTTCTAGAAATATTTGTTAAGTTAAATTACAAACTCAATGAGAATTTCTTGTTCTCCTTTTAGACATGTTATTAAACATTTAAAATATCAAAGAAAAAACAGCAACAAAAATTTTACCAGAATTTACTATGTCATCTTCCAATGTACTACTCTGTTGTTTTGCCACATCTAGCAATGAGTGACAACCATTCATGTATAAACAACAATAGAAAATAATATGTTTAAATTTGCACAAGCACTTGCATATTAATTTTTTTATCTATTCGCCAGTTGCTGCCGGTCTACTCAGCTGACTGCCGATTTGACTCTGGAGTGAAGTGGCAGATCCAAGTATCATCCGTTGTTATATACCGATACAAGCAATCCTTTTTATTTCACCGAAACAGCTCCAAACAGCTCTAAGAATCATCGACACGTTGTTGTTTCTATTCTGCAAACGAATAGTATTGGTCCATCTTTATGTAGGTAAAATCAACTGCAAATGGTAATTAAAATAACTGGATATGCAGTTAAAAAGGTGTGTACTACATTTGCATTTAAATCAACTGCAATATAAAGTTATTTTTAACTGTTAAAAATCAACTGACAAATGTAGTAAAACCAACTACAAATGAAATTAAAACAACATACATGCAAATTATTGTAAAAATGTATAAACACCTACAAATGCAGGTAAAGTAACATAAACTAAAACGAGTAAAAAGGTTAAAGTCGGGCATGCCGACTATACAATACCCCACACAACTCTGGTTAAAGCCAACTAATGTTTGGATCCGAAATTCGAATGGGTTAAAATGGGGCTTGTGTCAAAATTTTATATAATGTGAGTCAGCGCACCACATTTCATTAAAATATCTTAATATTTGTGACCTGCAGTTTGTAACCAAGCCAATTTTGGGGGGACCCTTATGTGGGCACTAGGTCTAAACATGGACCAGTGTTAACCAAAATCAATAGGCTTCGTCCTTGGGCTGATATAAATCGGTGTACCAAATTTCATCAAAATATCTAAATATTTGCGACCTGCAGCGTATAAACAATATAATTTTGGCAGGACCCCTATATGGGCACTAGGTCTAAACATGGACCGATTTTACCGATTCGTCCTTGGGCCAACATAGGTCTGCGTACCAAATTTCATCAAAATATCCTAATATTTGCGACCTGCAGCGTATAAACAATATAATTTTGGTAGGACCCCTATATGGGCACTAGGTCTAAGCATCGACAGATTTTAACCAAAATTATGTCGATGCTTACCAAAATTACCGACTTATGTCGTCCTTGGCCCGACATAAGTCGGTGTACCAAATTTCATCAAAATATATAAATATTTGCTACCTGTAGAGTGCGCACAAGAATACATGGACAGACAGACAGACAGACAGACAGACAGACAGACGGACGGACGAACAGACAGACGGACATCGTTAAATCGAAATAAAAAAAATTCTGAGTCGATCGGTATACCATAACTGGTTCTTTATACCATAACTGGTATAAATCGAACCATTCGATTGGCTACATAGAGGAGAAGGGGGAAATTGACCCCTTGTGACATGTCATGTCATGACAACGCCATGTAAAAGTGACCACTCTATTTCATATAAAGGGGCCAGTTCGGTGACAGTTTGTTAAAATTTCCCGTAGGGAAAGTTATCATTTTCTTATTGCGGACAACTGAAGAGTAGGGTGATGCCAATGAAACAATTGTATTATCTATCATGAAAATGATCAACCCCCTTTTTGAAACAACAAATAAAATTTAATATGACAATATCATATTAGAATTTGGACTTAAGGTAGAAGAATATTCTAACTAAATATATGAAAATATAGAAAGTCCAAAAAAACAATTTTTGTATTTTTAATGCAAAAATTAGGATGATTGACAAGCATACCACAGCTAAAATCTCATTCAAAATATTTATTTTGTTTTGAGTTTAAAGTTAGTTGTTTTTACAAAAAATGTATTGACAACAAACATACATATAAATAGTACCCAAAGGGTACTTTTATGTAATTGTTGCTTTCAAAAAGGAGTTGATTTATAACTGGTTTTACCAAATCAGACAGTTCATATACGAAAGTATAAAATTCTCGTCACGTTGATTTTCTGTACCTTATGTAATGTCTTGGTTTGAGTAAGAAAGTTATCATTTTCTTATTGCGGACAACTGAAGAGTAGGGTGATGCCTATGAAACAATTGTATTGTCTATCATGAAAATGATCAACCCCCTTTTTGAAACAACAAATAAAATCTAATATGACAATATCATATTAGAATTTGGACTTAAGGTAGAAGAATATTCTAACTAAATATATGAAAATATAGAAAGTCCAAAAAAACAATTTTTGTATTTTTAATGCAAAAATTAGGATAAAATATTTTTTAATATTCCTGTAAATAAATATATGTGACCTTCTCCGAGAAAAGGGACCTAGTGTGTGAAAATAAAGTTTTGAGAAGAGCGCATTTAAAGTTTCAAATTTTAATGTTTTTCTCATTTTAATCGATTTTCCCAAGTACCCGTTTTTTGACACACTAGATCCCTTTTCTCGGAGAAGGTCACATATATTTTATATTTTAAACTTACCTTATTATTTTAATTGATTCATAAAATATGTAACCTTTATCCGTATTACGCGTCTTCACTTTGTAGCGTTGTTTTATGACTAAGGACAAAAGAGAAAACACATTATCCTCATATTCTTTCACTAAAAATTTCTAAACAAGCGCCATATTATTTTTGTGTGCTTCGTACATACACACTTGAAAACTGAAGTATTTGTAATGAAATTAAAACAACTGCATTAATCAAATGTTACTACAATGTTGTAGTTTGTTTAAAAAAAATAACTGTCAAAAACATTGACAAATTTTTCTCTAAGTGAAATAACTGCAATTGTAGTTAAAATAACTACAACCGCATTATTACATAAATAGCTGATGTAGTAACTGTAGAAATTTTCTGAGTGTATAGTTTATAATAGGACTCTTTCAAATCCACCTAAAATTAGGTAAGATCAATATTTCTTACTGATTTTCTAATTTTTGGCGATTTATATAAAATTTTTTACAAAATTACATTTGAACCCATTGAAATTTCGACCTAAATACACAGTACAACAGCCAACCTGGGGGGTGAGAAATTCCAAGTCAGGGTGATGGTACTAGGTCAGTATAGTAAAACCCTCAAAGGGTTTGGCGTTTTTTTAATTTTTTTTTTTTAAATTCATAAAAAATTTTAATTTTTAGGCAAAAAAATATTTTTTTTTCTCCACAAATTTATTTTTACCGGCAAAACTGTTGATTATAAAGAAAAATGTTATATGAACGGATCAAAGAAATTGTAATTCTAAATTTTTCTAAATTTGTTTCATCAAAATCGGACAAGTGGTTCTCGAGTTACAACTAAGCGAAAAAACATCAAGATAAGGAAAAAATTTAAAAGGTCATAAAAAAAAATGACACATACGAACGCCAAACCCTTTGAGGGTTTTACTATACTGACCTAGTACCATCACCCTGACTTGGAATTTCTCACCCCCTAGACAATAATCCCAAAAATGTTCCATAGTGATATTAGTTCACTTTCAACCAGACTGATGTAGGTTATAACGTAGTCACCATGCCCAACTTTAGATTTTTTACTCGCTTTCGTGCTTGTTTCATTTTATAATTGACCTTGGTACTCAAAGAAAGCAATATTAATTGCTTCATATTTGGTCAGTTTTTAACATTGGTAGATGGTCAAATATATTCATACTCGTATAACCTTGCAAAAAAATCCATTTTAAACTTCAAAAAGTTATAAAGCCAAAGGCCTAAATACAATTTTGAAAAACAGTTTTTTGCATTTATGCCTTTTCATTCATATAACAACACCTTTCAGTTAAATAATCCTCAATACTCGCACTCAACAGATGCTTCTACATTCATTGTGCAGTCTTTGTATGTGGGTGTGAAATTGTATTGTAATTCTCATGGATTTTATAGAACATCATGCTAAGCGATGTTTAAACGATGGCAACAATTTAATAAATATTTTTAGGACTTGCTATTGTAGTACACTCAAAAAAATTTAGGAGAATAATTAATAAAACCGTAAGTAATCCAACTTTGCAAGATTTAAACTAATTTTTAGTTTAAATTCAAATGCTGCTATTCTGACTGCGTAGTACTAAATTGTTTGATATTATATTTTTGTGAAATTGGTTACTAAGAAACGGTATCTGATTTTTTCTAAATTTTTTGTTAAATTTTAAGATTTTCTTTTGATGATCACAAATAGCTGTGTGTAATGCTTTAAGCATGCTTTGTCGACACTTACAATTTTTAGATATTAAAAAAAAAAAAAAATAACGAAATGTTTTATTTTTTAAATAACTACCAAAAATAACTGTTTACTGTAAAATTACTGTTTTGGTAGTTGTTTATTATGATATTAAAAATAACTGCTTTAAAAAACTGTTATGAAATAACTGTACTTTTCGTTAGTTGTTTTCTTAAATAACCGTCATAACAGTTGTTTTGGATTTTTCTATAGAAAAACAACTGTAATTACTGTTAAAAACAACAACTACTGATTACTACACAAACAACTGTCATGTAGAAACTGTCAAATTTTTTTGAGTGCAGTACTTCAACTTTTTTTGAGTGTTAAATTTTAAAATTTTTTATAACTAAGTTTTAAGAACACATTCATTAAATTTTACACAATTTATTGTTAATATATATTTTCATGTTTCTGTCATTACCTGGTAGATGGCTCCACCAGTGTATCGGAAGTTTAAATCCTTAAATCCCGATTTTTAAAATTGCCAATATCTCAAGAATTATGAGAGATAGAACGGAATTGGCGAAAATTTCGCCTACCCCAAACTGTTTAATACTCCCGTGAAAAGCTGGACTACAATACTTGATAGAAAAAATGAGTAAAAAAGTTAAACTAGGGCATGCCGACTATATAATACCCTACACCAGTCTGGTTAAAAGCCAGCAAATGATTGGATCCGAAATTCGAATGGGTTAAAATGGACTTGTGACAAAATTTTCGATAAAATGATAGAATAAGAGGAAATCAGAAATATAGCCCATATGGGCGATAGGTCCAACTATTGACCGATCCTGTCTAGAAACAATAAGGTTTATCCTTGGGATCACGTCAGTCTTTGCACCAAATTTCACTGAAATACCTTCGTATTTGCGACCTGCAGCGTGCAAATAAGCCAATTTTTATGGGCACTAGGTCTAAATATGGACCAATTTTAACCAAAATCAATAAGCTTCGTTCTTGGGCCGACATAGATCGGTGTACCAAATTTGATCAAAATATCTTAATATTTGCGACCTGTAGAGTGTGCACAAGAATTCATGGACAGACAGACGGACGGACGGACATCGATAAATCGAAACAAAAAGTGGGTCTAGGTCCAATATTTTTTGGTGTTACAAACAACAGTACAAACTTATTATACCCTGTCCACGTAGTCAAACTTTAACAAAGTAATATAGATTAATTTCTCTGTCTTAACGCACTATTACACTCAACCAAAAAAGTCTCTAATGGCTACTGAAAATTTTGCTGTTATTACAGGAAATTTAACTGAGGCCAGCGGTATTTTTTGCTAATTTTAGCAACACATGTCTGCTGATCTGTAGTACAATAAAATTAGTAGAAAAAATTAGTAGCCGCTACTAAATTTTAGTAAAATATATGTAAAATGCAATTCAAAATCGATTTGCTAAAATCAGTTAAAAAACTTACTAAATATCATAATTTTAGTACAATGAAATTAGTATAAATAATTAGTTGCAGCTACTAAATTTCAGTAAATTGCTGTAAACTGTAATTTAAAATCAATCTGTTGAAATTAGCAAAAAATTCTATTTAGAATTTGTAATATTTGATCTTAAACCGAACAAAAATAACACTCATTGTAAAAATCTTTAGATCAATTAAAAATCTACAATAAAATACTCACAGACCAGGTACAGTCCAAATTGTTAAGTAATATTCCTTAATTGCAGCATGTTAGTTTTTATACGGCATGTTGTGTTAGGATGTTATACACAAAAATAAAACAACCGTGTAAAAGTTTCTTTGCTTTAGTTCTAATTTCTATAAATAGAATTAAAAGCTTGAATGTTAAAAAGCACGAATCATTGCTTTACATATTGAAGGAACTTCAATGAAAAAGCACTACTACAACATAGGGAAAATAATAGCTTTGTTAAAGACATGTGGTTTTCGTTAGTTATAATAATGAAAAATGGATAAGTAAAAATGTTTGAATTTACTTCTCAAAATGCATTTCTTTGAAATTGAACATATATATACAAAAAACTAAAATCTACATTATAGCCTAGAGAGGACCCCATAAAGACAATCTGATGATAGTGAGCGGTGTCACTTGAAAATGCATTAATTGTCAATCATTGGTTCTAGGAAAGTTTTTTTCATAAGTTTTTTCTTTATTGGTTGTAAAATAAAAATTGTTAATTCTATTTAGAATTTGTAATATTTGATCTTAAACTGAACAAAAATAACACTCATTGTAAAAAACTGTAAAATCTAAAAAAAAAGTGTTTTTTCTTTCGATTGTAACAAGCGTATAATTACTTCATCGTACTTGAAATTTGGAGTCAAAATTGCAAACGGTTCTCCAGTTATTGCCGTTTTATGCATTGGAGATGCAATAAAATTTTCTGGGTGTTATTTCTAAACTAAGAATATATCAATAGTAACAAATATAAACTAAACAAGAATTGTAAAAAATCAAATTAGTATATTTTTCTGCTAAATTTAGCACACGGTTTTGAAAAATTAGTAAAATGTTTTGCTGAAATCAGCAGCGAAAATTAGTAAAAAAAATCCGTAATTTGTAATAAAAGAATAGCAAAAATGATTACTAAAAATAAAAATTGTACTAATAATCAGTATAAAAATAGTACAATGCGATTGGAAACTGTTTACAAATTTTCTTACAAACTTTTTTATCTGAGTGTAGAAAGAACAACAGGAACTGGTACTTATGAGAAATTTGGCAAACTAGTTTTGTAAAAAAATTTAAGTATTTATTTGGAAACTCTGATTTCTTATTAAATACAAATGTAAACAAAATGAGAATTTCAAATGTCGCGTTTAAATTTAGGTAATTTGTTTAAAAAGTCCATACATAGATCGTAATTAACTATTATACAACTGTTTCAAAATGATTATTTGGAGAACTAGGTTTTTAATTACTAGTCAAAAAACTAGTACTTTTAAGAACTAGTTCGACCATTTGCTACTGGGCAGATACAACTCTGTATTATATTCAATTTTATAATATGTATATTCATCTTTTTAATACCATTTTCTACAAATCTATAGCGCTGTAAAATCTATTTCGATGAGACAACAACCCACCCATTTACAGCAATCTACTAAAATTTAACCTAAATTTAGTAAATTTAGCCATATTTTTGCTAATTTTATTTCCCTAATATTTAGCACAAAGGTACAAAGGATTTTAGCAGTTTTTTTCTGTAATATAATTTTTAACTAAGTAATTGCTAGTAACTGCTATTTTTACGGACTTATTTCTTTGACTGTAAGAACAATAGGGGTGATTAATTCTGAAAAATATGACCAATATTTATTTTTAACTAGTTTTTGTTATCTGCTGTTTTTCAAAATTTATTGATATTAGTTTACGAACAAAAGGAGGTTGATTAATTCTAAACGGATTCGAACAACTATAACCATAGCCAACAATACTTTGTTGTGTTTCATATTTTATTTAATCAAGAATATAAAGCAAAACTTTTTTTCATTCCGTTCGAAATTTTACAAATTTATTATCCAATTTTCCATCACAAACCTCGTCTGTATATTTTATATTTGGTGATGCGCCCTAAGGTACAATGACTGTGCTATAGTATTACTTGCTATGAACTAAACGATGGTCATAAGTACAACCAGGTACAACTAGATTTAGCCAATACAACGATTTTTTCAAAATGCAGAAGTTCCTTCGAATATTTATAACATGTGTTGAAAAAGTATGAGTTTCGCTGCGTCAACATATAACCATCGATGTAATGGAGTGTTTTCCAGGTTAAGACAAAATAACAAAATAAATTTTGCTGTTAAACAATTTTTCACTTATTGGTATATGATATGCCCAAAAATTAATTAACCATTTAGAAAAACGTGTAAGTGCACACAATGTAATCGATTTCGTGTACTTCACATTGTGTGTACTTACGATATGGGATACTTGTGTATAACAATTGTATATGAAACTAAAAATATTAGAAATTTTTCAAAAATTTTATCTAACTTACATTCCACTATACTTGTGTGTACTTACGAAGTATATTGGCTTTTGGGCCATTACAATGCGGCCATACCCTGTGTAAAGAAAAATTAAAAATCATTTTTTGCACACTTTTTTTGCAAAAAAAAAAAAAAAAGAGAAGAAGATTTTTAAAAGCCAAGGTAGTAAGTGTAGTAAAAACGTTATATACCAAAAAAAATTGGAAGTCTCTTATTTTAAACAAAAGAAAAAAAGTTTGCGCAAGTTTGCGCCATGATTTTTGGTGATTTTATGAAAATTTCATCTTTTTTAAATCTTTGCTCATCAGGCACTTTTTCCCATATTTTTTTGTGAGTCATAAACATAATGATGCGGCCAAATTAATAATGCATATAACAAGATCTCCTAGAAAAGCAAGAATTTGCAAGCAATCTTTAACAACTTGTGAGGTCAATCCGGTACGAAAAACTAATATAAAATTATATTGCTAAAACTTGCTAAAAAAAAATTTGTTATCCTACTGAAGATGACATAACCGTAACTGAAACCTTATCGGAAGTAAAGCTTCACTCTCTTCTCAACTGATTATATAAATACCTTGATGAAATTTTACTGCACTTGGACTATGAAGAACCTCATTTTCTGGAACTTATGAGCAAATAGGGTTGTGATGGTTCGCACCAATCATTTTATATGCAAAAATTTTAAAATGGAAAGGATAGTGACGCTAGTATATTCCAAGGCTTTTGTTTGCCTTCAATTAATCACAAATGCTAATGGAAAATAAAAACTGTACACTCAAAAAGTTTGGCGGTAGAATCAGCAAAAAAAGACAGTTAAAACTAAGGTATATGGAATTAAAAAGGCGACAAAGGTATTTACTTTTAAAATAACTAAAAATTTTGTTTTTTTTAACTGTTGAAAAATAACTAACAAATGCGTTAAAAAATAACTAACGATGTCGTAAAATTAAGTGAAAATTTTTTACTACAAAAATTTTAAAATGACTGACAAAATGGGTAAAATTTACTGTTTTTTTACAGTTAATTCTTTTGGTATTATAAACGCATATTTCAATAAAAAAAAGCAATTTTTTCTTTCGATTACAAAAATAATCGTAATTACTTCAGCCTAGTTAAAATTTTTAGTAAAAATTCCAATCGGTTCTCCAATTATTATATAAAAGCATAATAATTGAAGAACCGTTTGGAATTTGGAGATACAATACAAATTTTTGATTTTTATTCGCAAACAAGGAATATATCAATAATAATATATATATAAACTAAACAAAAATTTTTAACGAATTTTTAACTAACTAACAAAACAACTGTTTACTGCTAAAGTACTGTTTTGGTACTTGTTCATTATGATATTAAAAATAACCGCTTTAAACAACTGTTACGAAATTACAGTACTTTTCGTTAGTTGTTTCCTTAAATAACTGACATAACAGTTGCTTTCCAATTTTTCATAGAAAAACAACAGTAATTACAGTTAAAAACAACAATTATTGATTACTATACAAACAACTAGCATGTAGTAACTGTCAAACTTTTTTGAGTGAATGGCACGATCCAACAACATCCTCAACTAGGTTATGTAGACCAATCCGCATTTTAGTTTTGGAAAATCTTGATTAGTTCCGGCGATACAGCATGTCAAACTTTAAATTTTAGTTCCAAATATTTCTACTAGGGAGCGTTGCAAAAGCACAAAATAACCTAAAATACTTTCGAATTTTTCGCGATTTTTTTTTCAATTAGCTACCAAACTTTGTTGTTCGAAATGTGTATAATAGTCTCTAGATTACATATTTAACAAAACCACACCTACAAAATTTCAAAATATTGGCGGGACGAGAAAAAAGACTTTATGGTAAAAAAAATTGCATTGAAAAACCTCATCAGCGATTGTCATTCTGCAAACAAATATACTGATGTAAGAATTTTCCTTTTTGCAATTTTTTTCCGCGACTTTTTTCGCGATTTTTTTTCAATTAGCCACCAAACTTTGTTGTATGAAATAGGTATAATAGTCTCTAGATTACATACTTAACAAAAACGCACCCAAAAAATTGCGAAATTTTGGCGGAACGCGAAAAAAGGCTTTATGGCACAAAAAATTAATAAAAAAAACTTAATCAGCGATTAATGTTCTGCAAACGAATATAATGATTCAAAAATTTTACTTTTTGCTAAATTTAGTTTTTTTGTTACAATACAAAAAAAAACAAAACCCATGTAGGAAACAAAATTTTTCAAAATGTAAAATTTTTGCATCACTAATTCATTTGCAGATTGTACTGAAACTAAAATTTTATAAATTGAAAAATAAAAACTGTTTTTCTTAATAAAGAAACTTTTTTTTACAAAAAAAACTTTTCTTTTTTTTGTACAAAAACTTTTTTTTTTTATTTTCTCTTTTTTTGTTTGAAGTTGAAAATAAAAAAATATCATTTGTATAAAAATATCATTTGTAAATTTTGTGTTTCTTTCTTTTTATAAAGATAAATATACTTTCAGTTTTGGATGAATATAAAAAAATAATTTAGAAATTTACTTTATTTTAGTATACTTTTTTATTTCTTGATGAAAACTTAAAAATAAAGGTTTTTGTTTGTAAAATACGGTGCATAATTTAAAGTGGCATTTTTCGAAAATTATGAAAGGTGTTATTCTGTAAATTTTCTATTGGGTCCTTTTTGGCCAAAAGTATAAACATTAACCCCATATATATCATGTTACATAAAATAATTATTTTTATCCAGTTGAGATTTTTTTTGTCAATTTAATGGCTTTATAATCTCGTAGTCATAATTAATATTAAGTTTCAATAGTCTTTTCTGAACCCAGGCCCCTAAGGGTTAAAGATTTTTAAACAGACGTAAAGATAATTATAGTCTTACCAAATTTAAGTCATACTTTTCCGAAAACTATGAAAAATTTGATGAAAACATTCAAATTTTGTTAAATGTTTGTAAAATGTCCTGGAAAGCAGTCGCTACAAACACAAACTCGAATTTAACGTTTTCCAAAAAAAAATTTGATTTCTTCCATTTACGACCATTTCCAATAAAACTGGGGTGTAATGAACGAAAATCGGCAAATCGTTATTTTAAGGGACATCCTACTGTCTATACATGATGCTTTTTTATGTACATAATAATAGGTTCATACACACATGCACACATAACCTCGCCAAGTGCATCATTTATTCTCTTACACTGCACAGTGGGGTACTTTCAAAATATTTCGGAAATAATTCAGCGATTTGTTACTGGCTACTTAGATTGGCTTGAAATTTCGTAGCCAAAGAAATTTCGAGCCTAAGTTTTGATGAGGGACCACAGAGGTCCACAGGGACCTGTGCCATTCGGCCTCAAAGTGGAAAACCTTGTGCATGTGAGACATTTTAAAGTTCACCAGCTTTGAAATTTAGAACAATAGACAAAAAATCCGACTTGTCGGTTGTCTGAAACTGTGACAAAAAACTTGAATACTAAATTTCAAGTTCTGGCTGGGCGATGTTAAATCATATATGAAGAAGATATGTAACTTTATAGCTATAACTGCAGCTATACCTATAACTTAACTCCATTCCATTCCAATCTGTTCCATTTACCTTATGTTTCAATTCCACTCGTTGCCCATTAAATTCCATTTCCTTCTCGATTTTATTACATTTCGTTCCCATTGTCTAGTTTTTCAATTCCACTCCTTCTATTCCATTTCGTTTCCCAATTTTATTTATTCAATTTCAGTCCTTCCCCGTTTCATTACATTTCGTTCCCAATGCCTGGTGTAAAATCACATACAAAATATCCAAGTTTTGTTAAGAAATGTTTAAAAACCGGTTCATTACAGCCAATTGGTAAACTTTTAAATTTTCAGCACAGCTAATGGCACAAGTGCCAATTAGTTTGTGTGGTCCGTCATTAAAACTTAAGTTCGAAATTACTCTGGATCTCTGTGCTATGTCCCACTGTGTAATGCACCATACTTGGCCAAATAATGGTACGTATACTTAATGCATGTACTACAACATCAATTTATTTTTTTATGCGTGTTCATGCATGCATAAACGTGTGTATGGTCGAAATTTAAATTGAAATAATAAAACAAGCATAATATTAAAAAAAAAACTTTGCTAGATAAATTATATACAGAAACCAAGTACAACTCATGCTTATTAAACTATTTTAGCAGACATTTTACAGGTGGAAAACGTTAAAATTCAATATTTAAAAAGAACATAACACTACTTTTTGCACGCGAATTTTAATAAAATTTGGACATGTATTAAAGAATAAAATCTTAGCTTGACTCACTTATTTTGTGACGTGTCCAAGGCTTATGAGAAAAAAGAGGTATAAAAATGGTTTTTAGTTTTTCTTCTCTGGTAGAAATAAACCTGTAAAAATAGCTACTAAATTATCTACAAATTACCCTACAGTTAAACTTTTAAAAATAGGAAAAAATGTTTGTTAAATATTAGTAACAAACTGTTAAATATACAAAACTTAGGTTTAAAATTTTGACAGTTACTACGACTACATATCAGTTGTTTGTGTAGTAATCAGTAGCTATTATTTCTAACTGTAATTACAGTTATTTATTTTGGAAAAAATACGAAACAAGTATTATGATAGTTATTTAAAAAAAATTCGAAAATACTGTAATTTGGTACCAGTTGTTTAAAGAAGTTACTTTTAATATCATAACAAACAACTACCTAAATAGTATTTTTCCAGTAGACAGTTATTTTTGCTACCTATTTAAAAAAACAAACAATTTCGTTGATTTCTTACAATTCTTTTTTGGTTTATATTTGTCTTTATTAATATATTCTTAGTTTGCAAATAAAACTCAGAAAATTTTATGTGAACATGTTTTTAACCTGCTCTAGACCCAAAAACAGTTTTATTTTACTTGTATTTAAGTAACATTTAGTTGCGTGCAAACAACAGACTATCGTGGTAAAATTAACAGACATTTTTGCTAAACATTAGTAGGCAGCTGACTTTTTGTGATGGTTTGAATCTACTAATATTCAGTTAAATAAAATTTAACTCAAGTTTCCTCTGCAATATAATTTATAATTAATTTTTAGTAGATTTACGTATCTTTTCCTACGAAAAGTCTGTGGCTCTTAGTTGTGACTATATTTCCCATATGCTTGTTGTTGAAAAGTCACAGTAAATTATATTTATCGAAGTTTATGTTTGAAAACTTCAAAAAAATTAAGACCTGATATCGATGAATTACATAGAAAAAACGTTATAACGTCTTTTGTAGCAATATTCACCCTGCATTTTAAAAGAGAACAAAACTGCAGTTTTGTTTATTAAAATAATATTTTAAAAAGAAAATGTAGTCGAAATAAAGAATTTTCGAACGATTAGCTTAAAAATAAAGTCATGTTTTAAAAAACCGGTTAACCGGTTATTAACCAGTTTTCGGTTTATTCGAATTTAGAAATTATTCGAAACCGGTCAGTTTCTTGAAATTAAGATAACCGGTTAACCGGTTTTCGGTTACGGTTCTGAACACTCTAAATGGTATGCTAACATAACTTTTTCATACATGCAATTAAATTCGACCGACCTTAATACTTTGGACCACAGTGCGTATGATTGTTATTAAATTTATACAACTCATTTAGAGTACACTTGGACGTATGATTAACATTTTCCCATAACAACTTTCAACTTGAATGTCTAAGCGTATAGTTTGATTAAGTTTTAATTAAATTTTAAATGTTGGCATTATAATGCTATAAAATTTGTAATTTTCTGACAAGTAACAAAAAACTGTAACCTAAAATCTCAATGATTAATTAATGTACCCATTAAAGCATAAAAATGTGTGGAGAATTAAGAAAAAAGAAAATTATAAATACTATATTGGCGTGACATTTAGCAAAAAGGTTTTATATTTGATTATGAACTGTAACTGATAGCTTTTTAAAACTTTACATCAATATAATTATATTAAAAGATTCTTTTACATTTTTTAGCCTTCTAAATATGTACAACGTCATTATTGACATTTCCTTTAAAGAGATTCATGAAAAATATCCCTTTTAACTAGCACATTAACTAGATAAACGTACTGAAATTGACATTGTTTCTTGTATGAAGACATATTTTAAATTAGAATACAGTAAAAGATGCTGTAGAAAAAATTACACTATATAACACATAATGCAAACTCCTTCTAGTGTGCGGTTTTTCGAAGTACTTATCGAAACAAAGAAAACCCAATTTATGTTTTGCTACTTTATCTGCTGTTTGGATTTTATGGCCTCATGTATATTTTGCCTAAAACTTAATTTTTCCGAAGAACATGCAATTTTTCTCGCGGCTATATCTCGGAAACCAATTATAATTTTCTTTTTCTTCTTTAATTGAAAACACAATTAAAAAAAAGACTACTGATTTTTCACTATATTCAAACCATTTTGCTATTTATTTTCAAACATTGTTTAAACAATCCTTAAAAGAAATAAAAATAATTGAAAAGTCTGTTAAAACAATCATCAATATTTAACTGACAAAACGTAAAAAAAAAACGATTTTGTGGTTTGTTTTTTCATACTTATTTGAAAGTTTTTTTTTTGTTTGGATTTTCAAAACACTCACACACAACACACACGTTCATATTTTTATTGGCTATGTTTGTGTGGATGAGTAAAGAATTTCTTGTAATTTGAATTGAAATCGTTTTGTATATAAAAAAAACCATTTTAACAAAAAAGAAAACCGAAAATATTTAAATTTTTTGTTTTAAAGAAGAAAACAACGAAATTATTTAAATTATTTTTTCTAAAAATATAAATCTAAAAATAGAATATTTGACTGAAAATATCAACTCCTACAGACGACACATATTTTTTAGTAGTTTTTTTTATTGATTGATAAAAAAAAGTTAAACAATATGTTTCAATGTATTTTAATTGATTCTTCAAGTAAACCTCAATCGGTTATGGAAAATATATTGTGCGTGTACACACTGAGAGAATTTTCATCACTTCAGTAATGAATTTTTCATAGTTTCAATGAAAATTGTCACTGGAACTCGTCCATTGAAACTTTTCATAGGATCTATGAAACAGGTTTCATTAAAGTCAATGTTTATGAAAAATTCATAAAATTAATGAAACTCTTCATAAAATTAATAGGCCACTCGTCCAATGAATAAATCATTCAGCCAATGAAGAGCTTCATAAAATCTATGAAGCAATTTCATTTACTATTATTTATTATAGTTGGTTGTTGTCGTTGGTAAGCTGGAGTGGATAAATAAAAGGTACTTAGCAAATGCAAAAGGCATAATAAAGTCGTAGCATACTTTACGGATGTACAAAATATATCTAAAGAAAGAATTCATTAAATGAAAAAGTTTCATTAAAAAAAGGTTTCGAAAAAATTAATATGATTTATAAAAAAATGTCACAGTCCAAAATTAATAATAAAAAATTAATTAAGAAAAAATAAAACTTATAAAAGATTATTCTCTCAGGAAATTACGATATTTTATAAAAAAATTAAAAAAAGTAAATACTATTGAACAATTTCATATACATACATTAGGGCGGGTCGATTTAATAATCGCCCATGGCTCAGTGAAAATCGTATTCTAGGGATCAAAATAAGAAACTTTGCCGAAGGAACCATACCTCTAAAACGAATTCTACTACCCCCAACTGTTGACTTTTGTCCCGTAGGGTCAAGTTTTGAAAAATCCCACTTTGACCCATTTAGAGTGCCCCAATCGAGTCCAAATGTATGACCGACCCCCACTAACTTTGGAGGGCCGATCCACCCATGCCAGTGGCACACCCCCTGGAACTCCCCTGGGGGGTTCCCCATACAAACATTTTAAAAAATCACCATTTTTGGCACTTTATTTTATTATTTTTTATTTATTTTATTTATTTTTATTATTTTATTTATTTTTTCTCTTTAGAAATTTATTTAGTCAGAACATATGTAAATGAAAAAATTAATTTAACTTAGTAATAGAAAAGAAAATAAAAAAAATTACTGTTTGAAGTCTTTTTTGCTTTCAAGTCTGGGCATTTTTTCTTTTCTATTACTAAGTTAAATTAATTTTTTCATTTACATATGTTCTGACTAAATAAATTTCTAAGGAGAAAAAATAAATAAAATAATAAAAATAAATGAAAATAAATAAAAAATAATAAAATAAAGTGCCAAAAATGGTGATTTTTTAAAATGGTTGTATGGGGAACCCCCCAGGGGAGTTCCAGGGGGTGTACCACTGGCATGGGTGGATCGGCCCTCCAAAGTTAGTGGGGGTCGGTCATACATTTGGACTCGATTGGGGCACTCTAAATGGGTCAAAGTGGGATTTTTCAAAACTTGACCCTACAGGACAAAAGTCAACAGTTAGGGGTAGTAGAATTCGTTTTAGAGGTATGGTTCCTTCGGCAAAGTTTCTTATTTTGATCCCTAGAATACGATTTTCCCTGAGCCATGGGCGATTTTTTTGCCTCCCCACAAATCGACCCAGCCTAACATACATATATGTATAATAGGGCGGGTCGATTTAATAATCGCCCATGGCTCAGTGAAAATCGTATTCTAGGGATCAAAATAAGAAACTAAAACGAATTCTACTACCCCCCAACTGTTGACTTTTGTCCCGTAGGGTCAAGTTTTGAAAAATCCCACTTTGACCCATTTAGAGTGCCCCAATCGAGTCCAAATGTATGACCGACCCCCACTAACTTTGGAGGGCCGATCCACCCATGCCAGTGGCACACCCCCTGGAACTCCCCTGGGGGGTTCCCCATACAAACATTTTAAAAAATCACCATTTTTGGCACTTTATTTTATTATTTTTTATTTATTTTATTTATTTTTATTATTTTATTTATTTTTTCTCTTTAGAAATTTATTTAGTCAGAACATATGTAAATGAAAAAATTAATTTAACTTAGTACTAGAAAAGAAAATAAAAAAAATTACTGTTTGAAGTCTTTTTTGCTTTCAAGTCTGGGCAATTTCGCACGGCTCTCTAATGTCGTCACCATAACAGCCTCTACATTTTCCGGTATAACTCGTTTGGAAACGCTAGCTAGCAATTGAACGTGTCGTTCTGTTGCAGGTCGTAAAATAGGTTGTGTGGGTTTTTTAAGCCACCACAAGACACAGCTGCATGTCGTAAACTTACTTAAGCTAAATCGGTTACAGGTAGAATTGAGCATAAAATTATCATAAAGGATTTTCCAGAAGTAATAAAAGGCGCACTTGCTTAACAGAATTTGTGGTCAGATTAACGTTTAATTTACATGTAAGTACTTTATGGGCAGTTTTGACAACAAAATCGGTTACAGGTAGAATTGAGCATAAAATTATCATAAAGGATTTTCCAGAAGTAATAAAAGGCGCACTTGCTTAACAGAATTTGTAGTCAGATTAACGTTTAATTTACATGTAAGTACTTTATGGGCAGTTTTGACAACAAAATCGGTTACAGGTAGAATTGAAATTACCATTTCATTCTTATTACCTCGTCTCCTAGACCATATATAACGCAACAGTTTTTGTGAATGCATTAAGTCGTTGTGAAGAACTCGAAGTGTGAAGTGCTAATTTGAGATAAAAAAATATTTAAAAAAAAATCATTCCAAATCAAGAAGTTTACAATGAATCCACCATCCTCTACACCGCAAGATGAAGCAATAACAACATCAACAACTATCGAAAACCCAATGAGTCATATACCCAGGCATGATGTTACTGTTTTTGGTGTGTCTACTGATTTGACTGATCTTAATTTACCAACCCATCTGGATATCTTGAGATATTATTTTTACTTGAGCGAACAAAAAACGTTGTCCTATAAAGCATTCACTATTCAAGTACAAGATAAGTTGATTGGAATTTGGGAAAAACTTGGTATGGAAATAATGCTGAAAAAAAGTGTATGTAATAAATTGAATAGATTGCTTGACAAATATCAAGAGCAAATCAAGAGAAGAAACAAACCCCAACAATTTACAGAGTATGTAAAATCTCTGGAAACAATTTTTTTCATTGGAACATGTAAATGCGATTTGAAGGCAGCTCCATGTGCATGCGGTTTAGTTCCCGAACGCCTCAAAGAGTCTATGCACGATCAACATAATCAGAGAAGTCTAACAATGGATGGATTTGCGATGGAAATTGAAGAGCAAGGAGCAACGTCTATGTCATCAATGCCAACATACCAAGATCCCGATGATTCAACATACGCACCGCCACTGGTTCAAGAAGATTTGGATATAAGCACAAGTTCACAATACACACAGAGATACGATTGTTTTAACTTTGCCTTGGTATGTGACAGATTTGGCGTGCCTGATAGAGTAGCATCAGCAATGGAAACAGCTCTTTTCCAAGATTTTAAAATGAAAGATATCCATGGCAAACCTCTCATCATGGATAAATCGAAAGTTCGACGAGAAAAAGAGAAATGCAGACAAGAAGTGCTTCGCAAACGGTTAGATGATACCAATTTGTTAGCATTTTCATTCGATGGCAGAAAAGATGATACTTTAACGAGAGATACAATTGATGAGAAGTATCATACTAGAATGGTAAAAGAACCTCATCTTGTTATTTTGAGAGAACCGAATTCTGAATTGATTGGTTACGTAAGACTGGAACATGAAACCGCTGAATACAAAACAACCAAATTAAATGATTTTTTCAACGATAAAAATATATCACTGGATGCATTAATTGGCATATGCACTGACGGTGAGCCAACAAACACTGGCCCAAACGGTGGAATTATACGACGATTCGAATTGCTGTTAAAGAGACCATTGCATTGGTTCGTTTGCCTTCTACACTTCAACGAACTTCCGTTTCGGCATTTGTTTGAAGCTTTGGATAAATCAACCAGCACTGGACCAAGATCGGCAACCGGAAAATTGAGCCGTCAAATCGAAACTTGTGAAACTCTTCCGGTAAGTTATTGCTATCACTCATTTATTATAATTGTCAACCGTTTTTAATTGTTTTATTTTTATATATTTTCAGGTGGTGGACGGCTTTCAGAAAATTGAGTTTAAAAATATGCCCCCTGCTCCAGAAAAAATTGAATTTTCCACCGATTCCAAGTACTTATACGACATGGCCCATGCAATTTCTAGCGGCGTGGTTTCAGTGCATCTGGCAAACATCAAACCAGGGAAAATTGTACATTCTCGGTGGCTCACCAAGGTCAAGATTTCTAGAACCTCGTTTACGCAAAATTGTCAATAAAGTAATTACAGATAATTCATATTATGCGCATTCGGAAAATATCTTGTTATCAATGTTGTTTGATGATAGCAAAGAAAAGCCCGACTGTGCTATCAAGATAATTCTACGCTATCGAACCGATGTTGACGACCCAACGGGACTTAGAGCTTATAAAAAACCAGATATAAACTTTTATTGCACAAGTTACACGGAAATGATCAATATGAATGACATAAATGACGTATTTGAACCACCATTCACGCGAAGCATTCCATACGATACTTTGAAAGAATATTTAAATCAAGATGATCCACCGTTTAATGATCCAAAAATTCCATCGCACATACAAGAAACAGAACGACACGTTCAATTGCTAGCTAGCGTTTCCAAACGAGTTATACCGGAAAATGTAGAGGCTGTTATGGCGACGACATTAGAGAGCCGTGCGAAATTGCCCAGACTTGAAAGCAAAAAAGACTTCAAACAGTAATTTTTTATTTTTTCTTTTCTATTACTAAGCTAAATTAATTTTTTCATTTACATATGTTCTGACTAAATAAATTTCTAAGGAGAAAAAATAAATAAAATAATAAAAATAAATAAAATAAATAAAAAATAATAAAATAAAGTGCCAAAAATGGTGATTTTTTAAAATGTTTGTATGGGGAACCCCCAGGGGAGTTCCAGGGGTGTGCCACTGGCATGGGTGGATCGGCCCTCCGAAGTTAGTGGGGGTCGGTCATACATTTGGACTCGATTGGGGCACTCTAAATGGGTCAAAGTGTGATTTTTCAAAACTTGACCCTACGGGACAAAAGTAGAATTAGTTTTAGAGGTATGGTTCCTTCGGCAAAGTTTCTTATTTTGATCCCTAGAATACGATTTTCCCTGAGCCATGGGCGATTTTTTGCCTCCCCACAAATCGACCCGGCCTAATGTATAAAAAACATTTTCCTTAAATTTATGGAGATTTAATTTATGAAATTCAATGAATTTTTTTTAATGAAATTATGAAATTTTATGAAAAAAAGTTATGAAAAATTTCATAATATTAATTAAATATTATATACATAATGAAATTCTTCATTAGTCCTACGAAAAAAATTCTATGAAATTATATCATTAATATCATGAAGAATAATTCTATCAGTGTAGACTAAAAAAAAGTGTAAAACAAACAAATCGGAAAAAACTGCATCTAGTGCCTCAAAATTGCTAAAATGTCGAAGAATTTTAATTTTTTCTATTTTTTCAAAATGTTTGGCCCATAGCTGCCAAACTGTGGGAAATTCAGTAAATTAGTCTTCAGAAAAAATATTCCTTATAATATTGTTCATAATTCTTCAGAACATTATAATACTGGAAAATGCTTTTTTCACATTTTCCAGCAGCATTTTACATCGAAAATTCGAGATTTTAGTTAATCAACTATGTCAAATTTTTTCAATAGATTGCGTTTTTGCAAGTGCATATAAAGCTTAAACTAGCAGTGGCAGTATGCACTTTTTTTTTAAAAATTGTGGATTTTAATTTTTAAACAAGTATTTTAATTTTTGCATTAAAAATAGTTTTTTCGTACTTTCTATATTTTCATATATTTAGTTTGAATATTATTCTACCTCAAGTTCAAATTCTAATATTGAACTTGAGGTAGAATAATATTCAAATATTGTCATATTAGATTCAATTTGTTGTTTTAAAAAGGTTGACCATTTTTATGATAGACAATACAATTCTTTCGTGGGTATTACCCCAACTCATCAGTTATCCGCAATAAGAAAATGATGTTTGGGACACACAAACCGAGACATTACATAAGGTACACAAATTCCACGGGACGAGAATTTTGTAATTTTGTATACGAACTGTCTGATTTGGTAAATCCAGTCATAAGTCTACACTTTTTGAAATCTAAATATAATCTAAATCTAAAAAAAATGTTTTCCAAAAAGTGTGGTTTTTATTTATTTATCATTTCACATAACAAAAAATTATTTTTATCCAAATCAGCGTTATTTAGCACTTAAGGTTAGCTTGGTGGGTTGAACCCTCGTCTACGAACATAACGGCCTGGGTTCAAATCACCATTGGACAAAGAAAAAGTACATATAAACTATTTTTTTTATTTTAGTTTGAAAAATCTAATTCAATACCAAATACCATTTTTTGTTTTATCGGCGTTATGCAAATGTCGGAAATTTTGTGTACATAGGGCCTTTTGAATAGCAGTTAATTTGTCTAGTGATGTTATCATTTTCACATTGGGAAATCACTTATTGCTAAGACTTGCACCACCTGTTAAAGCTATTTGCCAGAGCTTTACCATTTGTGTTTTTCTGACTGGGGTCCTATACATTGATGTTCATGTTATAATAAAATTTACTGCTTTACGTGTTCCCTGTCATCTGTTTATTTTATATTTTATATACAGATAAAACAAGATAAATATAAACATTTATTTCAAAATAAAAACATAACAATTTAATTCTATTTTAATATGCAATAAATTCTGGTTTTAATTAAAATCTTGTTTTTAGTTTGTTTTTAAATAAATATTTAACTTATGTCAAAGTTTAATATTTTTGCAATTTTTTTTCTAATTACTCTTGTTTGTAATTTTTACTACATATTTGCGCACAAATAAAACAAGAAAGTTATTTTTAAAAGTCAAATGTCAATAAAAGCAATTTTAAATAAAATGTTATGTTAATTTAAATTAAATTCATATTTTTAAAGATATGAGGTAACAAGTAACAAAATAATGTCGGGCATGCCGAATATATGAAACCCTACAACACAGAACGATTTGGATCAAATTCCAGCAAAAGAATTATAATTAATAGTGGAATAAATAGAGTAACAGAATTCAAAGTTCGTACTAGATAAAGTACTAAATTAGCATTTGTCGTAAATTTGGCAATTTTCTACTGGTTAAACTTCAAAAATCATGCTATTTTACAACAATAGTACGTTAGCACTTTAACTGTGAATACACCCTCACAAAAAATCGGTTGGAATTCGGTTGTTCTAACAGAAATGAGGTTGCCCCAACAGAAAAGAGGTTATTGTAACCAAAATGAGGTTGTTGCAACCGAATTCGGTTGTCGTAACTGAAATTCGGTTCCAATAGCCGAATTAGGTTGCAGCAACCGAATAAAGGGGGTTGTAGCAACCGAATTTGTAAAAATTAGGTTGGAAATTGGAACCGAATTCGGTTGTCACAACCGAATTTTCTGTTAGCGAAGTTGCTACAACCGAATTTCCTTTCAGTGTGGTTGCTGCAACCTCACAATTTGGCTGTAGTATCCGAATTAATTTTTTAACACAATACAAGTTGAATTTGATTTTTTATTCATAAACAGAACTTCAAAAATAAAAAATAAATTTATAAAGGCAGAGGAAAACATCACGGAATTCATACAGATTTACGCATTAGGTACGTCTAAAGCACATATCAAAATTGCACATGAAAACTTTCATAGTGAAAATTACTTTTTATTGCAGAAATTTTTGTATAACACGACGAATATTGTGAAAAAAATATTCGGCTCCACCAACAGATTTTTTTTATCGATGAAATAAATGTGTTTTTAATGGTAATTGTATTTAAGTATTAGCATATACATCATTGAATCCACCTGATGCAACAATTTTTATTCTTTGAAGGTAATCAAATTTCCAAAATCGGAATTCTCCCCTGATGTATGTTTTTGGTTTTCTAATAATGATCAGAATGATGCAATTTCTCACACTGATTCAATTGGTGTCAGTGCTGGGTTTCTCGGTAATTCATTAGGGGTTTTATGAAATTATGTAAACTATCGCAATTCATACAATGCTGAAGGTAAACTAGCTTTGAGTATACAGATGAACACATTTTCTATGTTAAACAAATTTCTTTCCAACTGAATCGTGTTGTCACATTCACCAAATTCTGTTGGTACATTTATTTTCAATTAGTATAGGGAAATATTTCACGGTTGTTGCAACAGATCGATTCGGTGGTTAAGAAATGTGGCAAAACAAATCAGTTTTCTCTGTGAAATATTCCAAAGACATTAGGAGCCAACATTTTTCAAAGAAAGTGTTTCTTTCAAAGAACATTATTTCGCATTCTTAAAAAGAAAGGTACTTTTTAGTACTTTAGTACCCTGTATAAAGTAAAAAATTAATATTTCGCAATCTTTAAGAAAGTACTAAAAGCGGGGTTGGAAAAAGCTGCCTAGCGAGCCAAAATTTAGCTCATTTTATTTGAAAATCTAGGAGCCTAAATAAAAGGAGTCACTCACAATGTAAGCCTTATAAAATAGCAACTTGCTGCTCAAAATATTAAAACTCTCAAGCTTTGGAAAAAGGAGCCACCCAAAATATTGGTTCGCTCTTTTAAAATAAAAACGATACTAACTGGAGACGTATACTAATCAGAGTTGAAACATCCAGAAATCAGATTCGGTTCTGCCAACCGCATTTGTAGCGGTTGTGTTAGCCGAATTTTTCAGTTGTGACAACGGAAAACGAATTGAGACAGAACTAATTTGACTGTCACAGCGGAATTTCAGTTGTACCAAGAATAATTCGGTATTCGAAACCGAAAAATTTATTTTATGCAACTAAACCATTCGATTGGCAACAAATTGGGTTGTCAGCACCGAATCTGATTTCTATATAAAGGATTTAATTACGCATTTTCTTAACTTACTACTAAATAATCGTAATTATAATGAATAAATTGCATTCATTCCTTTATTACATGTAATGACAATCTTTTTCATTTCCATTAGATTTACTTAATCGTAATGCAACTTTACTTTCATTTCCATTACAAAATTAGACTTTGATTTCTATTACAGTTAACTCGATGATTGTTAGTAACGCAAAAACATCACCAAAAAAAGTTTCTTTTTCAGATTTTTAACTCTTCTGATAACAGAAGTATATTGTTGCTTAGCAAATATTTTTGTCAATTTTAACGGATGGACTACATTTAACTAAATTATAATTAAAAATTTTTAAATACAACAGTACTTTTTGCTGTGTTTTGGCGACCAATACTCAATTTTTTTTTTGCTGATGATATGTAGCAGGGTAAATTTTGATTTCCATTATCGAAGTCTTAAGGTAATTTCTAATTTATTTTTAGTAGCTTTATGTGCTGTATATTTTTCTTGACTGTAAATAAACTTTTAATACCACCTAATGTAAATTTAATATATTATAATGTAATTCAATAAAAATATATCTGTAAAAGACCAGAAAAAGCGTTTTTTTTTTTTTTGAAAAAACATATAGGGTTTAAGCTAAAATAATAAAGAATATCGGTTTAGACAACCTCGTTCTCTAATAAATTCGGTTGTCACAACCTTTAAATGGGGTTGCTACAACCGAATTCGGTTGTCTTAACCCCAAAATTCGGTTTTAACAACCGAATTCGGTTGCCACAACCTCTAAATTCGGTTGCGACAACCCCATAATTGGGATTGCTGCAACCTCGTAAATTCGGTTGGAACTCAATTCGGTTGGTACAACAAAATTTTTTCTGGATGTACTCTCAGTGGAATATATAAAAATATCCCAGCGAAAAAAGAGATGCCGAAGCAGTAGAAAAAGCACTACAATTGATGATCTAGATGTACTTCATTTTTAACATAAACACTAATGATTTTAACATTGAGTTGTCATAGGAGAGGAGTACTCCGACTTTTACATTTTTTCAGTACTTTTTGAACGAGTGCAAAGGAAGCTCTTTTTCACCAATAAAAAGTTTAAAAAAATTCTTCACAAAAAAAATTATATTTTTTTTATTTTACAAAAGTTTTTTTATTGCCGCCACCGGGTATCGAACTTGCGACCTCACGATTGCTAGTCGCTGAGCTATTCTTTGATATGAAAGTTGACTGGCATAAAAACACCACTTTGTTAATGCGAGATATTGTTCCTTATTCTCTTCAATAAAAGTACTTATTAAACAAGTGTAACAGGTGCACTCCAATTCAATATTGGTTTCAGTACTATTTTTACAGGTACACTCAAAAAAATAAGTTAGTAGAAAAATTAGTAAAACGTCTTGTATATCAAGTGTACTAGTTTTCAGAAATTTTTTTGCTGAAATTCCGTTTTCAGCAAAAATTTTAGTTATATTTGTTTAGCACTAAACTAATTTTTAACTAATTTTTACTAATTTATTTTGCTACAAAAATTGTGCTGATAACCACATTCATAGCGTGGACGACAACCAGATAGACAAGATGTAGATGTCGCAGCTTGTCTGGAAGCGGATGTGAAAAAAAAAATAAAAACAACTCTACACATATTCTATATTTAAATTTTCAGCTAATAAATTAACTTAAGTAAAGTTTCGCTACAAGTTTTTTGAGTTATTTTCAGTCTACTAATATTCAGCAAAAATTTTTGTGATTATAGCAAGGATTTTTTTCATTTGCAGTCGACTAAGTGTTAGCAAAACTATTTTTTTGGTAAAATTCAGCTCGCTGATTTTCAGCAAACCTTTTGCTGAAATTACCAACTTTTTTGCAAGCACGCTCCTGACTAAAAATTTGCTGACATAGCAACATTTTTTGCTGACTTTACTGACTTTTTTTTTGAGTGTACACAAAAATCCATTTCTCACCATTTTTTTTTTTATATACATATTTTTAAAAATTTTAAAATTAAAAAATATTAAATTTAAACAAATTAATTATAAATATTAAAAAAAAAAATTTTAAAAAAAATAAAAAAATATTGGTCGCGCTGGGAATCGAACCTGGGACCCTCTGTTTGAAAATGCCAAATGATACCAAAATCACTTTTCACGATCACTTTTAGAGCAATTACTCTTTAGAAGCAATACTTAAGTGATTTTTTTGATGTGGTTCAGAAGTAATTCTAAAAAAGCTGTAAAAATGTAATAACGGATACTTGGGAAGCAATGAAAGAAGTGATTTTTTGAAGTTGTTCAGAATAATTTCAAAAAAAGTAGTAAAAATACACTAACGGATAATTGTGAAGCATTAAGGTCGGCTAACTTATCTAAAAGAATGCTTATGTTGGCACTATTTAGAGTTATGTTGATAACAATTTTACTCTTGGTTAAGGTAGTAAAGTTAGCATTTAACCTTAACCATGAATAAAATTTGCATTAAAATGACTGTGGATAGTCTTAAATTCAGCGTACTTTTGGATAAGTTAGCCGACCTAAAAGAAGTAGTTTGTAAAGCACTACTTGCATTTTTTTTTGCTGGGATGTAAAGGAAAAAATAGGGTTTTAGTCAAATATTTTTCGCAATATCGAAAATCCATTCAAAGTCACGTCACATACTACATGGGGTTAAATTCTACAAAAATGCGTTTAAAAAGTTTAAATCTTTTCGGTTAGGTCAGATATTCTAGTTTTTTTTTTGTGTCTTCGAAATTCACATTTCAAACTATGGGATTTCTAGCTGGGACAGGCGTCCAAGTGTTGTCTGTCAGTTAGCCGTCGGAATTTTACACAAAAGAATGAAAAAATCGCGAAAGAGCAATAATATTTTCATTACTTTTAAATTATTCAAACACTGTAAAAATTTTGTAATACAGTTTCGGCTCAATACTCGTACATATAAGTTCGGATAGTAGCTTTCTATTTAGTACATTAATTTGTATTCCTTTGGAATATCAAATTTCGTCCAATTATCTTCAGTATTGTGACTTGTTGTTTGATTGAAGCAGTCGTTCATTTTACAATTTTCTTCGGCAAGTGATTCTGAATTGAGCGGTATGCTAAAGGATGCACTCATAGAAATAGATCTGTGAAAATAGCAGAAAAAGCAACCAAAAATTTGTTAAAAATTACATTGCAGGAAAACCTGCTTAAATTAGCAGATTTTTTGCTAAATACTAGTAAAATAAGAACACCAAAAATAAAGCTGTTAAGTTTACAATATTCTAGTTATATTTAAGTTAACTTTTAGTTAATTTAAAATGACAAATTTTACTGTAAAACCTGTAGAAAATTTTGTTAAATATTAGTAGACTAAAAATAGCAAAAAGAAACTGTTATATCTACAAAATTTTTGTTATTTTTAAACTAAATTTAGTTGAATGCAAATAGCAATCTTTCCTGCTAAAATCAGCAGAAATATTTGCTAAAAAAAACTTATATTTTCAAAAGACTCAGATTTTATTTACATGAAAAAAAATCGAAAAAGTCTTCGGAAATTTTAAATTTTCTTGTGATTTTTTAGGCTACGAATTGTTGGTATTTCCTATTAAAAACAATTAACTCAAATACTCAAATACAACTAATATTCTGTATATTTAACAGTTCTATTTTTGCTGTTCATAACTTACTAATATGTAGCAAAAATAATCTACTAATTTTAGCAGTTTTTTCTGCAATGTCATTTTTAACTAATTTTTAGTAGATTTAAAAAAATTATTATTTTTTGTAGTTACAAACGTCAGCCCAAACTAAATATACCCTATCATGTTATATTGGTGAAGAATACAAAAAAGGGTTAAATTATACGCCTTTTTTCTAACTACTCTGTGGTCAAGAGAGAAATCGTCTCAGCAGAATCACTTGCTGAGACGATTTGGCAAAGTCCTTCCGTCCGTTTGTCTATGTAAAACAAACGCGATTTGTAGTAAAACTACGTGTCGCAATTCTAAAGATAATTGAGCAAATTTGTTAGGTACATAACTGTGTATTACCGCTATGAAATGTAAATGTTATAAATTGATTTATGTTTTGAGCTAGTAGCCAGAGAAAGATCGTATCTGAGCTTGAATGTATTTACCTTAAATGGAATTACCAAACCATAGCGATTTTATGCGATTTTTTGCACTATCTTGCTGATGTTAAAAATCCAGGTCCAACTGTTCAAAAAAATACATCAATTTTATTGCTTTTTCCCAAAATTTGATAGGCTTCGCGGAATATGACTGAAATCGTACTGTGGTCAGAGATGGGAGTAATTAATTACTTTGACCATTGCGAGTTTTCATTACCATTAAATCTATAAAATGAAAATTAAAAAAAATTCATTACCATTACAAAATGTAATTGCAATGAAGAAAATGTTAATTTCATTTGTTTTCTTTACATGTAATGAAACGTTTTTATAATTTTCATTACAATACGCAATGGTAGTAAAAACAAAAAATCATTTTCATTTTTTCTACACTAAGTAGACAAATGAAATTTCATTACCATTACTTAACATAATGATGTAAAGAACGTTTTGTTCTTTGTTCTACACTAAAGAATTTACCTTTATGGAAATTTTTTTCCCAATTTTTTTTGGCAACTAGCCACCAAATTTTGATTTACATATGTCTCTAGATTATAAATTTAAAAAAACCGCACTTAAAAAATAGCAAACTTATGGCGGAACGCGAAAAAAGACTTTATGGCAGAAAAATTCAATTAAAAAACTTAATCAGCGATTAACATTCTTCAAACACATATACTGATGCAAAAAGTTTCGTTTTGGCAAATTTTTTTCGCGATTTTTTTTTTTTGCAACTAACCACCAAACTTTGTTATATGAAATAGGCATTATAGTCCCTAGATTATAAATTTGAAAAAACCGCACTTAAGAAATTGCAAAATAATGGTGGAACGCGAAAAAAGACTTTATGGTAAAAAAATTTAATCAAAACACTTATTCAGCGATTTACATTCTGCAAACAAATCTATTTATGTAAGAATTTTCCTTTTAGAAAATTTTTTTTCGCGATTTTTTTCGCGGTTTTTTTTTAACTAGCTCCCAAACTTTCTTGTATGAAACGGGTATTATAGTCACTAGAATATAAATCTTAAGAAACCGCACTTAAAAAACTCGAAAATAACGGCGGGACGCGGAAAAAGACTTTATGGTAAAAAAATTTAATTAAAACACTTAATCAGCGATTTACATTCTGCAAACAACTCTATTGATGTAAGAATTTTCCTTTTTGTAAATTTTTTTTTCGCGATTTTTATCGCGGTTTTTTTTAACTAGCCCCCAAACTTTGTTATATGAAACAGGTATTATAGTCACTAGAATATAAATTTTAAGAAATCGCACTTAAAAAACTCCAAAATAATGGCGGGACGCGAAAAAGACTTTTTGGTAAAAGAATTGAATTAAATCACTTAATCACGTTTTACATTCTGCAAGCAAATATATTAAGGCAAAAATTTTCCGTTTTGAATTTTTTTTGTTTGCGATTTTTTTTTTTTGCAATTTTTTTTTTTTTCAACTAGCCACCAAACTTTGTTGTACGAAATGAGTATTATAGTCCTTAGATTATAAATTTAAAAAAACCGCACTTACAAAATTGCAAAATAATGGCGGATCGCGAAAAAAGACTATGGTACTAGAATTGAATTAAAAAACTTAATCAACTATTTATGTTCTGCAAAGAAATATATTGATGCCAGAATTTTCCTTTATGCAATTTCTTTTCGCGATTTTTTTTTGTAACTAACCACCAAAACTTGGTATCAAATATGGATACCATAGGCCTCGGATTATGAACTAAAAAATGCTTTTAGTAATTTGAAAACCTAATATTTTTAAAATAAAAAACTTTAACAAAAACGGCATGTAATGAAAAACAAATGGGTGTTTCATTACTATGTAAACATTAGGTAAAAGTAATGAAAATTAAAAAAAGGTTCATTTTAATTTTCAAAACAAATGAAAATTTAAAAAAAATTCATTACCATTTTTTAACGCAATGGTAATGAAAAAAAAAAACATTACCATTTCTTCAAAAAATGGTAATGATAAAAAAATATCCATTACCATTACATCAAGTAATGGTACTGAAAATGTAATGGTAATGATTTTAGGCCATCTCTGACTGTAGTGTAGGTTTTCATATAGTCTTCATTACTGACCTTAACTTTTTGCTTGTTTATGTAGATTTTGATAAAATTTCTATCATAAGTTTTTTTTAATTAATACATTTACTTTAAATTGTTTTTTACAGATTTATCCAATTCTGCAATTAAACTAAACTTTACAAAGGTAAGAGCAAAATCTTTAATTAATATGAAAAACTATTTTCAACTTTTGGAAATGAAATTCATATACATTAGATCGAGTCACGAAAAAAAAATAAAAAAGCGCCCCTCCTAAAATATATCATGACGATTTCCAAAAAATATTTAAAATATTTAAAAAACCTTTTTTTTAGTTTTTGGAAGAATTTATCTTTTTAGTTAAAGACAATATACAAAATATGGGTATGACATGAAAGGTTCTTTTAAGACGCGTCCAATTGTATATGCAGCATGTCCAAGCTTGTCCGGACATGCCCCATTTTAAGGGATAACCTATAAAAAAAGGAATTTTCAAGTTCGGTCTATGTTTAGACCTAGTGCCCATATAAGGGTACCCCCCAAAATTTTTTTTTCTCACGCTGTAGGTCGCAAATACGAAGATATTTCAATGAAATTTGGTACACAGACCTATGTTGGCCCAAGGACAAAGCCTATTGATTTTTGTTAAAATCGGTCCATGTTTAGACCTAGTGCCCATATAAGGGTCCCCCCCAAAATTGGCTTGGTTACACGCTGCATGTCGCAAATACGAAGACATTTCAATGAAATTTGGTTCGTTGACTCACATGGTCCCAAAGAAAAAGCCTATTGATTCTAAATAGGATCGGTCCATATTTGGACCTATCGCCCATATGGGCTATATTTTCGATTTTCTCTTCTTTTATGATTTTATAGAAAATTTTGACACAAGTTTGTTTTAACCCATTCAAATTTCGGATCCAAACATTAGTTGGCTTTAAATTAGACTGGTGTAGGAATAGTCGGAATAGTCGGCATGCCCGACTTTAACTTTTATACTCATTTGCTTTTGACAAGTAAATGATTGTTCTGTGAAAATAATTTGAAATTTTGCAAATTTAATGCATTCTTCACGATGCTGAAGACATCAAAGTTGATAATTTAACTTCAATGCCAGAAATAAGTCAAAACTTAAAATATCTTTAAGGGTTATTTTTGCACGACCGAGGCCAAACCAGAGCTTTGAGGAATTAAATTCTTAATTCAATTTTTCAATTCTAAATTAAAAATTCGATGAATTAATTCCATATATTGAATGGTTTAATTCATATTGCATTCGTGCGATTTATTTTGTTACGAATTATTTCAATTGCAATAGTTCTTTTTATTAAATCAAATGAATTAATTCACCGGTGAACGCGTTCAATTTTATAAATCGAACGGAAAAAAGTGAATTAATTCCTTACTGAATTAATTTACTACTGAATTCGTTCAATTTCATTTTCATTCAGTGAATTTAAAAAAAATAAAATTACGTTCAGTGAATTAAAAAAAAAAAATAATAAGTTCACTGAAGTGAAAAAAAAGTAAAATATGTTCACTGAATTGAAAAGAAATAAAATAATTCACTGAATTCAAAGCCTGTTTTCTGCCGTTCAGTAGAAGAAAACAATAATGTACAAATAAAATTTTTAAATAAGCAATTTTACATCGTGTGCTAGTAAAAATGAACATATTAGAAACCGGATGCTGTTTATCAACCTACATGATTCAAAAATAAAGCCTTTTACTATTGAAAATAAAAACTTTACAGATATAGATAAATTTGGAATAATATAACTATTAATTTTTCAAACTAGTTATATAGTTATATTTTTTCCAAATATATCTATATCTGTAAAGTTTTTATTTTCAATAGTAAAAGGCTTTATTTTTGAATCATGTAGTTTGATAAACAGCATCCGGTTTCTAATTTGTTAATTTTTACTAGCACACGCTGTAAAATTGATTATTTAAAAATTTTATTTGTACATTATTGTTTTCTTCTACTGAACGGCAGAAAACAGGCTTTGAATTCAGTGAATTATTTTATTTTTTTTCAAATCAGTGAACTTATTTTATTTTTTTTCAATTCAGTGAACTTATTATTTTTTTTTTTAATTCACTGAACGTAATTTTATTTTTTTTAATTCACTGAATGAAAATGAAATTGAACGAATTCAGTAAGGAATTAATTCACTTTTTTCCGTTCGATTTATAAAATTGAACGCGTTCACCGGTGAATTAATTTATTTGATTTAATAAAAAGAACTATTGCAATCATGCGCGGTTCCAGCAATTAATATAAGGGGAAAATCATACGCCTCAGTGGCCAACTCAATGTATTTGTCTACTATGGCGTATGATTTTTCCCCTTATATTAATTGCTGGAACCGCGCATGATTGCAATTGAATTAATTCTTTGAATTTGTTGTTTGATGAACGCACTCAGTTGAACGAATTCAGTGAATTACTTAGGAAAAGGAATTCATTCAATTCTAGAGAAAATTGAATTTGATTGGTGGTGAATTCATTCAAAAAGGAATTAATTCTTCAAAGCTCTGGGCCAAACCCTGGTAACTAACTCAAATATAACTATTTGAGTTAAATTTTTGTTAATAGAAAACAACAATTTAACCTTTTAAAATCAGATCAAAAAATTAGAAAACAATTAAGAATTTTCGAAGTTTTTTTTTAATTACTTAAAAAAAACGGTAATTTACAATTTTTTTAGCAAATATTTCTGCTGATTTTAGCAGGATAAACTGCTATTTGCTTCCAAGTAATTTTAGCTTAAAAATAACAAGAGTTTTGTAGATATAACAACATTTTTCTTGTTGTTTTTGTTTTTTCTTTGATATTTAAAATGTTTAATAACGCTCCTAGACGAGAACAAGAAATTGTTATTGAGTTTGTAATTTAACTTAACAAATATTTGCAGAAATTCTAAAAACGTCGTCCCCTGACGATTTCCTTAGGCAAGAATGAAATCTGGATAGGGACATGCCTACAACGGATTATTTTTCACAATTTGTTTGGGATTTCAGCATATTTAATTCCTTTGATATTTAGCAAAATTTTCTGAAGATTTTACAGTAAAATTCGCCATTTTCAATTAACAAAAAGTTAACCTAAGTATAACTAAAATTTTTTAAATTTAACAGTTTTATTTTTGCTGTTCTTATTTTACTAGAATTTACCAAAAAGAAAATCTGCTAATATCAGCAGTTTTTTCTGCAACGTCATTTTTAACTAATTTTTAGTTGCTCTCCTGCTATTTTTACAGATTTATTTCTTACTGGAAATCTCATATTACCAAGGTTTTGCTGGGATAGGTAAAACTTTTATAGTATATTGAGTTTTTCTATTTGTAATAAAGATTACAACAATTCAACTTAATTATTTTTTCACAAATGTTTAATATCGTTTGTAATTAGTTTTTGATTGATATGAATTGTTAATTGTATACATAAAGTCCTTGCTGGTGATTATGTTGTTTTGCAACATCTGCGCAGTTCTTTTAATCATTTATGTATTCTTTTAATATTCATAGCGACTATTTATGGTTTCAGTCAGTACCATTTTATGGCTACAACAAATATTTAACAACAGAATCATAAACATAATAATGACAAGTGATTAGGGTAGAGGGTGACCCTTCGCCAGTGGGGCACATAACCAAATCTCATTTTTCTTTTATGTCAAGGGAAATAAAAAATTGGAAAAAATATATTTTGTGCATTTTTCATTTACCTTCCATTGACACCCACTTTGAAGAATTTAGCTCACATGTGGTCGCAGACAGACGTGATTTCGTGTTTTTCGGCGTTCCCCAAATTATATTTTGCAATAACTTCCTTAAATCGTGTGATACAAAAAAATTATTTTTCATTATGTTATAACTACAACCCTAAGCTTTCGAATGATAATATTTTTTTAAGCAACCCAGTGTAGAAAAGCATTATCAGATATGTGGTTATGTAACTACATACTTGGTAATGGTAACTAGTTACTTTTCTTATTACATTTACCTTTGTATGGCGATGTCGCGAAAAATAATGAGTTATGGTTACACACCAGCATACGAAAAATCAAAAAATATGTCGTTCCCAATGTGTTTACCAGTATTGACTAAAATAATGATTCTAAAAATAGATTTTCAAAAAAATAAGAATTATAAAAAAAATATTTTTTTTATTGTAAAATTTTTTTTAATAAATCGAAACTGGGACTCTACCATTTAAGCTATCTCGACATGTTAAATTTGATAGAAAAAAATATAATTGACCTGCTGCGCACAAGTCAGCTTACTCGCCAACATACAAAAAATCAAAAAAATATGTGGTTACATATATCCTCACCAGTGTTGAAAAAATATTGAGTCTAAAAATAGATTTTAAAAAATTTACAAAAAATTCTAAACCATTACCATTTGTTTGAATTAATGATAAAAATAAGTAATTATTGGTAATACATAATTTTTTATTTTGAAATAATGGAAAAAGTAACTAGTTATTAGTAACTCATCATTATATGTTTCTAAATAATGCAGAAAGTAAGTCGATGTCATTACTGGTACTCCAAAAAATAATGATATGTCATTACCGTTTCTACACTGGAATACTTAAAAAGTGTGTAAAAAACTAATTTGTATGTAAGTGGTTGGCTCTGGGGCACATTCACCATATGGCTGCTGTAACTACAAAGATTTGAGCACAACTGCAAAAATGCTCTACTAAGGGATCCATTAGTCTTTGCGTTCCGTGACGTTTCTGTAATGTGCCGTGCCGGATGGCTCTTTTGTGTAGTTAGTCTTTTCCGTAAAAAAATTTTCGACGGCGGCAGTGATGAAAATTAGACGGCGGCTAAGTTTAGCCGGTTTAAGCCATTCGTCGCAGATCTCAAAATACCAGCCGTCAACTCGCTGTCACTTAACGGATAACAAAAATTCTCTTTTCAACAGGTTCATCCGGCACGGCACGTTACATTACAGACAAACTAACGACTCAAATGCTTTTTCATAGAACAAAAACAAATCAGCTGATTCGTCACGGCACGTTACGTACAAACTAGTTATACCTTAAGACTTTTCTATACAATAAAATATGTTTAATAGTAAATTACGGCAATCGTATTCATTATAAAATTTATATCAATATTTTTGATGTTTGCTCTTTTCATGAGTCATTTTATTACAGTTTTATTATTATTTTTTTAAACATTGTGGAGATTTATTGATTGGAAGGAATCGCATATCTTAAACGACTTATGCTAGATTATTTAATTCAATCATAAAAATATTGATTTTGCTGTATAAATAAATTTTTTTGGTGAAATTGCATCTAGTTGTTTTGGCGAATGTCTCCAAATGTGGGGCACTTTCGCCAATTTGGGTTACTTTCAAAATGATTACAAAAATAATAGAAAACATGCACATAATTAGAAAAAAACATCATAAAAATTAAAGTTAAAATATGTAGATTTTCAATTTAAAAATAATTTTTGCAATGTTTGAAAAAAAGGTGGAAGGATCCCTCTCTACCCTACAATAGAAATAAAAATCATGAAAGCAAATATTATCTTTTACACATTTATACAAACGTATTCCAGCTTAAACATGTGTAAGTGCTAATGTTCTTTGTGTTAAAAGTTCTGTCGCACAGTGGAAAATATTCACAATATTATTGAAGTTTAAACTGTAATCGGCAAAAGGTTTTAAAAGTTAGATACACAAATCTTTTGACGAGTTTATAATATTTTTGATCTTTATCGGCCAATATTGTCTGAAATTATAGCTGATAGTAAACAGCTATGCTGCCTTAGCACAGTGGAACATATTCACAATATTATTGAAGTTAAAACTTTAATTAGCAAAAGTTTTTATAAGTTAAATTCACAAATCTTTTAAGCAATTTTATGATAAATTTAATGGCCAACATCGGCTGAATATATAGCAAATTGTAAACAGCTATGCTACCTTAGCTCTTGTCGATCTAGATTTATTACTTTTGTACCAGAAAAAACTCTCTTTTTTTATTATTATTTTATATGCAACATACCCTAAAATGTTTATTTAGCTTTTTCGGTAAAACATTTATTTTATTGAAATTTAGCCCAAGAAATTTAATCGTTTTAAATAAATACTTTACTTTCCCACGTATTTGCTTAAAATTTATATAATTTTATAAACATATTATTATAAATTATTCTCAAAATTGTAATTTTTAAAATTTGTATTAGAAAAATTAAACATTTTGTTTAAATTTTGCAAATTTTCAAAGCAATTCTTTTACAAATTAAATGATATATTCCAAAAATCTTGTCTCTTCTGCTAGATCTGTCAAAACAACAGAGTAGTGTTTTGAAAGATGACAGAGATAATTGTGGTAACATTTTTTTTGTAAATTTTTGTCTTTTCTTTGATATTTTAAATGTTAAATGACGCTCCTAGACGAGAACAAGGAATTGTCATTGAGTTTGTGATTTAACCTAATAAATATTTCTAGAAATTCTAAAACGTCGTCCCCTGACAATTTCCTTAGGCCAGAATGAAATTCGCAACAGATTATTTTTCACAATTTGCCAAATAAATTTCGGGGTTTTAGCACATTTAATGCAAATGTATTTCACTTCTGTCAGAAATACATTTGTTTACGACAATCATTCAAGAATTCAGTTCCCATATTGAATCAGTTTTTTCTTTGTGCCTACTGTTTATTCCATCATACTTTGTAAACAATAGAAATGATGCAAAAGTATGTTTTAGACATCCCTAAGTTGATATCTATTGTAGAAATAGTTTTTGTTTGTGCTTGTGAATTTCCTGCCCGATGACCCATCATTAACACGCCATATGAACCAAACTTTATACTGAACAAAAAAGAAAAACTTGTAGCAAAAGGTCTCTTCATTGTTTCTGACGACCGAAACAAAATAATCTTGTTTTCACTTGCATTCATATCACACCTTTCCATATGAATGAATGTGTATAAATATTTATACAATTCATTTATTTATATAAATGACCAGGATAGAGAAAAATCTTTTTAAAAAAATAACATTCGTTTCATACTTTAACCTTTTGAGGAACAAATATTCAGTTTAAGTTGTAATAACCCTGTGGGAAAAGGAACCGGTCACCGGACACGTCACGTAACCTGTCGTTGAGAACGAGGACCTGTGCTTGGACAGGTTATTTTATATGAAAAGGACAATTGGCTTGTCCTACGAGGGGGTCAATTGCACCTTGTAACATGTCACAGGGCCGACGCAAAAGAACCTGCCACAGGACTGATACAAAAGTTTTTTAGTAAAGTGTTTTTATTCTCCTTTGCTTTTTGTTAAAATATTTTGCGGTATACAGCGAAATAACTGACTATCGTTAACCTTAAAATATCGTTACCGAAATAACTAAAATACCGCTAACCTTAAAATACCGATACCGAAATAAATGAAATAGCGTTACGCTTAAAATACCGTTACCCAAATAATCTAAAATAGCGTTACCCTTACCGATAACCGCATCGTTTCGGTTACCATCCATGCAAAAATGCACCAAGAACAACATACATTAAATCTGAGTGTTGATTTTAGGCCGGAAAATTTAAAAAATGCTACTTAAAATGTAAAATAACAACTAATATGCTTCCAAAAGCACAAATTATATATGAAAAAGGCACCAAATATACGCTTGAAGTCAAAATATGCAATTACAAATCGATGCCATTTTGTTCTAAATTTGATGATTCGGATAAATTTTTAGTCCAATTTCGTTTTGAACTATCAAAATAAAACATGCATTTGCACGGAATTCCTTGCCCTATTAAGTACCGATTTAGATTAGAATTCGTTATTATGAATAATACATACATATGTTAATCGCAATATATTTTACAAGGAATTTCATTCTGGAAATCTTATTTGTTTTAGTTCAGTCAAATGTTTGGTTTTTATGAAATTTTAAAATTATTAATATTTGGTTATTTATTACTGACAGAAAATGAAATCAAAATTTTCAAAAAGTTACCTCCATTTAAGGTATATGATATGTTCAGCGAACTTATGTAGAATACTACGTGGAATATTTTTGTGGAACATTTTAACCTTCAAGCTCTTCAATTAAAGCGACTATTTTGGCGCCTTTTTAAAACCGACAAAAACGACCCGTAAGTTGAAGAGTAAGAGGGTTAAAATGTTCCGCAAAAATATTTGCCATGAAATTCTACTATAAGTCTTTTAAGACATGAGCATTAAAATTTTAACTCCAGTTCCAGTTAATTTCGTACTTATTCCGAATTGTCGCTCAAATGTCCCACAAACCTGGATTTTAGGGAGAAACCGTGGGAACACCCAGAAAACAGTCTCAGTTGTGGCCACCGAATTTGTTGCCAATCGAATTCGTGCGGTTACGACAACTATCTTTTTATTAAATTATATTTTTTGTCGTGAAAGCCAATATTCGGTTGTCTAATTCAATATTATGTTCCACATAAATATTATTATGTTCCCCAAAATTTTATAGAAATTAAAAAACTTTTTTTGAATTTTCTGGTATTGAACCCGGCCATTCAGGTTAATAGTTCACACTCTTACCAGCACCACAACTACTTTTAATTTTCTTAGCCATATTTACTGTTTATACATATGAATATTTTATTTTAATTTAAAAAAAAACATAAATTTTTGTCTTTTCCGGGATTTGAACTCGGAAATCCGTCGTACTAGCCCAACTCTCTACCGACTACACCACAAACACTTAATAATTTTGAAGTCTAATTTTGAATTTATATGTTTTGCTTGGAAAACAAATATAGTAAAAAATTCGTTTACCAGAACCAATCAATAGTTATGTGTGTTATCAATGCAATCCACAATTCGGTTGGGTCTACAGAAACTCGCCTTTAAGGTCGTATTTGATTAGGATACATGTATTTGTAGTTACCACTTTCGAATATTGAAATTTTTTTAATAAAGGTTATAGATATCACCAATTTTCTTGTATATTCACTAAATAAATGGCTGCTTCTACTGCATAGAATTACTAAACTGATACTAATTTTAAAATTGATTGGAGATACCAATAATTTGTTAAAAGGATTGTTTTTTAGTTCATTTTCCCTATTTTTAATACCTAGTAACATATTTTTGGTGTAGTATTCAATTATAGGCAACTCCAAATAAAATAACGTCCTGGCAAATTCATTTTAATGGTTTTGATCGAATTCCAACCAATCTTTTTCCTGGGTGAATCTTCCATTTTATGTATAGGTTGTGTTCAGCGAACTTATATAAAACACTACGCGAAACATTCTTTTGGAACATTTTAACCCTCTAACTCTTTCACTTACGGGTCTTTTTTGTCCCTTTTTAAAAAGGGGCCAAAAAATTCCCTTTCATTGAAGAGGTAGAGGGTTAGAATGTTCCACAAAAATGTTCCTCGTAGTGTTTTTTGCATTGATACTTTAGTGAATTTTCTCCCAAAGTTAAAAGATAGTTTTTTGTTTTTTTATCAGCTGGCAATTTAAATAAAAAATGAAATATAAGGAGTGAGATCATAAAAATGTTAACACACATAAAGTTAAATAAAAAAGAAACCACTAAATTTTAAGACTTCAAACCAAATTTAATACAAAATCAAACAAAAGAAAAACCGCATGGAATTCTAGCCACTTCGAACAAAGTTATCCACTTTTTCCGGAAACCCTCCCATTAAGGCTTTTATGGTAGTTTCTGTCACCTTTTTAGAGCATCTTGCATGTCCTGGGAGACCTTTTTTGTGCCCTTTAACAAGAGCCCAATATCTCTCCACTGGACTGAGCTCCGGGCAGTTTGGTGGATTTGCCTCTTTTGGTACAAAAACCACATTATCATTATACCACTCCAGCGCTTTCTTGCTGTAGTGACAAGATGCTAAATCGGGCCAAAAGTAAGTGGATACATTGTGCTGACTCAAAAATGGAAGAAGTCTCTTCTGCAAACAATCCTTGATATAAATTTCGCTGTTTATAGAGCCAGATGTCACAAATGACTGGCTTCTTTAGCCGCAGCTACATATGGTTTGCCATACTAGGAATTTTTTACAGAATTTCGTTTGCTTTTTCGACCTAAATTTTTCCGCAATATTACCTCGAACATCGAAAACATAAAATTCTTGACCAGGGAGCTGCGAAAAATCAGCCGGGACATAAGTTTCGTCGTCCATTACACAACAGTTGTATTTTTGTATAAAATTTGATTTCAATTTTCGAGCTCTGGTTTTGGCCTCCAAATTTTTAAAAGCGTTTCTCTCGGGAACTTTTTGAACTTTGTAGGACTTTAGTCCTGCCTTACGTTTCACTTTACGTACAAAAAAGTCCGAGCATTGGACTAACCGAGCTGTTTTTCTGCCAGATGTGTTAGCACTCTCTTAAGGATGCTTTTAACTTTATATGCCTTACCAATGTTACGATAACCAGTCGTTGTTCCTGTTCCCGGCTTCCTTTCAACTGTTAGGTGTTCCAGATACCTTTTTACCACTTTTAAAACTGTTTGGCGGCATACATTAGTCTCTTTTGCAATTTTTTTGTATGTCCATGTTTGGTTTTGTTGAAAATATTTAATTATTTTTGAACGCACTTTTCTTTCATCGTCCATTGTGTAAAAAATTGCAAATTAAAACTCATGATGTAAATTAATTTATTAACTGACATATTTTTAAAATGTAAATTGCCGAAAAAAAAATATGAGAAGCTTTAAACCAAAGTTATAGGCAAAAATGTATGTTAACATTTTTATGATATCACTCCTTATGTAGATTTTATTACGTGAATGAGATATGTCTAAAAAGGAGTCTTTTAAAAAAAAGCATTTCTTTTGATTTTTATAAAAAAATTGGTAGATATTGTTTTTTAAATACAATAACTAAAGGTCTATTCCTAACAAAAAAAAATAATAATATGAAAATCAATTAACATAATTTTTTTTAATATATTATCAAACTTTGGTAATTTTTAGGATTTTAACCAAAAATTATGTATATTTTAAAGATTTATTAATGAAATAGGAAATGTGCTTTTGCAAAGTTTATACTTTATTTTAAATAACATTACCCTAATATTTCCGAAAAAAATTATACCATTTCATTAAAATCTAAGAAAGTTGGAAACTTTTTCGTAACCCATAAAAGATGAAATTACAAAATTAATAGTTAAATTAAGAAATTGGTCCTTTTCTTTATTTTTTCTTTTACAAAATTGTAGGAGCATGACAAAAAATTTTAATATCAATTAACATAATTTTTTTTAAAGTTCTATTTAACTTTTGATATTTTTAGGCTCCCAGCAAAAATAATGTAAAAATTCAAAAAATAATTTGATATGTTAATTGCAGATTTTTTTACAATTTTATTATCTTTTATTGATTCGAATATATTCAAATATTTAAAAAAGAAAAATTTTAAAGATACCTCCAAAAATGAATTTTTAACAATTTTTTTCTTGTAAGATCCAAAAAATTCATATTTTTTCATGTTAAAAATTTAGCGATTTTAGCGACCTATAGTGTAGACAGAATGAGTTATACCAGAAAGGATAATATTTACAAGATTAAGTAATTTTAGTATATATACAAAAAAAATATTTTCGTCGAAACGGGAGACACAAATTTTTTTTGGATTTTTGTCTATGGGACAAAGCACTGTGCGTCGCAAGCAAAATAATAAAAAATCACTCGAATTTTAAAACCAAACCAGATGTATGCCTGTGGCTCTATGTTCTTCTCGTTGTTTACCTGCCTAAAACACTGAATTAAAAAAAATATTAATTTATATTTTTTGTTAACCTGTTAACTGTTTGCGTCGGATTTTTATCACACTCTCTAAACATTGTTGTTCTGTTTTAGACAAAATTTTTATTGAAGTGAGAAACCAGCGGATTTCCTTCTTGTGAACAGTTGATGTTTTATTTATGATATTATATTCAAATTTCCGACTATTCGCTCAAATGCAACAAATATTGCAAAAATTTAACTTTTAGCGAAATAAAAATGGAAAGCAAAATTAGGTAATCTCCAAATAATTTTAATTTTGTTTTCATATATTTAGTTAGAATATTGTTCTACCTCAAGCCCAAATTCTAATATCATATTAGATTTTATTTGTTGTTTTTATAATACAATAAAATAATATCCAAATATAAATATGAAATAAACCCTAAAAAATTGAGTAATCGCAAAATATTTTTACATAATTTTTTTGGGTGATTATTACAACCAGAAAACAGATTTGGTGCTGACAACCCCATTTGTTGCCAATCGAATGGTTCAGTTGCATCAAATGAATTTTTCGTTTGCGGCTACCGAATTATTCTTGATACAACTGAAATTTCATTGTCACAGTCAAATTAGTCTTGTCTCAATTGGTTTTCTGTTGCCACAACTGAAGAATTCGGCTACCACAACCGAACCATGTGATTGACTACAAATGGGGTTATCAGAACTGAATCTGTTTTCTGGGTGTAAATTTTTTTCCCTTTGTGTGTTATTTCATTGGAGGATATTTCATAGCGGTAATAACCTCCCAACATTATTCCCATTTCCATTTTCGATTATGACCGAGTTTTTTCGTACATGATCCCAACACTGAAAGTGGGATATACAAGCGTTAAAAAACGGTCATAATCCACCAATTTGTTGTGGGGATTATGACTAAAAATTTATCGTTAATTTTTTTATGAATAGAAGAATACCCAGGAAAATTTTCTGTTCCAAAGAATCGGTTGTAGAATATCTACTTTTCATTCACAACCCCTTCTACTGTCGATTCTAACGCCGATTATTTTTGTTTGAAATTGTCCCAAAAGCAACCACTTCTACAGCTCCAAAGTAGAACCGGTTGCCCTAGAATCAGTTCTGGAAGTAGTTCTAGAACTTATTCTACGTCAGTCACACCTTCCATATAGGATCCCAGGAACTGGTTGTGGAACCAGTTCCATGGAATGGGTTGCAGTGGAACCAGTTGTATAATAGGTGTGGTTGGCTACCGATTGTAAAAAATTTTACTGGGTAATGTTGTTACCATAGATGGACACAAGTACATTAAGTACAAGTACAAGTACCATGGTACTTGTACTTGAAATTTTTTAAGTACAAGTACCAAGTTTCAAATGTACTTTGTAATGAGTACCAATTACTAGGGAAGTACTTGATACTTAAGTACCAATACCTTAAAATGTACTAGGTACTTGCTAAGTACACTTGGTACTTGCTAAGTACACTTGGTACTTGCTAAGTCCAAGGTACTTGCTAAGTCCAAGGTACTTGCTAAGTACACTTGGTACTTGCTAAGTCCTATGGTACTTGTTAAGTACTTTTGGTACTTGCTAAGTACTATGGTACTTGCTAAGTACCTTTGGTACTTGTTAAGTACTATGGTACTTGTTAAGTACCTTTGGTACTTGTTAAGTACCATGGTACTTGTTAAGTTCCTTTGGTACTTGTAAAGTACCATGGTACTTGTTAAGTACCTTTGGTACTTGCTAAGTACCATGGTACTTGTTAAGTACTATAGGTACTTGCTAAGTACTATGGTACTTGCTAAGTACTATAGGTACTTAACAAGTACTATGGTACTCGCTAAGTACTATGATACTATATTTTGTCTGTTTATGTCTTTAAAAAAAAAATACAAAAAAAATTAAAAATTTTAATAAAAGACTCAGGAAGAACCAGTTAACAAGCCTAAAAAAGATTAGTGGAATTCATGTAGCGTCGTATATTAATGTTACATAGCGTAAACCTTGTATTTATACCAGGGATGGAAAGAAAGCTCGAGTGAGCCATAAATATATACATTTTTTTAAAAAGCTCGGAAGCCGAAATTAAAAAAAAAAAGAACTGCTCAAATGAAAAAAGCTCGCAACTAAAAAAAATTAAGAGCTTATAAAAATGAAAAGGCTCGTTTACAAAACTGAATGAGTTTTTTAAATCGAGCAGCTCTATAAAAAATTGCATAGAGCTTTTTTTATCGAGTAGCTCTTTAACGAAATTTAATTGAGTTTTTTGAAATCAAGCCGCTAAAAAAGCTCGCTCCCATTAAAATAATTTAGTTATTATAAAAAACAAAAACGGTAACTTATGGTGTTTTCTTTTCTGACAAAAATGTTGCATTATTTTCGCACTTTGCTTTTGAATTGCCTTTTTTGTGTTCTTTTCTAAATTAAGGGTAATATCCTGAGAGGGCATCGTGTTCTTTTCTAAAAATGTTGTCTAATAAAGTGCAAAAGTGCAACATTTTCCGCCCTCAAAAAATTTACGGGGTAGAGCGTTGCCCTGTTTTTTTTTTCTTTTCATCAAAGTTATGTGTATATACTGCAATGTTGTTTGCCAGCAAACTCGCAACTTGGTGGCCTGGGGGTACTATCCTGGCTTCTGATGCAGAAGGTCGCAGGTTCAAACCCCGGTTGGACCACAACATTTTTTTTTTAATTTTATTTTTTTTTGTATAAAATTTTATTTTTTTTTATAAAATTTTATTTTTTTTATAAATGTGATTTTTTATGATTTTTTTTTATAAAATTTTATTTAGTTTTTTAATAATTTGCTCTGTTTTATTTAGTATTTACTAGTTTTTACGCTACCAATAAATAAAAAAAATTATACAATTTTTTTTTAATATGGAGGAAAACTTCTAAATTGGAAAAGAAAAAGAGAGTAGTATATAAAAATTAATTCGCCTTGGCTGGGATTTGAACCTGGCCATCCCGAGCGAAAGGCAAGCATCACAACCACTAGGCTATCATAGTAGTAGCCAGCGTAAACAATATTGCTTATAAATGAAACAACAATATATACATACACATGTGTTTTGAAAAATGCAAATAAGTGATTTTATGGTTCTATTCTGATTGAAAAAATGTAGCATTTTATTGGGGTGAGGGTAACATTTTTAAAATTTTACACTTTAACAAGGCAACATTTTTTTCAAGAAAAGAAAACACCATTAGTTACACTATATCTAACAGTAATATTAGCTGTGTTTGTGTGACTCTCTATCAGTGTTATCAAGAACGATTTTGACAGTTTTTCAACGTATTCCGGCTTTCTACTGTCAAAATTGTTCGAGATATCATTGATAGGAATACCGCACAAACGCAGCTATATTTTGGAAGGAAGCCATAATGAATCATTTGTGAAAAAATAAAGGTGAAAATCGCTTAAATAAAACTTAAGTCGTCCATATCTCGAAAACTAGAAGGGCTAGGGGAGAAATGTTTACACCAGAGGTCAAAACCTAGCCCCAATACCCCGATACCGAAACTAAATTTTGACTCGCATTGCTAGATTTTAAGATCGCGTTTTTCTCGAAAACTAAGCCTCGTAGAGAGAAAAGGGCTTTTATTTGGTATATCGCCCATATCTCGAAAACTGAATGAGTTAAATGAAAACGGACAACGGTTTTGGAACAGGGAAGTCATAGTAGTCATCTGTGGAAAAATAAGTGGGAAAATCGCTAAAATAAAATTTTAATCATCCATATCTCCCAAACTAGAAGAGCTAGAGGAAAAATGACTGTACCAAAGGTCAAAACCCACTACCAATACCCCGATACCGAAACTAAATTTTGACTTGCATTGCTAGATTTTAAAATCGCGTTTCTCTCAAAACCTAAGCCTCGTAGAGAGAAAAGGGCTTTTATTTGTCATATCGCTAGTATCTTTAAAACCAAATGAGTTAAATGAAAACGGACAACGGTTTTGTAACAAGGAAAAATAAATGCGAGAAATACATTTTGGAAATTTCGTGTTTTAATACCTGGACAATTTTTTTCAATTTTGGCGATTTTTTCTAATTTTCGTCGATTTTCAAAAATTTTTACATTTTTTCAATTTTGGCAATTTTTTCCAATTTTTGACAACTTTTTGAAATTTTGGTAATTTTTTAAAAATTTTTAATTTTTTTCAATCTTTCAAAATTTCCCGATTTTTTCCAATTTTCCAAATTTTGACGATTTTGGTAATTTTTCACATATTGACAATTTTTTCAAAACGATTTTTTCAAAAATTTTACGATATTTTACAATTTTGGAGATTTTGTCTAATTTTTGGAAATTTTTTTAAATTTTGATAACATTTTTAAAAATTCCCAATTTGATACAATTTCAAAAATTATAATAAATTTTAAAATCTGCACTCGATTTTAAAAATGAAAATTGTATTTGTATTTACAGATGGTGGCCGACCTTCAAGAAAATAGTTCATCTTTTGACCATTCCTAATTTTGCTTGGAGTGGGTATTAAATTAAATATTTCCAGAAATCTGGGTTACAACACATAAACCAATTTTTGCTCTAAAACCTACACACAATTTTTTAAACAAAAATAGATTAAGAATCCTCGGTTTTCATGTTTCAAATTCAGGCACAACTAAGGCCCTGACCATTCCTATATTTTCCTGGAAAGCGCACGTAAAATTTTTATTTCAAAATTTTTACCATATAAAAAACCAAATTTATGGATAGCTTCTATGGCCGGTTGTAAGGCCCCAAGGCGATTCGCCAAGATTAGACATACATAAAATTTTCTTGGAGTCAAGAAGATTATATAGGTATGTGTCCCATTTTCCAAATCATCGGAGGAGCAGAAAAAATAATACTGCCATATTTTTCAAATTTGCCAAAAATTAAAATTTATGAATGATTTTGAAAGACCATTTATAGTACACAACGGCGATTCGCCAAAATGGGACATAACTTAAAATACTCTTGGAGTCAAGTAGAGTCCGTTGGTATGTGACTCATTTTCCAAATGATCGGACAAGCTAAGAAAATTATGGCAACATTTTTAAAAATTTTCAATTTGGTACAATTTAAAAAATTCCAATATATTTCAAACCCTGCACTCGATTTTTAAAACGAAAAGTGTTTTTGCATTTACAGATGATGGTCGTCCTTTGAAGAGATAGTGTATCTTCTGACCATTCTTAATTTGACCTGGTTTGGGCATTAAATTAATTGTTTTTGGAAATCTGGGTTCTAACACATAAACCATTTTTTTCTCTAAAACCTACATTCGATATTTGATAAGAAAATAGTTTCGGAATCTACGGTTTTTATCCTTCGATTCTATGCACAGTTCAATCCCTGACCATTCCTATATTTTCCTGGAAAGCGCACGAAAAATTTTTATTTTCAAATTTTTACCTTATAAAAAACCAAATTTATGGACAACTTTTATGGCCGGTTGTAAGGCCCCATGGCGATTCGCCAATATTGGACATACCTGAAAATATTCTCGGACTCTTGTAGATTCCATGGGTTTGTGTCCCATAATACAATTCATCGGAGGAGCGGAGAAAATTGTACTGCCATATTTTTCAAATTTGCTAAAAATTAAAATCTATGGATGACTTTGGCAGACTGTAATTCACAGGTTCGATTCGCCCGTATGGGACATACCTTAAAATATTCTCGGACTCTTGTAGATTCTATGGGTATGTGTCCCATCATCCAATTCATCGGAGGAGTCGAGAAAATAATCTTGAAATATTTTCTTACATGGCCGTAATCCAAATCTATGGATAACTTTGGCAGACTGTTTCTAGTGCACAGGTTGGATTCGCCAATATAGGACATACCTTAAAATATGCTAGGACTCTTGTAGATTCCATGGGTATGTGTCCCATAATCCAAATCATCAGAGGAGCGGAGAAAATTGTACTGCCATATTTTTCAAATTTGCCAAAAATCAAAATCTATGGATAACTTTGTTTGTAGGGCACAGGTTGGATTCGCCAATATGGGGCATACCTTAAAATATGCTAGGACTCTTGTAGATTCCATGGGTATGTGTCCCAGCATCTAATTCATCGGAGGAGCTAAGAAATTTGCACGTAAATTTTCCATTTGCAAAGTAAAGGAAAATAGTAAATATACACTTAACAGCACTTGCATTGTATTTAAATTTAAAAAAAACGCTTTAAACATTAAAATTTATTTATTTTTAATAATTTTATTGACTAAATTCGACTATTTTAATTATTTTATTAAATAAAATTGTGTTCCACTTAAGTTCCACATGAGAAAAATCTATGGATAACTTTTTTATGGATAATTTCACACACATATATATATTATGTCCTATGGTTCCATTAGGAACAAAGGGCCACAAAAAACTACAATAGTACTTAGTAAGTACCATAGTACTTAGCAAGTACCAAAGGTACTTAACAAGTACCATAGTACTTAGCAAGTACCAAAGGTACTTAACAAGTACCATGGTACTTAGCAAGTACCAAAGGTACTTAACAAGTACCATGGTACTTAACAAGTACCAAAGGTACTTAGCAAGTACCATAGTACTTAACAAGTACCAAGGGTACTTAGCAAGTACCATAGAACTTAGCAAGTACCTATAGTACTTAGCAAGTACCATAGAACTTAACAAGTACCCGTAGTACTTAGCAAGTTCCACAGTACTTGTTAAGTACCTTGGTACTTAGAAAGTACCAAGTAATTAACCAAGTAATTGTACTTAAGTACAAGTACATTCAAAGTACTTGTACTTATTTTTTTTAAGTACAAGTACCAAATACTTGTACTTTACTAGTACTTAAGTACTGAGGTACTGAATACTTCCCGACTATGGTTGTTACACTAGAGTGGATCGAATTATGACTTTCGATAAATTTCATATAGGGCAAGGGTAGACAATATACCGTACCACGTTAAAGACAAAAAAAGTGCGCGGTACACCTTCGAATATAAAGTATTTTTGCAAGAGAATTTCGATTTTCAGCATTTACAACCGCATTTTAAAGTGTAATATATCGATTTTTTTCCTCGAGGGAACTGTGTTTTGCTATAAAGAAAAAAATCCCATAAAACAAATTTTAAAAGATTCGATAACAAAAAAATAAAAACAAAAAAAATTCTACTGGAAATATCGAAAAACTTCCTTAACAAAAGTTTACTGATTTTTTGCCAGCTTTAATTCTTTGACATTAGGGTTGTACATTAGGGCAGTAGGAACTAAGATCTGGTGGGCAAATACTAGAAGGGGATACTTGAGGTCAATGGCTCTTAGAGCAAAACATTGGTCTACTCGAGACAAAAACATCGATGTATCATACTTTAAGATCCGACTTTAAATGCAAAAGATATAACGAAAAATTTTAAAAAGCGATCCCTACATTCGGCAAAAAAAACTCGAAACCTCCTTGCAAAGATAATTTAGATTCGACGGTGTACGGCGAACTTTTTTTTTGTGATACGGTCTAGTAGACAAGTTACACAGTTAAAAATATCACCAAGTTTAAAAAATATCACCAAAAATAATTGATAAAATTCAATTTCTATTTTAAAAACATTTTTAATTGAATCACTTAAATATTTTGTAGATATGACAAATTTCGTATACCTACAAATAGTTTCTGTTTAGTAAACAAACTTTTGTTAAGATCTTATTAGTTCTAATAATTTTTGAACATGTTGTTAGTTTGAAAATATTTTATTTTAATTCAAAAATTAAAAACACTCAGACAGAAACTGCTAACTTTACCAAAAACAATACACTGACAGAGCACTGATTTTATAAAAATTAATTTGATTAAGGTTTAAAATCAGGACATATAAGTTTTTTCTATTTACAAGATTTAATTTTTTTATATAAAATAAGTTTTTTAAAATCTTTTTTGACTATTTATATTTTGGGTTTCCTGACTATATGCCAACGTTGGCATATGACTTCTACCAGATGTTATGCTAATACTTACATGTTAGCTTAGCGGTTGTCCGGCAATCTGACGGGTTCGATTCACAGCCCGACCCTGTTTTATTTAAAAAAAAAAACAGGGCAGTTCTGTTAAATTTCAGATATATCAATTTGAGTACAAAGATTCTCAAATGTTAAAAAAAAATTGTATTTGGATTTAATTCCTGACTACCGGATCGAAAGCACCATTTTCATCAAAAATAGAGTTGCCACTTACTAACAGCGATGTATTACATAATATAACAATTAATATTTGAAATAAACGCGAAGTATTATGGAACTCAGAAACTGCTATCGCATACCGGAAACCGATTTTCAAAATAAAATTTTCACGGATCTCCCGTGGAAAAACTTCGAAATCGAATATTTTCTAAATACGGCCCGGACTAGTATGCAAGTCTTTTAAAAAAATCTTTTATTTATATATTGAATGCATACAAATGTTAAAAAGATTTTATACACACACAAATTATATATTTGGAAAAGCAATAACAAATGAAAAATAAATTTTTCCTAATTTTCCAGCATTTAACCCATATTAAACACATTGTTGAATTTTCAAAGCAGCACTTTTAAACATTGTGTACAAAAACAATGTATTGTTTTAAAAACCTCAACTTTTATGTTTTTTGTGCACTGGAATGTACACATACAAAACATTAGCATTCAATGGGCGATACGGCCATAAACAAAATCAATTTTGCCGGAAGACTTTTTGGCTGTTACTGGTCGAAAGCCTCAGACATTCTTATTGAGTGAAAATAAATATTCGTTGGGTTATGTTAAAATGTCTGTGTGTGTGGCAAAACTTGACTTTTCTCTGGACTTTTATTTATTTGTATTTATAAACGAGTAAGTATGGTAGAATGTGTAAGTATGGTATGGCATTAGGGTGACTGGTTTTTCCACTTTTATTTTGGAGTGAAATTTTATAGCGGGAACAAGTCGTGGACCCACACTGATATTACAGATATAATTTTTTAAATCTATTAAGATCTTCTGTTAGAATTTTTGACGCAAAGTTGCAAACTTTTGCAAAATAAAAAAACAATGCATACGGAATTAATTACTGGTAACAAATTTTTGTGTAAGATTTATTCACAGCTACCCAGATAAAATTTGTTGGCTTTCCAATTTAACGCTAACCAGTTTTAACTGAAGGCCACAAAAAAAAACTGATTTTGAAAACTGATTTTTGTAACATACACTTGTGTTATTACGTTAAAATTCTGTACAATTTTCTGAACCATCTTCTTGCCTTTCGTGGCGAATTTAGCCACTATTTGGATCTTTAAAAATAAAGGCAACAACAATAAAATTTAAAAAAAAATTGAATTGACTTAATTTCGTGAGCACAAGTGTATCTTCATAATTTTATTACAGGCATCCCTTCAGCAGGTTTAAGTATGCAGCAATTTAATTTAACGATTTTCTTGGAATAACATATTTTGTCGCTTTTTTGTTTAAAATAAGCAGTTACCCAGTGTAGAAAGCGCAATGAAGTATAATTATTTTTTGGACTACCAGTAAGGATACCAGCTTCCTTTCTAGATTGTTTTAAAACGTATATTATGAAGTTACGAGGGCGGTCCCAGAACTACCCGACCTAATAAAGAAAACACAATAATTTTTTGAAAAAAATTTTTTTTATTTCTCAACATAGTCTCAGCTCGATACACTCCTCCTCTTCATTGTTGGCAAATCTTTTACCACCGAGCAACTTTTTTAAGTTTGGAAATAGAAAATAATCCGATGGAGGTAAATCTGGCGAATAAGGTGCGTGATAAAGAAATGCGACTTTTAATTCATTGATTTTGGCCATCGTAATAGTGAATGTGTGAACTGGTCTATTGTCTTGATAAAACAACACCATCTTATATGCCAAATTATGCCGTTTTTCCACAATTTCGTCACTTAAATGCTGCAACAAGTTCGCATAATACTATTTTTTTATTTTTGATGATAATCAACAAAAATCATTCCACGCCCATCCCATAAAAAAGACACTATAGCCTTGCCTGTAGCTAGAACTATCTTCGCATTCTTTGGGCATGATTCTCCCATTTCGGTCTACCGTTTCGACTGTTCCTTTGTCTCAGATGTAAAGTGGTGGCCCCATGTTTCATCCATGGTTTCGAATCGTAGCAAAAACTCAGTTTTATTGCTATTCAGAAAACCTTTCGTGAGCGAATTCGCCTTTAAGAAGACCACAGAGTAGAATCTGAGGGAATGCAGTGAACCTGTACTCAACGAAACCGACTTTAGACATATCAGAACCCTGCCAAAGGCCGGCTACACAGAAGACCTTTACTCAGCAAAGCCGACTTCAGATATACCAGACAGTAGAAAACCGGCCATAGGCTGCTACACAAGAAAACTTTATTGTAATTATGACTATAACCTTAATGGGAATTATTTCCTTTTGAAACCCACACAACTTTTCCATTTTTAACCATAATCTCTAGTATGAACAACATCATGCTGTTCATAGTTCATATTTTATTTTGAAGGTTGCTAAAACGAGGCACCCTAGTATAAACTGATGAATGCATCTGAATCAGAACTTTAAAAATGTAATACCTTAATTCAATTTTCCAAACAGATTCAATATTCAATGAATTTTATTTTAAAATTCTTTTCGTGATTCAATAATTTTATTCTTTATTTTATCAAATTCAAAGAATCAATTTTAATTTTAGAAATATTTCATTTGATTTATACTTTGGGTATTACTTTGGGTATTATTCAGTCGAATTAAAATTACATCAATATGATATATTAGACTTAGGGTCATATGCATAATGACTATTAATATTTTTAAGTGACTTATAAAATAAATTTTTCATAAAAAAATCCATTTTATAAATGTGTTATAAGGTTTTAAAATTATTATGCACAGGCACTTTAATCTTTATCTCACTTTATTCAATATTAAATCATTGATCTAAAGTGAATGTAAATTATTTCATGCGCGGCTTCAGCAATTAATATAAGGGGGAAATCATACGCCACCGTAGCCAAAAAAAAAAAATACAACAAACACATTTACTTTGGCACGGTGGAAAATTGAAATTTCTCCTTATATTAATTCCTGAAGCCGCGCATGTTTATTTGCTGATTACTTAAAAAAGGGAATAATTTGTTATGCAAATTGATTCAAACAAGAATTATCTTTTCAAGCTCTGATCTGGATTCAAGAGTAATTCTTCTATGCTCCTTTAAAAATTTAACTAGAATGAATTTTTGCTTTATTTTTATTATTTCTTCTTATGTACTCTATACTTGAATTGAGTTCTTTATTTTCATTACAAACATTTCAACTTAAAGTGACTAAAATATTTACTTATATTTTTTTTTTCTTTTTTTTCTGCAAAGACCTGCCTTGTAACATGTGGTTTTTATTTGTTTTGTTGTGGAAAATTCTGAACTAAAACAAAATAGTTTAAGAAAATTAAAGAACCATGACTTTGTGGTAAACATAAATATTTAGTTAATGGCAAGAACATAATAAAAATTCCGAAAAAATTAATTTTTGGGGTTTTTAGTTATTTACAGGAAACTTTAATAATAAAGTACCTGAATGAACAACAAAGCAAACAAATAGAACGCACACAAAATATTCTCATACAATTACACAAGAATTTTTAATAACTTTTTTTAAGAAAACATTTAAATGCATATTTAACCAAGAAGGATATAAGATTAGAAGATACAATACCTATTGGAATATAAGATAATTTTTGATGAAAAAAATTCAAAATTCGACTAAAAAGGCCAAAAAATCTTTAAGTAATATGAAAAAATTAAAAATATTGACAATACCAGAAACTAAAAAGTGCAATAATTTATAAAAAAAATATGAAAAAAACAGAAACAGATATTTGTATATACACTCAAAATAGTTTGCAGTTTAAATTAACTGAAAATGTAATTTAAGATAAATGAAGAATCACTTGAAACCCGGTCTACTTACTTTTCATTTTAATCAAAACATCTTTTCATTTATTTTTATATGTTAATAAATTAACTACAAAATCCTTAAAAAATAATTTTTCATTTATTTCGTTATTTTAACTTTCAAAAAATTAACTACAAAATCCGTAAGAATAAATGATATTTAGTTTATTTCGTTTTTCTATCTGACCTAGAAATCAAAATGGGTTTATTTTTTTAACAAAACATTTTAATTGAAAATATTAACTGTAACAGAAAACCCGTATTTATACCCAGGAAAATTTTTTTAAATAAACGACAAAAACAGTTAAAAAATATATCTCTTTGTATAAATTTTTAATGTAATCGACTCTTTTTCTAATTATAATTTAATTGTTTTAGATTTACCTAAATTGGGCTTTTAAGGTCTTTTTGTTTTCCTAGATGTAAATAAAAGATTAATTTATTCCATTTTTTATAATAATAAAATAATTTTTATTAAATAATCAATTTTTCGTCAATACTTACATTTAATTTAAAATATAATTTGTTTTTATACGCCACGACGGTCAATATAATTTATTTCAATTTTATTGATCTTTTGACAAACACTTTCAATGTTATTAGAAAAAAATACAAACGAAATTAAAATTGATCAATATTTTCCATCCTATAAAAAAATTGTAACAGTTAATAATTATAATTTTTAACAGTGATAATTTTTTTATTTTGCAATAATTAATATGCTTTTTTAATTTTAATTATTTATTTTTCACCAACAGAAAACAAATTTAAAAAAAAAATATTTCAATATGGGCCACACACTAGTGCTGGTAAATTCGATTACATTTGAATACTCGATACTACTCGATATTTTTGATTTGGATACTCTACTCGATACTTTTAACGGTTTTTAAATTTGAAATTTTTTAAAATTTTTTAGTAAAATTCTTTGAAAATATTTACGTTAATTCAATACTTAAATTTATAAACATATTTTTAAACTTTTTCACCAACTATTCATTGCATTTTTTATAGTTTTTTAAAATATATATTTTTAAAATTTTACTTCTGATTTTTTCTTTTAGCAGAGTTGTAGTTTTGTGATAAATATTTTAGCGGAGTCACATTTTTGTGGTAAATAATTTAGCTGAGTCACATTTTTTATATATTTTGTCTGTCCAAAATACAACTCTGAAAATATCGAGTAGTAGTTTTGAGTATCGAGTACCCAAACAAAAAGACAAATACTCGATACTCGATACCCACTACTCATATTGTTACCAGCACTACCACACACTTTTCAATAATATGAAATTGAAAAACAAAAATCCAAAAATTTTTAATTTTTAAATTGATAAACTTTCAATACAGGGTACAGACCTTCAATCAAATTGTTAAGAATCAAAAATTGATCAAAAATATTAAAAATATATGGTGCACTTAAAACCGAACAAAAGTAATACTCAAAATATGAAAAATTTAAGAATGAAATTTAAACATTAGATTTTTCTTATTTTCGATATATGCATACTTTTTTTATTATCTTCTTTCCTAATTCTAATATTTTTTTGTTTTTACTTTACTTCCACTCTTTGCTCATTTTTCGATCGACTGTGTAACAACGGCATAACGTTCTGGCCGATGTCGTACGTCAGGTCCTATGTGCGGTCCAATACGTATTTTGACTTCTTGTCTTAAACCCTACTTGGTTTAACTTAAAGCATAACGTCCCTTATTTTTGCAGTTTCCATGGAAATGATGTCACTTTTAAGACTAAACTAGACAAATAAGTACTTACAACAAATGTGTTCTGGTGCCTTATTTAATTCTTATTATTTATGCAAAATAACTGCCATATCAAAAAAATTCTTTATTCAAGTATTTCTACGACTGTGAATTTTATACTTTATTACAGTCAAGGTTGGCAACCGAAACGAATAACAGTATTGGTACCCTAATAAAAAAAATCAGGTACAAATAGGTCAAAATTGTGCGGGCGCAAATAGATGTACTATTTCCTGTTATTTTATAAATTATGTGTTGTTGTAAAAAAACACAATGTTGCTAAACCAAATTGCAAAAATAATACACTCAACCAAAAAAGTCTGTAATGGCTACTGAAAATTTTGCTGTTATTACGGGAAATTTATCTGTTTTGAGCCCAGCGGTATTTTTTGATAATTTTAGAAAGACATGTCTGCTGATCTATAGTACAACGAAATTAGCAGAAAAATTTAGTAGCCGCTACTAAATTTTATCAAAATTGTTGTAAACCGTAATTCAAAATCGGTTTGCTAAAATTAGTTAAAAAATTTACTAAATATCAACAATTTAGTACAATGAAATTAGCATAAATAATTTGTACACGCTACTAAATTTTAATAAATTGTTGTAAACTACAATTTTAAATAAATCTGCTGAAATTAGCAAAAAAAAGTGTACTAAAAAATAAAGAAACTGTAAAATTAATTGAAGTTTATTAATTTAGTTCGAGGCCAATTTCCTTATTATGAATTAACATAATAAGTACTCCCTTAACTTAATATAATAAGTGATATCCCCGAAACGATCGTATTTTCATTCCTGAAAGTGTAGAGGTTTTTGAAAGCAAAAATTCTGTGAAGTATTCTTTAGGAGAGTATCCTGATAAAGAAAAATATCAGTTTTTGGAAAAAGTACTTATTATGTTAATTCATAATAAGGAAATTGGCCTCCAACTAAATTAATAAATTTCAATTAATCAATTTAAAAGGTAAAAAAAAAACAATTTTTATTTTTAAATAAAAATTAAAAACCAACATTTTGAAACTGTAAAATCTAAAAAACAATTAAAATCAAATTAATAAAAAAAATCTTTTTCTTTCAATTGTAAAAAATGTATAATTACTTCATCATACTTGAAATTTGGAGTAAAAATTGCAAACGGTTCTCCAGTTATTACCTTTTTATGCATTGGAGACACAATAAAAGTTTCTGAGTTTTATTTCCAAACTAGGAATATATCAATAATAACAAATATAAACTAAACAAGAATTCTATAAATAAACGAATTCTTGAAAATTAAATTTCCTTAAAGTATCCAGTTGTTGTTAAATTAGTATATTTTAGCACTCGGTTTTGAAAAATTAGTAAAATTTTTTGCTGAAATCAGCAACGAAAATTAGTAAAAAAAAAAGTCTGTAATTTGTAATAAGAGAATAGCTAAAATTATTACTAAAAAAGAAAATTGTACTAAAAATCAGTAAAAAAGTAGTAAAGAGCAAGTGATAACTGTTTACAAATTTTTTACTAACTTTTTTATATGAGTGTAGAAATACGCCTGCTAGCAATAGGATTTTTTATTAAAAACACAGATAGAATTCGATTAATTTTAAATTTTGTCAAAAACATAAAAGAAAAATTATTTTATTAGAAACCGATTAAATACCGGAACGATATCGGTATTAAGGGAAAAGGTTTTTGAATACCGGTATTTTTTTTAAATCAAGAGTTTCGGTATTAGTATCGGTATCGGTTATCAATTTGAAAGGGTTTTGAAACGGATAACGGTATTATAAAGGTATCGGTTGCCAACCTTGGTATTTACTCGTAATACGAGTTAAATTTTATACAAAAGGCGAACATTTAAAAATGAAAATGTTAAATGAGTAAAAGTACTATGTAGTGCAAAAAATATAATAATGTCCTTATATAACACTGTACAACGCAAAAAAAAGGAGTAACAAGGTTCTGACAACTGATTCTGACAGAGGGGACTAAAAAAATATATATCGGCATTTTAAAAGTTTATGTCTGGCCGTATGTTTTTCAACTTTGATGTCTTCAAAGCCTTATAGCAGAATTTCATGACAAATAGTTATGAGGAACATTTTAACCCTCTAAGTCTTCAACGTATGGGTCTTTATTGACCATTTTTAAAGAGGGGCTAAAAAAATTCGCTTTAATTGCAGAGTTAGAGGGTTAAAATGTTCCATATTAATGTTCCTCGTAGTGTTTTGCTGAACACATCATATACCTAAAATGGAAGATTCACATGATTTCGTATACCGATTGACAATAAACATAGGGCCTTTAAAAAATACTATCGGTACAAAAGAGTCAAAAATTTGTTTTTTTTTATAGAATATCCTTGAAAATAGGACATGTCAGTACATGCTTGAACATGTTATATATACCGCTGGACGTGCCTCTAAAAAACCTTTCATATGATATCCATATTGAGTATGTCGTCTTTATCTAAGATGCAAATTTCTTACAAAACCTAAAAAAAGTACCTTTTTTAAAAATGGTCCAGCTCGTGAGATCTCATTGCTAGACCCGAAATATTTTGGGAATCATCATAAAACAAACCAAGGTTTATTTTGAGGGGGCACTTTTTTTTACTTTTTTCTGTCCATATAAGGTGAGTCGCTCTAATGTATAGCGTTTTTGTTCGTTTTTCTCCTTGTCTAATGTTCTCACTTCCTTATATTATATTGGACGGTGTACGGCGAACAGTACATGTATATTTTTTTTTTTTGTACTCTCTGCCAAAATTAGCTGTTAGAACCTTGTTATTTTGAAAAACATACCAAAAATAATATATAAAATTTGAATAACTAACTTAAAGCCTTTGATTTTGAAATAAATATAAAGTACTAATTTTTAATATGTGTTTTCTTTTTTAAGCCTTGGTAACTAGTGAAACCCTTTGTGTGCTACTTATACGCTTAATTACTTGGTAATGTCTGTTTTGGCTGGGTATTCATGCCCCTCCCTTTCAGTAGTATGTGTGGGCATTTTACTATTGAGGGCACTTCAATGAGATGTACTTCAAACTAGAACTTTGTAAAACTAACTTGAAAATTATGTAGTTGTATAATTACATAGCACTTAGGTAATATTCCCCCTGTTTTTTCTGCGTGTATGTAGCTAATATAGTATTTTTAAATTTTAGGACCTATGGGAGGTGGGCGTGTCCTTGGCCCGATATTTCCAAAAATTCAAATTTTTCTTAACTAAGGGGTTCTATGTGAGTATACCAAATTTCAAAACTCTGTCTGCACTCCTTCTATTTTTGTCCAATCGTTATATGGGATCAAAGCACTCTGCGCCGGTTTTATCCCAGTTCACGGCATAAAAAAATTTTAATTTTTATATAAATTTTCTGGTAGGTACGTGTTATTCTATTTATAAAATGTATAATCCATAAACATTAAAGCAATCAATTAATGCAAAAAAAATTATAAACTTGTAAATAATTATTGGTAATTAAAACTGTATTAAAAAGGAATAAAATTGAATGTACCTAGAACTACAAAAATTCGGTTACCGAATATGTCGATTGGACCTACGAACCTGGTTACTGCGTATAATACTCATTTGCTAGAAAAAAGTTCCTTCGATTTACTCCCACCTAGCTTTTTCTATATGGAATAAATCGAACAAATTTTTCGTATGTGAAACTTGGATCAGCAAAAAATTCATTAAAAGTTTTCAATACGAATTTTTGTATGTGGGAATGAATTCTGTGACAGGGTGTATATTTGAACTTATACAATTTAACAATTTACTGTGAGTTCTCTAATGTAAGCACAAACACCATTTGGTAAAAGTAAATAGAATTGTAAGAACGTGTGCTGGTATTTAACAAGAACAAATATAAATTATATATAGACGATTACAGTGCTGGAAAAATATTGATGAGAAAAAAATTCTTGCATACGTGATCTGTAAATACAAAAAATAGATATTTTTATCTAAAAATTTAAAAGCAAACATGAATGAAAATGAAAGGTGTGTTTCATTACTATAAGACGGAAACCCAAAACATAGAGATAGGAAATCAAAACTTACACTACTCACCGGTAGATGGCGATGAAATGTAGTATTACCTGAGCAACTATTTAGTATCAGCTGAGCCTATATTTAAAAACTCAAAAACTGCTGAAAACTGCTTAAAAATCAGGAAAAACAAACGCGGAATGTATTCATATAATAAAATTTGATATATCTGTTCGTTTTTTGCTTTGTTGTTTGTTATTATTTAAATTTAAACAAAAAAGAAAATTGTCAATTTTTTGAACAAAGTGCCACCTAGTGATAACGATGTCGTTATAACTTTTGTTTTTGGTGATGCCATACCCCTGCCCAAAACACCTCAAAAGGGTTGTCGCGTTCCATAATTGCCTAAAATAAAGCTGATGTAAAAGAATAATCACATTTGTGGGCGATTTTGCCAAAAGAGAAAATACTAAAAATAACATCAATTAAATTTTAATTAATATAATAAATTTCCTAATTAAAACTTGATTTTGTTTTTACTATGTGTATACGTATATGTTTATTATTATATTTGCATTCCCACAGATATTAAAATGATAAAATTAAAATTGCACTTAGATATTTGATTATGTGGGCAAATATGACTCACATACAACCATTAGAATGTCTGCCTGGAAATATAAGTATAGTAGCGATTAAAATAATTGCAAGCCTACAAAAATATGCATTGTAGTTATTAAATATGTATATATGTATGTTAGGGCGGGTCGATTTAATAATCGCCCATGGTTCAGTGAAAATCGTATTCTAGGGATCAAAATAAGAAACTTTGCCGAAGGAACCATACCTCTAAAACGAATTCTACTACCCCCAACTGTTGACTTTTGTCCCGTAGGGTCAAGTTTTGAAAAATCCCACTTTGACCCATTTAGAGTGCCCCAATCGAGTCCAAATGTATGACCGACCCCCACTAACTTTGGAGGGCCGATCCACCCATGCCAGTGGCACACCCCCTGGAACTCCCCTGGGGGGTTCCCCATACAAACATTTTAAAAAATCACCATTTTTGGCACTTTATTTTATTATTTTTTATTTATTTTATTTATTTTTATTATTTTATTTATTTTTTCTCTTTAGAAATTTATTTAGTCAGAACATATGTAAATGAAAAAATTAATTTAACTTAGTAATAGAAAAGAAAATAAAAAAAATTACTGTTTGAAGTCTTTTTTGCTTTCAAGTCTGGGCATTTTTTCTTTTCTATTACTAAGTTAAATTAATTTTTTCATTTACATATGTTCTGACTAAATAAATTTCTAAGGAGAAAAAATAAATAAAATAATAAAAATAAATAAAATAAATAAAAAATAATAAAATAAAGTGCCAAAAATGGTGATTTTTTAAAATGTTTGTATGGGGAACCCCCCAGGGGAGTTCCAGGGGGTGTACCACTGGCATGGGTGGATCGGCCCTCCAAAGTTAGTGGGGGTCGGTCATACATTTGGACTCGATTGGGGCACTCTAAATGGGTCAAAGTGGGATTTTTCAAAACTTGACCCTACGGGACAAAAGTCAACAGTTAGGGGTAGTAGAATTCGTTTTAGAGGTATGGTTCCTTCGGCAAAGTTTCTTATTTTGATCCCTAGAATACGATTTTCCCTGAGCCATGGACGATTTTTTTGCCTCCCCACAAATCGACCCAGCCTAATGTATGTATATTAGAGTGTCCCTTAAAAATAGATTTGTCATTACACCCCCCAGTTTTATTGAAAAAGGTCCCAAATGGAAGAAATCGATTTTTTTTTTTTGGAAAACGTTAACCCGTGCCGAAAGTTGGACGAAAATGGCCCATTTTAGAAAAAAGTGTATTACTATTAAAAATTCCCAAAATTCAAAATTTCGAAAAAAAAAATATTTTTTATTCCATTTATTCATTTAGTATAGTCAAAATGATTCATACATGGAATTTTGACTTCATCGCATATCATTAACCCACTTTAGCCTGGAATTCAAAATGACCCACGAATTTGATAAAAATGCAAAAACGTATATTTTTTAAAATTAATTTTAAAGATTTTTTAAAATGTCTAATTTGGAGATGTCGATTGCTATTTGTACCACACAATAGTTGATATTAAAGAAAAAAAATAAATTGGAAGAATGATAATTCGAGTTTGTGTTTGGAGCGACTGCTTTTCAGGACATTTTACAAAAATTGCTCATTTTGTCAAAAATTTCAATGTTTTCATCAAATTTTACACGTTTTTTGGAAAAACAGCATTCGAATTTGGTTAGATTATAATTATCTTTTCATTTCTTTAAACAAATTTAACCCTTAGTGGCCTGGGGTCAGAAAAGACCCATGGAACTTAATATTAATTTTGACTACGAGATTGTAAAGCCATTAAATTTATAAAAAAAAAAATCTCAACTGGATAAAAATAATTATTTTGTGTAACGTGATTCACATGGGGTTAATTTTTATACTTTTGGCCAAAAACTCCCCACTAGGAAATTTACAGAATAACACCTTTCATAATTTTCGGAAAGATATCACTTTGAATGAATAAAAAAAAAAATTTCCACTTGCTAAAAATAATTATTTTGAGTAACTTGATCCATATAGGGTTAATGTTCTCACTTTTCAAAAAAAAAGACCCACTATGAAATTTACAGAATAACATTTATCAGATTTTTATTAAATTGGGATATGCGAAAGGTGTTATTCTGTAAATTTCGTAGTGGGGCGTTTTTGGCCAAAAGTATTAAAATGAACCCCATATGGATCACGTTACATAAAATAATTATTTTTATCCAGTTGAGATTTTTTTTTATCAACTTAATGGCTTTACAATCTCATAGTCATAATCAATATTAAGTCCAATGGGTCTTTTATGACCCCAGGCCACTAAGGGTTACATTTTTTTTAAGAAATGAAAAGATAATTATTATCTAACCAAATTTGAGTGCTGTTTTTCCGAAAACCGTGTAAAATTTGATGAAAACATTAAAATTTTTAAAATATTTGACAAAATGAGCAATTTTTGTAAAATGTCCTGAAAAGCAGTCGCTCCAAACACAAACTCGAATTATCATTCTTCCAATTTATTTTTTTTCTTTAATATCAACTATTGTGTGGTACAAATAGCAATCGACATCTCCAAATTAGACATTTTAAAAAATCTTTAAAATTAATTTTAAAAAATATACGTTTTTGCATTTTTATCAAATTCGTGGGTCATTTTGGATTCCAGGCTAAAGTGGGTTAATGATATGCGATGAAGTCAAAATTCCATGTATGAATCATTTTGACTATATTAAATGAATAAATGGTATAAAAAATAAATTTTTTTCGAAATTTCGAATTTTGGGAATTTTTAATAGTAATACACTTTTTCTCCAAAAGGGGCCATTTTCGTCCAACTTCTGGCACGGGTTAACGTTTTCCAAAAAATAAAATCGATTTCTTCCATTTGGGACCATTTCCAATAAAACTGGGGGGTGTAAAGAACGAAAATCGACAAATCGCTATTTTAAGGGACAGTCTAATGTATATACTTCCTGTAAACATATTCATCAGTTTCTTTTTTCTGCATACATATACATATGTAGCCGAACAAAAACCCATAGGTCTCTAAGCACATACACATGGATCTGTATTTGGTTGAAATTACAGACATTATTCTTAATTTCAATAATTCAAAATTTTCAGCTGCAAAAACAATAAAAACAATAAAAATGTAATTTGTTTTATTCATAAAAACTAAGGGTTGTAACGATTCCCGACCAGTTAGGCTACCAGCTAAGGGACAGGGCTACCTATTAGTTCCGGCCGTGCTCGTCGTTGGGAGTGTGTTCTTGTCCCATTGCTGATACTTTTGAATCGAAGACAAAGAATTTTAATTTAGGTAGCAAGTTTATAAAACTAAAACAAACAAAAATAAAAGATATTCCCAGAAACTAAACTTGTCGATGGTCAATTTTGATTAGCAATAGATATTCATACTAACCGGCGTCTAAACCCACCCTACCATGTTGGCTATTGCGCATAGTTTTTATAGCCAACCCGAAAATGTACTCTAATCTACCTGCCTAGGACTTCACTTTTCGTAAATAAAAAAAATTTTTAAAATTTCATTTTAAATTTACAAATGAATAATTATAAATTTTATTAAAACCATTAAAAAAAATCAATAAAATAAATTATAAAATTTAATTGAAATAATAATTTAAAATTAAATTAATTTAAGAAATACAAATATTTAAAAATTTGTAATTAAGAACAATTATTGTCACCAATTAAATAATTTGGTTAATTATTATAATTATTTGAAAAGTGTCAAAATAAAATTGAAGATATATTATTTCATTCATAAAACATCAAAATTGGGTAATACATTCTTAATCTTTACTAATTTAAATCCAAATTCCCACTGCGGAATTTCCCATTAGTTGTTAAACGAATTACTCGATGGTAACTCTATAATATTATAGTACAATATTTTTGAAAACTATAATACAAATTTGTTTTTATGAATGAAATAAAAATATGTAGTGGTGTTAGTTAAAAAAATAAAGAAAATAAAAATTTGAATTTAACACATGGTTATTATAACAAAGTGGAGAAATAAATAGAAATTTTCATTTGGTATTAACACAAAGGGGAAATTATGAAGTTTAACTTCGAAAATTAATATGTTTATTTAAATGTATGTTAAACGTGTGCGTGTATGTATATAATAAAAATAGTATAAAAAAAATTTGCACTTACGTTTATTCGCTCATTGTCTGCTGGCGCCTGGAGACGATGGAGAATTCGTTGCGTATACTGCTTAATAAACTATTTTTAAATATATTTATGAGTGTGAGTATAAACTTGTATTGATTTCCCCTCAGAGAGCGGAAATCATTATGGCGGAAATTAAAATAATACGGGTAATGTTATGTATGTATGAGTTCTAAATGAATGTAGATTAAATGTATGAATGAATAGAGGGTAAGAGTGAATGAGTGTAAGAGTGAATGATATAGTTATATAAAAATTATACTTCGAACGAGTTAATGCATATCTTAGGGTGAATCGGTGATAATAAATAATAAACAAAATTTAAGTTAAACATAAAAAAACTTGATATCAATTTATACGCACAAAACCAAAACCGAAGATTAATTATTAAAAGAAAATAAACAAATTAAACCGTCTTTGCAAATAAAAAATTTAAATATGAGTCAATTATATTAAATTACGTATACGTTCATTAACGTGTCTTTATATATATATTTTTTTTTCTTAAGCTGGACGATCCACACTAATATTTTGTATCATCGTGTAATAAAATAAAAAAATAACAACACGATGCAAATAGCCACTATATTTGATACCTGTTATCTTGATAAAATAATCTTTTCCATGTATATTAGCATATAAATAGATAAATAGTGGTGTCAAAAATTTTAATGATGATTCAACTTTCAATGATTCAAACAATAATTCTTCACCAATCCAATTGTTCCAAAGATAAAGCAAATGTTCCACGAACAAACTCCTCAAATCTCTATATACCCAGATGCAAATATTAAAGCACACTCCAACAAAACCATAAGATATTTCGACCAGAATTGAACCAAAATTTTCCAATTATAGGGAATGATATTTTCTCAAATCGACTGAATTCAAACAATTCAACAGTTCTATCAAATTTTATAAAATTTTCTCCTTCTAACAGCTTTCAAAAAATGTATGTCGAAATCTTTTGAAAAGCTAACTTAATATGGAAATATTTTCGATTGAAAATTCAAATTTCCAAAAGTGTTCTGAAGTTATACACACTCAAAAAAATTCAGATGTAAAATAAATCGACATCACAAAGCAGATTAAGTACTAAAAGAGCCTGGACTTAATCTGAAAATTGGAGATTTTCAAAAAAAAAAAAAAACCATGAAGAGCAAAAAATTTATAATACACTATGCCCAGATATCCTTCACATGATACACACCACTGTGTTTTCCATTTAAATCCTGAAGCTCGTAATTTACGTTTCCAAATTTCTTTTTTCACAATTGCTTTTATGCCTATCGGTGCCAATTTTGAATTAAAATTTTCCACTAAAGAACTTTGTGTAAAATTTCGTCGAATGACCTGCTGTCCAATGTTGAATTCTCGGTGTCTGGTTCGTAGATTATAAGTTCTACAATTTTTATTATAAGCATCTTTGATTTTTCTTGTAATCGAATCACGCAATAATGTAAACTCATCTTGTCTTTCCAATGTTGTATCTGCTTCTGCCAAAAGTTTTAAATTTCGTAATATATTGTAGTCTTGACCGTGGGTGAGCATTGGTTGCCCGAAAACCAATTCATAGGGTGTACGACCAGTAGTTTGATGGATGCTACTACGTATTGCACAATTTATGCTACTTAAGTACGAGTCCCATTTGCGTTGGTCGTTTCTAATGTATGATCGAAGAGCTTCATTTATTGACCTATTGACTCTTTCGCTGGCATTAGATTGTGGGCTGTGTACAGCTGTGCATTGATGATTTACCCCATACTTTTGTAATAAATTTTCAAATTCACGGCTCTTGAACTGACTGCCGTTGTCAGTTATCACAACTTCTGGTACCCCATAGCATTTAAAAATTTCATTCTCCAAATAATCTATTATATTTTTAGCTACAAATTTCTTAAGCGGCTTCAGAAAGGTGAATTTTGAGAAATGGTCCAAAATTATCAATATTCCAATATTGCCATTTGTTGTTCTCGGAAATGGTCCAATTATATCCAAATAAAGCCGCTGGAATGGCCTTTCTGTTTCAACCATTTTTCCCATTGGAGGTTTCAATATCGTAGTCGGTGGTTTCGAGGTCCTACATAGATCACAATTTAAAATATAGGTCTTTACGTCCGTCACCAGTCCAGGCCAAAAGAAATATTGTCGTATTCGTCCTACCGTCTTAGCTATTCCCCCATGCGCTGCGTTGGGTACGTTGTGCGCAGCATAAATTACGTCTGTCCGCAGTTCGGTTGGTACCAACAATTTCCATTTGTCCGATTCGTCTAAATTACCAGAAGAAAATTCAGTCCGTTTATAGATATATTTATCTATAACCATAAAGTCAGTCAAGTCTGTTCTTGAAAACTCCTCCCTCAATTTGGAATATTCGCTGTTGTTAAAAGCTGGAGAATTAATATCTATTGCCGGTAAAACTTCAATTTCGGCAATTTCACCTTCGAATGCCCGCGATAATGCATCGGGTACGACATTATCTTTACCTTTACGATGTTCAATGGTAAAATCAAATCCTTGCAACTTTAAGGACCATCTGGCTAAACGACCTGCTAAATCTTTTTGTCTCATGAGCCATTTGAGACTGGCATGATCCGTGATTACCTTAAACTCATGCCCTTCAATGTACGCCCGAAATTTTCTTATAGCCAAAATTACCGCCAGACATTCTAATTCCGTTATGCTATAGTTTCTTTGTGCTTTATTTAATTTCTGCGACATAAATGCTATGGGTCGTTCATTACCATCATTATCCAATTGAGCTAAAACCGCTCCCACTCCATATGTGCTTGCGTCGCATTGTAATATAAAGGATTTAGAAAAATCCGCATGAACTAGTACTGGTGCTGTAGTCAATTTCCGTTTAATATCATCAAAAGCACGTTGGGCATCATTTGTCCAATTGAAAGGCTTGTGTTTCGTCAATAACTCCGTTAGGTGAAATGTAACTGTGGCATATTCATCAATAAATCGCCGATACCAGCCTGCCATACCCAAAAATTGTCGTAACTGTTTTACAGATTTCGGTACTGGGAATTCAGAAATCGCCCTTACCTTCTCCGAATCGACCCTGAGGGCACCTTCCCCAACAATATATCCTAAATATTGTACTTTCTTTATCGCGAAGCTACTTTTACCCACATTAATTGTTAAGTTGGCTTTTCTTAATTGTGTTGCCACCTCCTGTAAGTGACGTATATGTTCGTCAAAGTCCTTTGAAATAATTAACAAGTCATCGAGGTAAACAAAAACGTTTGACTTCATATAATACGGAATGACACGGTCCATTAGTCTGCACATCGTCTGCGGTGCGTTACATAATCCAAACGGCATTCTTGTAAACTGGTACAATGGCCGATTAGGGATTATGAATGCTGTCTTTGGTCTTGAAGATTCGTCCAATTTTATTTGCCAAAATGCATCTTTAAGATCCACTTTGGAAATATAGTAAATTGGAGGAAGTCTTGAAATGAGTCCGTCTATGTTCGGAATAGGGTACGCGTCCTTAATTGTCACCGAGTTCAATTTACGACTGTCCACACAAAAACGTACTTTACCAGGCTTAACAACTAATAGGCCAGGTGATGACCAAGGCGAATTCGGACATTCCTCAATAACACCCAGTTTAAGCATCCTATCTATTTCTCCACATAATAGTTTTTCCCTTGCTGGTGATATAGGATAATATCTTTGTTTCACAGGAGTGGCTTCTCCAGTATCTATTTTATGTTCCATTAATGTAGTGCATCCTAAGCCGTCACGTTCCGAATTAGGAAAAGACCTAATAATAGCGTCAAGTTGTAATTGTTGTAGGTCAGTAAGCGGTATCTTGTCCGAGTCCTGGTCCACTGAAATTTCCGAAACATGTCCGTCCATTAAAATACGTATGCCAAATTTTTCCCAAAAGTCCATTCCACAAATAATTTCTTGTTTAATTGTAGGTATTACCAAAAATTCCATTGTCTGTACACGTCCATTATAGTCCAATTGTAAGTCAACTGTACCTAAAACGCCCTGTCTCTTTCCATCTGCTGTCCGAACACTACCACCACAACGTCTATATTTACCCGAATCAACAAAACTCTGACAAAGTCTGCCACCGATGACACTAGCATTTGCCCCACTGTCTAGCAAAGCCATATGTGATATACCAGCAATTTCTAAATAAATATAAGGTCTCTTATCATCCCTTATGCTTCCTAATGATGAAATTATACATTTTCTAAATCTTGTCCTGAGTCTGTAAAACTCGCGAATTCTCCTAGCCGATCTTGATGGTTTACAAATATTAATTTCACTAAAAATTCTTTTCCTAATTTTATTATATTCAAGAAGACGTTCATGATAAGGTCTCTGCAGGGGGTGTATTCTCGTCTCATCCGGTTGTATAATTGTACTTTTATTAGCAGCATGTACTTTTATTTCTTGTTCGGATGCCCGTTCGCCGATGAGCGGACATCCTTTTGGAAGTTTTCCTTCTTTGCACATCTAGGACACTGTGGTCGATACGTATTTTTCAAACCACACCCAAAGCAGAATATAGTTCGCGCCTCTAAGCAGTCCATAAAACCGTGACCACTTTTATCGCAATTCCAACAATTACCATTTCTCTGTAAAGCACACAAATCTGTCAAATCAGTTTGCAATTCGTCCGATTGCTGCTCATTATCTATATCCAGTTCATATATTCGTGCTTTCTGACTAAATTGTTTGCTTAAATTTGACATACCGATGTCTTCAATAAATTTCTCGTGTTTACGTACTTCGCGTCTTAACGTGGATACACTTGCTATATCTACGTGTAAAAGTTCATGGCGTATTTTCTGTTGTAAATTACGTAATAATGTTTCGCATAATTCTTCTTCAGAAAATGGATTCTTCAATTTATCGCATAGGATCATAATTGCATCATAAAATTGATCAAATGTCTCGTTTGGTTTTTGTTTTCGACGTCTAATGTCATCGCGAATATCATAATCAGTATAATAATCTTTAAACTGTTTCTTTAAAGCAGCGGTCAAGCTAAACCATTCTAATTCTTCGGTGTTACGATGAAAGCGCCAGAACCATTGCAATGCTTTTCCTTCGAAGAGGATATGAGCATGTTTTACCAAAACGTCAAATTTTCCTCTTAAGTGAACTGTGGTAAGAGTGTTCACTCTGTAAATAAATTCTTCAACAGAAATATCCTTGGAATCTCCAGAAAACCGCAGTCTCCAGTTTTTAATTACATTTAAAATTCTTTCTGTATTAACATCAAAATCAATTGTGTCATTCGCGAAAGAATCAGAATGTGGTTCGCATCGATTTTGTGAATTGTGTTCTCTATTTGCATTTGGTCCATTTTCAATACTGCCCAAATTACGAATATCGCTCCGTAGCACACTTGCCAATTCACCACCAAATTCATTAAGCGATTCAACAACGATCCGTCTTACTCTATCCTCATCTAAATTATTTGTGGGCACAGCTACTCTATTTGTTCCCCTACGAGGTCTAACTGTATTATCTCGAGCCTGAGAAGCATTAGTGACATTCAACGATTCACTATTTTCACCACCTACAGCTCCCTCAGTATCACCTTCAACAACACTGGTACTTATGTCCCCTCTACTTCTAGTCACCGGCATTTTTTTCCTTAAAAAAAATGTCAAGAAAACTCTCTATTAAACCCAAAACTTAGCAATAAAAAAAATAAACCTACACTTATTGAAAATAAAAAAAATTTATTAAAATTATTAACCCAATCAATAAATTTGCAACGAAATTTCCTAAATATAATTACTAGTTCTAAATTAAAGCAACACTAACTGTCAAAAAAAAAATTCCATTAACCCAATAAATAATTCAAAAATAATATCGCAGAAAACAAAAAAAATGTAACCTAATTAAAACAATGAATAATAAAATTTGCAATTATAAGATAGTCAAACGAATTGAAAACCTTAATCAAACCAATATCAAAAATATTTACTACTTGGTGAAGTCACTAGGCGGAATAGAATACAACTTAAAACAAAGGTAAAAAAAATAAAATAAAATTAAAATATAAATCAACCATCAACAAATTATAAAATAAAAAAATAAGATAACCAAAATTTTACATGGAAAGTTTATCCAAAAATTATGCTAAATGGATTGATCCCGATGACAACCAACATCAATGAGTCCTAAAAAGCATAAAAATTGAACATGAAAGAAGAAGAGAAAAATAAAAAAAATCATAAAACCGAAGTAGAAAGAAATAGGTTTGAGTCATACGAGATTGTATTCGATATCGTACCAAGTACAATAATTCTCAAGTACGAACCCAAGCCCTGAAGTCATAAAAGAGAAAAGAAAAAAAAAATTATATCAAAAAGGATATAGCAACGAATTGTCCGAAAAGCTATATTTTCCAATTTTGAAAATAATTTTATAAAAAAATTTAATTGGAGAGAGAGAAAAAAAAAATTTAAAAGTTAATAAGTTAACTAAGAATATCTACAAACTCAAAATGATTAAAAAGAGGACCTCAGACACTAGATGTTGATACACAAAATTTCTAAAGTTACGTGCACTGAGGCCCCACGTTGGGCGCCAAAAATTCTTTCTGTAACGATTCCCGACCAGTTAGGCTACCAGCTAAGGGACAGGGCTACCTATTAGTTCCGGCCGTGCTCGTCGTTGGGAGTGTGTTCTTGTCCCATTGCTGATACTTTTGAATCGAAGACAAAGAATTTTAATTTAGGTAGCAAGTTTATAAAACTAAAACAAACAAAAATAAAAGATATTCCCAGAAACTAAACTTGTCGATGGTCAATTTTGATTAGCAATAGATATTCATACTAACCGGCGTCTAAACCCACCCTACCATGTTGGCTATTGCGCATAGTTTTTATAGCCAACCCGAAAATGTACTCTAATCTACCTGCCTAGGACTTCACTTTTCGTAAATAAAAAAAATTTTTAAAATTTCATTTTAAATTTACAAATGAATAATTATAAATTTTATTAAAACCATTAAAAAAAATCAATAAAATAAATTATAAAATTTAATTGAAATAATAATTTAAAATTAAATTAATTTAAGAAATACAAATATTTAAAAATTTGTAATTAAGAACAATTATTGTCACCAATTAAATAATTTGGTTAATTATTATAATTATTTGAAAAGTGTCAAAATAAAATTGAAGATATATTATTTCATTCATAAAACATCAAAATTGGGTAATACATTCTTAATCTTTACTAATTTAAATCCAAATTCCCACTGCGGAATTTCCCATTAGTTGTTAAACGAATTACTCGATGGTAACTCTATAATATTATAGTACAATATTTTTGAAAACTATAATACAAATTTGTTTTTATGAATGAAATAAAAATATGTAGTGGTGTTAGTTAAAAAAATAAAGAAAATAAAAATTTGAATTTAACACATGGTTATTATAACAAAGTGGAGAAATAAATAGAAATTTTCATTTGGTATTAACACAAAGGGGAAATTATGAAGTTTAACTTCGAAAATTAATATGTTTATTTAAATGTATGTTAAACGTGTGCGTGTATGTATATAATAAAAATAGTATAAAAAAAATTTGCACTTACGTTTATTCGCTCATTGTCTGCTGGCGCCTGGAGACGATGGAGAATTCGTTGCGTATACTGCTTAATAAACTATTTTTAAATATATTTATGAGTGTGAGTATAAACTTGTATTGATTTCCCCTCAGAGAGCGGAAATCATTATGGCGGAAATTAAAATAATACGGGTAATGTTATGTATGTATGAGTTCTAAATGAATGTAGATTAAATGTATGAATGAATAGAGGGTAAGAGTGAATGAGTGTAAGAGTGAATGATATAGTTATATAAAAATTATACTTCGAACGAGTTAATGCATATCTTAGGGTGAATCGGTGATAATAAATAATAAACAAAATTTAAGTTAAACATAAAAAAACTTGATATCAATTTATACGCACAAAACCAAAACCGAAGATTAATTATTAAAAGAAAATAAACAAATTAAACCGTCTTTGCAAATAAAAAATTTAAATATGAGTCAATTATATTAAATTACGTATACGTTCATTAACGTGTCTTTATATATATATTTTTTTTTCTTAAGCTGGACGATCCACACTAATATTTTGTATCATCGTGTAATAAAATAAAAAAATAACAACACGATGCAAATAGCCACTATATTTGATACCTGTTATCTTGATAAAATAATCTTTTCCATGTATATTAGCATATAAATAGATAAATAGTGGTGTCAAAAATTTTAATGATGATTCAACTTTCAATGATTCAAACAATAATTCTTCACCAATCCAATTGTTCCAAAGATAAAGCAAATGTTCCACGAACAAACTCCTCAAATCTCTATATACCCAGATGCAAATATTAAAGCACACTCCAACAAAACCATAAGATATTTCGACCAGAATTGAACCAAAATTTTCCAATTATAGGGAATGATATTTTCTCAAATCGACTGAATTCAAACAATTCAACAGTTCTATCAAATTTTATAAAATTTTCTCCTTCTAACAGCTTTCAAAAAATGTATGTCGAAATCTTTTGAAAAGCTAACTTAATATGGAAATATTTTCGATTGAAAATTCAAATTTCCAAAAGTGTTCTGAAGTTATACACACTCAAAAAAATTCAGATGTAAAATAAATCGACATCACAGGGTCATATCCATAATCACTTTTAAAATTTATAAGTGACTTATAAAACAAATTTTTTATATAAAGTTAATTTTATAAATGTGTTAACATATAAGGTTTTCAAATTATTATGCATAGGCACTTAAATATATAACTGATATTAAAAAGAAATCCCTAAGGTGTCGGTGATTAAACGTAAGTTCCACTTTTAAACTTTTTATCTAGGTACCTACATCAAACAAGAATAAAATACAAAAATGTATGTATGTACAAAATAATTCAAAGAGCTTTTTATGGATATTGTTTGTTTAAAACCTAAGGTTTTTATTTATATAAGTTTTTATGAGAAATTTATATTATAAAACCCAAGAAAATTGTGAAAACGTTATCGTTGATATTCCGCATTCTACAATTCACACAATAAACCAAAAAACTTCCTTTTTTCTTTATAACAAAAACTTTTATTTGCAATGGGATTTTCTCTGGGTGTTTTTTTTTTTGTAGTTTTTTAGAGGGTGGTTATAAAAATGTAATAGATATGAGTATAAAAATGTTTAGCTTAAGACATGTTTATGTTTAATATCGGGTTACCAATTAAAAAGCACAGAAAATGATTATCATAAGTGGAAAGCGTTATAATAAGTTTGTGCTAATGTTTGTAATTTGCAAAAAATGGAGCTAGACCCACCTTCAAGTATGCCGATCAAGTCATAATAACTTTTTTATATGGACCTAGTAATTCACATTTGTATCCTGAGCTCGTTAAATTTTTCGCACATATAATAAGGATTCATATCCCTTCCCGTAATTTGATCTGATTACCTGGGCACGGCACAATTCGTCTTGCTTGAAGGTATCGACTTCGATTCCATTAACGAATTTTACGAAATTAATTTTTTATTAATTTATTTCTATTTTATAAAATTATTTTTTTTAAATCCTGTTTTACTTTATTTTGGCTTTCCTGTTCAATCCTTGCGCTATATTTTTCCATATGGATAAACTAACTTTGGGTGGATTTGCCAACCTCCACATCAGAGAAACGATTTGGATTTTAGTTGATAATAGTTTTATAAGGTCTTACAGATCATCGGAAAAAATCATTTTTTTACATTTTTTTTTTTGGCAATTTTTGTTCTTTAATTTTTAAAAAATATATGAAATTCCCGTTTTCTAAATTTCTTAGACTGGTTTTATTAGGAGAGCTTCAGTGTTTATGAGAATACTCAAAAAATGTTTGCCAATAATACATTTCTTTCAAAATTTGACCGATCAGTACATGAAGATTGCATTTATCTAAAATAACGTATTTACAGATATGTTTCCGTTTTTTTAATTTTGATACAAAATTTGATATTTCTGCTCCAAAAATTATTTAATCTAATAAAAATATTTATATTTTATATATCATCTATCTATTTATTTAGATTTCTTCGAAAAGTTCTCAAAATTTGTCCTGTACATTAAACCGCACCACCTTACAAGCAAAAATAAAGCGGTACACCTCAAAAAATATAAAGTATTTTTGCAAGGCAATTGCACAAAATTTCATTTAATTTTTACGCACTTTCAATGTAAAATTACACATTATTTGTACACCAACTTAAACAAAATGTGCGTACACATAGGGTAAATTTACCCAATTTTTAGTAGGAGTAAAATTTCCTACTATTAGTTTGGTAAATTCCCACAGAATTTAATTAGAGTGTATGAAAGCAAATCAAGCGCTATGGGCACTCTGCACCATCAAAAAGTTGAATAAAAATGCACAAAATGATAAGCTTTTAAAAAATGGGATAATTTTGCCAAATAAGGGCTAGTTGGTCAGCTTAAGCATGACAAATAATAATTGGATTATACAAGTATTTCTTCAGATGCCTTTTTTATTGTTGCAATAATTGCTTTAGGTACTTGTGCATTTTTCAACCTTGAAAATATATAAGTTTGTGAAATCTCATTACAAATTACATTAACACAATAAAGCATTATTTTAAAATGAGAAACTAAGAAATAGAACTCTAACTTGTATACGAAATTCCTAATTTAGGACACTTTTTGCTAAGATAAAAAAGTTTGTCTGGTATAGTTTTTGTCAGAAAAAAATATATAAATAATAAGGATATTCAGTACTAATAAAAGTATAAAGAATTAACTTTAGAAATTTTGCATAAAAATTATTAAAAAAAAAACAATTTTTCATCTCGATTAATATATTTTATTTAATTTTGTATTTAATTTGTATTTACTTCTGATTGTTTAAATTTGTATTTACTTACTTCTGATTGCGATAATATTTAAACAATATTTTTGGCATTTAAAACTTAACTACTATTAAAATTTTAATTTATCGCTTTATTTAGGCAATATAAGCATAATAAGTAAAATAACATAATCTAATGTTCTTATTTCAAAAATTATGGCTATTTTCGCTTTATGAAAATTGCGACATTTGGCGAATTTGTCACTAAACACCGATAAATTTTGACAAAATTAGTTTTGCTTACCACTAACTCGTAGTATACACAATCTATGCTTAATTAAATAATAAAAAAATTTGTCAGCTAGTAAGTAAATAAATTTTTCACGATTTTTCAAATATTTTTGTCTATTTTAAAAAGTAATTTTTTTTTTGCAAATTTACGAAACTTTGACTTTGCAGCATCTCGCTTGAAAATCGTTCGTCATATAAAAACAAGTTTGAAGGCAAGAAAGTAGTTAATTATGTTTGCTATCAATAGGTGTGTTTGGTTACTTTTCCAGTAAAGTCCAGTAAAAATTACTCAGTAACAAATTTACAGAGAGTAAGCCAAAATTTACTCTCAAAAAGAAAAATATCTAAAAATGTACGCAAACAGAAAAATTTTAAGAATTAGTAAAATACTGCTGCCAACTTCTTTCCTAAAAATATCGCTAAATCAAACTAAAAAATCACTAGAAAATATTTAAATTATAATAAAAATTAAGAAAGCGATAAATCCCTAAAGTTCACAAACTTTTTAGGTTCTGTTGAAAAATTTCACAAAAATAGCTATATTTTTCAAACTTCTTAAAACTTTCTTAAAAAATTATCGATACATCGCCAAAATTTTCGAACCTTTTTGTTTTCCATAAAAATTTAGCGATAAATCGCTGAATAATAATGATTCAAAAATTCTCTCAAGGAAATAAATGTAAAAAAAAATGCTAGGAAAATGTGAAGACTGTCTTAAAAAGAAAAATCGCTAGTTTTCCCGCTAATAGGTAAATTATAAACGAGTTGAAGTATCGCTAGATTTGCCGAGAAAATAGATAAATTGGCAACAGTTATTAAAATAGCTGATTGCGAAATAAACCTTTTCAAATTATTGGATTAATAAATAAAACCTTATAAAATGATCACTTACTTACTCCTTCCATCGTAAATAAGCTTATATTTAAATATTTTTTATTTTTACAAAAAATTATTTCAAAATTATTTAGACAAATGTTTTGTTTCAATTATTCAATTATATGTTTTAAATCATATGTTTTTTTCCTTACAAATTCTTACTAGCAAAAATTCATCCAGTAAAAACTTGTAAGTTCTCTGGTATTGAACTGTCACTTTACCCTCTAAACTAAACTCTGATTTACAGGTTTGTATGAAATTTCAAAGTTTTTTTCATCTTGTTTTCGTGAGTCGACCGCCCTATTACACAGTATCAAAAAATATGGTTGAGTTTTTCGTTGAATATCCCAAACTAATAAAACTTATTGTAACAAAATTAATTCCATTTACTAAATTAACACATGCCTTGGCAACAGGAACAAAAGTACAAGTGATGAAAATCACAACAACATCCTAAAATAGTTAATTCCTATATATTAAATAATTCATGTGTTTGATTTACAAGTCATATCCTTACGAACAAAAACTCAAGGATATTAAACAACAAACACTAGTATGCACACATAAATCAAAATTTCTATTGCTGGCCTTAGTTTGTGTTCAAACTAATTATTTCAATTCATATGACTAATTTTAGCACATTACATTGGGTTTCCTGAGTGAAATATGTGGAAAAAAAAGCTGTGAATTCTAAGGAAATTTTCTTCATCCAACATTGTGTAGTTAGTTAAAACAGTAGCACAAAAGTTTTAATATAACCATATCATTTTTGGTTTTATCTAGGGCCATATGTAGCTATTATTGAGCGTTATATAATTAAATATAGTTATATCTAACACTATTATATTACATATATTTCTATCAAAATATTTTAGGTTTACCCGATTACAAAAATTACTATGGGGCTTTATCTGGTCATATATAATTTCGTGTAATCCATATACAGTGAAATAAAATGGGCTCATATAATTGTATCTGATTTTTATCTGTTTGTATCTAAATGAATCCGTTTATATCGTATGTAATATAATTAAACATAAATGTGATAATGCTGTATTCCAATTATGGCCCGATACAGTGGTATCAGTTTGTACCTAATAGTATCAGTTTATATCTAAATTGATAAAATATATTAATTAGATAAAACTGTATCCAAATACAATTATATCAATTCAAAGCTCACAGCCTCGAACTGATGCAAAAGTCGGATTACAATAATTATTATATAATCGTATCAATTTATATCAAAACTAATACTATTATATACAAACTGATGCAATTGAATTGGACCATAATTCGGATGCAATTTTATAAGTTTTTTATATAATTTTATTAGATACGTTCTGAACTGATACAATCTGATATATACCAAATGTAAATATATGTAAGTGTAAAAAATTTTAGATTTGTTTGGATCTGATAACATATGATCAGATTCAAACTTATGTCCAGATCTGATCTGATAGAGCCCCAGATCTGTTCATATATAAAATGACCTGAAAAATTGGCTGATCTCCATGACCAGATATTAGTAGATCTGGTACGAGATTTGCCTAAATCTGATCAAATCTAATTAGATCTCACTACTCGAATCTAATAGTATCTAACTAGTTATATAACATTTTATAAAATTTATTATTATTTTATACAATAATATTCACCACTTTTCGATTTAATCCCAGCAAATTTTTTATGAACTGGTTGCCTTTGAATCTGTTCTAGAATAGGTGTTTTTACCACCGGTTCCGTGGAACAGGTGCTAGAACTGATTCCTGGAAGTCACTGTCGCAGAACCGGTTCTATAACTGGTTCTAGAACCGGTTCCAAAGCAACCTGTTCTAGTTTGGAGGAACATAACCTGTTGCTTTTGGGACAAACTCAAACAAAAATCACCGATGATAGAACATAAATTAGAACAGGTTGCATGCAAGAACAAGTTGTTCTACAACCGGTTCTTTGCATCCGACAATTTTGCTGGGATATTTTAATCAGGTTTCACAATTTATATTTGAATTATTTTGTAAGCAAATTCTTTTTTAATGTTATGTGTAAAAACCCTGTAAAATCAAATATTTTGATTGGCTAAAAACAAATCAAGCAATCACAACACTAAACAAACAAAATTAAGTTTTTTTTTCAATTGTTTCTACAGTACGGATGATAACTGTTTTTGTTTGTTTTATTTTTTCAAATAATTTGATTAACCTTCGCACTCCTAAAGCTTTTTACATACGTAGAATACTGAAACCCACCCGGGTGTGTTCTTCATATTTTACACATATTTTAAATAAAAAAAATGCATTTCCCCTAACATATAATGGCCCTAGTAAAAATGATTTTTATATAATCATATATGATTTTTATATAATCATTTATGACTTTATACAATTATATCTTGCCGAGTATTGTGAAACATATATTTTTATATGATTATATCAAAAGATATTTAATTATATAAAATTATATTAACCATATCCACCATTTTCCGGATCAAATCGTGTATGGGTTAATATAATTATATAAAAAATATATTATTTGATCTGAAAAATGGTGGATCTGATTAATATAGTTTTATACAATTAAATATCTTTTGATATAATCATATAAAAATATATGTTTCACAATAGTCGACAAGTTATAATTGTATAAAGTCATAAATGATTCTATAAAAATCCTATATGAATATATAAAAATCATTTTTACTAGGGGCGTTACATAATGAAGAAGAGATGAAAAAAAGAATAATAACAAAAAACTATAGAAAGTATGGCTAACAATACATACCGTGAATCATAAGCATAAATATGCATAATTTCTTGTTCAAACTTCTTGTAATTTGTATCAACAAAGTATTTAAAAAAAAGGACTAACAATGAATAATAAATTTTAGATAAATTTGTCAAAATATTATTGTATTTTGAATAATAAATGAATAAAAACAATGTTTTTAAAAAGTAATTATGCTTTCTGTACTATTTTTATACTAAATAGTGATAAAAAAACCAATATTATGAAACAAGCCCCCTGGGTGTGTTTCAGGCGACAACGTAGAAAAATTAAAAAACTAACAAAAAAAATTATAAAGAATATTCGAATCTTGAATAATTTAACAGTTTCTGATAAAAGTAAAAAATTAGTCACTGAGTCGAAAGCATTTTTTGTTTTAACCAAAAATCGTAAAGTTATCGATTATTGAAAATCTAAAAAACCTACCCGGGGGGTTTCAGGAGTGCGAAGGTTAAAAAAAATTAAATCAGCCAATTGCAAAAATTATAAAATTAACCAAGTGAACTTTAATAAAAGTCGCTTTGAGCTGTATTTGACGTGAAATAGTTTTCACTTCCCGGTAAAAAAAATTGGAAGTAATGCTTTACAAAGTACTTCTTTCACTGCTTTACAAGTATCCGTTAGTGTATGTTTACTGCTTTTTTTTTAAAGTAATTCCGAACAACTTCAAAAAATCACTTCTTTCATTGCTTCACAATTATCCGTTAGTATAGTTTTACTGCTGTTTTAGAAGTTATTCTGAACAACTTCAAAAAATCGCTTCTTTCATTGCTTCTAAAGTATCCGTTAGTACATTTTTACAGCTTTTTTAGAATTACTTCTGAACAACATCCAAAAATTTATTTTGGTTTCATTTTATATTTCCAAACAGAGAGTCGCGGGTTAGATTCCCGGCGCGACCCATATTTTTTTATATTTTTTTAAATTTTTTTTTATTTTATTTTGTTTTTATATTTATAATTAATTTGTTTAAATTCAATATTTTTTCAATTTTAAAATTTTTAAAAATATGTATATGGGTGATATCAAAATATGTGATAAAAACCATGTAACCTGCTAATTTCTAATGCATGGATTAAGATTTTAAAAATGTTGTAAACTCCGTTCCTAATTTTTACACCAAACTATTTAACGAATAAGAAAAACAATATCATATTTAAATTCCCCTTGTAGGCATCATACGATTTTGTTTCGGAAAGAAAATTCTGATACAGCGTTTCTGAAAGAAACCGAAAAAAGTAACCAAATGTAAACTCCGTTACTGTAAACTTCGTAACCAAAATTGTTTGCATCAGATTGCATTCAAAAAAATGTAGGTAAATGTTTAAAATATTTTAAAATAACCATAAACAGAGGTGATTCAACTAATATCTATGCGTCAAAAGATGATTCAACTAATAATTTTGCGTCAAATCAAAAAAAGTTATCAGATTTTTACCATAAACTGCTGGAGCGAAAAACGATTGATTTTGCATTTCATTGGTTTGGAATCGATATTTCGAGACATTACTGAGATTAATTTGACAAATTATATTTGTTTCACACAATTTAAGAATTTTTTGATCGCGAAATGTTATGTTTTTAATATATTATTTTGTAACTTCGCAACCGCTGATTGGATTTTAAAAAATTTTATATTTTTGAAAAGCATTTAAAAGTACCCAAAATACAAAATTAACAAAAAATAAAAAAAAAATTCGCGGAATGAATTGTATTTTTCTTCGCGAAACCGCCAATTTGATAAATACGAATTGTATATTATTGAAAAGCATGTTGAAAACCCAAATTCGAAATACTAATAAATTGAAGAAAATTCGTACGCAATTTTTTGTGTTATATCTTTTGCTTGTGGAAATGTAAACTCCGTTTACATTTCCACATTTTTTAACTCTTAATTAATGAAAAAAAACTTCCTTTGCACTCGTTCAAAAAGTACTAAAAAATGTTGAAGTGGGAGTACTCCTCTTCTATGACAACTCAATGTTAAAATCATTAGTGTTTATGTTAAAAAAGAAGTACATCTAGATCATCAATTGTAGTGCTTTTTCTACTGCTTCGGCATCTCTTTTTTTCTAGGTTTATGATGTTTTCCCATATCAGCGGAAAATATAGAACTGTTAACCCTTTTTTCGCCACTACAGTTCCCGTAGACTGATTTTGATAAAAATTTATATCCAAGCTATTCTGGAAAAATCTAACAGACACAAGGGAATCACTAGACTACCGTCATGTCATCTCACCCAAAGACTCGTCAGTGGTTAGTTTATGTGTCAACTGATCAAAGTAATTTTTAATTGTTAATTTGTCTCTATATGAAAAACTTTTTGTGTATTGTCATGACCGGGGATAGAACCGGGAATTTTTAAGTCAGTGAATTTTCCAAACTTCCGGAAAATTATTGGAGACTGTAATCACCATTGGCGAAATATGAATACACGACTGATATTTTTGAAGTGTAAATAAAAAGCGTTTTTATACTGAGTATATCATAAAAGAAGCAGTACATAATATAATTGATACAAAAAATAAATTAAATAAAAAATCATCTCATTAGCAAGTGCTGGTGATCACTGGTTGGCGAAAAATGGGTAAAATCCAATTTTCTTAACGACACCCTAATTTACATGTGTGTCCTAATTCATTATTTATATTAAGATTGTTCACAAGGGTGTGCTATTTGTTGTATCGTTGTATCGTCCTAACAAAAAACAGAGATGTTAAAATTTAAATTGAAAAAATACAACATTTGGGAATAGCACGATACAACATTTTTAGGTATGTTTATGTGTCCTGTGTTTGTGTGTGCCAACAGATAGAAAACCCAAAAGAAAATCGTTGTTAATGCCAAATACAAATTTTAACAACTCTGTTTTTTGTTAGGACGATACAACGATACAACAGATAGCACACCCCTTGTGAATAACCTAATTGTGTCTTATTTAAAGGAGTAACAAAGTAATTTAATATATATGAAAACATGCAGGCTAATTGCACAAGTCTCTTAGTAAATACAAATGTTGTCATCTATACAAAGGTCTTGAATTTACTACACTAGTCCACAACCATTTTGCGAACTGAATGCAAATATGTTTTTGTATATAGCATGCTAAAAATCGACATGGATCCATTCATCTCTCTTAATTTATTTCCATATCACACATCATTTCTCATTAATTTTGGCATGCTAAACACGAATACCTTAAAATTGTTCACTAAAAATATTGCGTTTTCCTCTATCCTAAAAATTTGTTAAATATATTCTTAAAATTACTTCTTTTAACGCTTGAAAAGAACGTAGATCGACCTTTGATATGAATATAATAATGTCTATAATATTAAAAAGATGTCTCAAAAATGTTATAATTTTTAAAAATTTTGTAAAAATTATTTAAAAATGTAACACTTTGGTCACAGGTCGCCAAGTGTTGATCTTTCCGAATTTCCATATATTCAAATGAGAGCTCGTTTTGTTGTCTTTTCTGGTGCATATTTAGAATTGAGATTAGGTACAGAAAGTTCAATTGTCATAATAAAATTTTGTAATACTTATAAAATATTTTTTCATCTCATACATATTAAATTCAAAGTTAGGCAACAACTAAATGCAAGTGTCTGTATTGCGGGGGGTAGAGACACAGCATGATACTCTCAGCAAAGGCATTACAGTTTTTTTTTTGTTTTTAATAATTATTTTATTGATTCCAATTAAAAGATACAATTCATTTTATGTTGTTGATATAATTTTATTTATAAACAAAATATTAAAATTTTCAACATACAAAAATTACTAACGGTGAGTCTCACTGTAGGTTTAACTTTAACTTAACTAAAAACAAAATAAAATGTCAAAAAAATGTACACAAAACAAAAACAAATTTTTGGGTTAACCATTAACCTAAGTTTTAACCTGCAGTATGAGACCCACCGTAAAAGACTTAAATCGAGTTTAGCCTAGAAGAAAAGCAATGGGTTGACAAACGGAAGGTCGACGTTTCTATCCCAGTTCGGGACATAAAAATTATTAATTATTAGAAAAATGTTGTGGAACGTATTATTCTATTTATAGAATTTATAATAAATAAAAATTAAAGGAGTCAATTAATCCCATCAAAACCACACATTACCAAATAATGGGTAAGGTGATGTATCGCCATATGTTTGCACTGATTACTTTACATCTTACTACACTGATGAATTTTACATGCGATGAGTCTCAAAGTAATGTGAATTGTTACCAGTATACTTACAAAAAAATGAGGAGTAATGGGTTACTTAGTTGCAGATAGGGAATGAAAAGTAGTTGGTTGTTTGCTTTTATCCTAAATGGAATTTGAATAAGTTTTTCCGTTTTAAGAGTAAAAACCAATAGCAAATATCAACATATAAAATTTTATTAAAAAAGTAATGAAAACTACGTTGTTAAACAATAATAAAAACACATGTGCACATGCGTTTTGGTTGGACCACCCTTTATTTGATGATTCTTTTATATCATAACAATTATGGCATAGCCACTTTAAAAATATTTACAAAATTTAAATAAAAAAATTGTCGAAGTACTTGATTTTTTTTAAATTAAAACCATTATGTAATCAACATTCGGTAATGAATTACTTTATGTTTAAAAATAATGATAAATGTAAGGAGCGTACATTACTCAGTAATGCATTATGTAATCCACTATCGAGTACTTATTATTCTTGTGGTTGTAAATAATGCTGAAGGTTATTATGTAATCGATTTTCGGTAAATAATTACTTTACACTTCAAAATAATACTGAAGGTAAGGAGCACTCATTACAAAGTAATGCATTATGTATCCAATTATAGAGAACTAATTACTTTATGTTGAGCAATAATGATACTTGTAAGAAGTTGGCATTACAGGGTAATTCATAAGTTTATCGCACCCATTACCAAAGTTTTCCTGGGCAGTGAAGCATTTTTAGACACCCTGTGTAGAAACGGTAATGACGTATCATTATTTTTGGGACTACCAGTAGTGACACCGACTTACTTTCTTCATTATTTTAAAAGATATAATAATGAGTTACTAATAAATACTTACTTTTTTCATTTGTTCAAAATCAAAAATAATGTATTACCAATAATGACTTATTTTTATCATTATTTCAAAAATAAAATAATGTTCTAGATTTTTTTGTAAATTTTTTGACATCGATTTTTAGACTCAATATTTTTTTAAAACCGGTAATGATATATGTAACCACATATTTTTTGATTTTTTGTATGTTGGCGAGTAAGCTGACTGGTGCGCAGCAAGTCATAATTATTATCAATCAAATATTAAATGTCGAGATAGCTCAGATGGTACAACTATAGACTGGCAGTCTGGAGTCCCAGGTTCGATTCCCGCACGAGAAAATTTTATTAAAAACAGTTTTTACATTAAAAAAATATTTTTTTATAAAAAGTATTTTTTGAAAATCTATTTTTAGAATCATTATTTTAGTCAATACTGGTAAGCACATAGGTAACGACATATTTTTTTTATTTTTCGTATGTTGGTGTGTAACTCATTATTTTTCGCGAAATCGCCATATAATAAAGGTAATAAGAAATGTAATAATAAAAGTAACTAGTTACCATTACCAAGTATGTAGTTACATAACCACATATCTGATAATGCTTTTCTACACTGGGCAGTTAAAAGATTAACTTGACATTTAAAAATTGTAAACTAATGTGTAAAGTAATGTGTATTACTTTACGCAATACTTCACTGATGAAGTTTACAGGCGATGAGCTCCAAAGTAATGTATGGCGAGGAGGCGATAAAGTAAGTGGTTACTGATGGAGGTGGGAAAAGCAATGTGTCTAAAAATAAATTTCCATAAAAAAATTTTATTTATAAAAATTTATTACAAATATTTTTTATCAAATATATAAGCGTGGTCATGCTGGGATTCGAACCTAGGATTCCTGCTTGTTAGCCGCGAACCCTACATACCTAGCTATCGACACATATAACATTTAATTGCTTTCATTACTGATCGGTAAGTAATTACTTTTAGCTTTAACATAATGCAGAAGGTAACGAGTTATCATTACAAGGTAATGAGTGAGTATATCGCACCCACTACCAAAGTTTTGCTGGGTCGTTTAGAAATAGTCACCGCATTTAAATTTGAATTAAATGTTAATCGAAAAGATTAAAAGAGGTTTTAATCGACTTGTTTAGGGCTTGATTAAACACACTCATAGAAATAAGCCTGTAAAAATAGCTGAAAAAGTAAAAAAAAACCAAATTAGTTAAAAATTACTTTGCAGAAAAAACTACCTAAAATCAGCAGAATCTCGTTGATAAATGTTAGCTAATAAAAACAGCAAAAAGTACTGTTAATCTACTAATTTTTGGTTAAATTTTTTGCTGATTGCTTTCAAATGCGCAGCTAACCGAAGAAACGCGCTATCTATTTGTAAAAAATTGTTTATGTATTATAAATAATGAGACAGAGATGTATCTCTCTAATATTTTTTTTTGTTTTTTTTTTTATTTTGTGTATGTACATCAGTGTTGCCAGAAAAGTTTTAGCTTATATTTATCCCCATTTCTCAAATTGAAATCCCCATAAATGAAAAATTTCAATCCCCGATTTTGTCCACAATTCATTTTAATTTAAACAAAATTTTATTTTAAAAGAAAAAATATTCATTGTGATTCATAACGAACTTATAAATTGTTGGCTTTTTAGAGGTGTGGGTGTACACAAGTTATATATGAGGTAAAATGAAAACCCCAACTACTTTTTGAACCTATACAAAATGCTTTTTTTTCTAAGTCTTCCGGATGAAACGATTTCAGTATTTTAAATATAGAAGATTTTTAAATTTTTATAACAGTTCTTGAGCCCAGTTTTGATTAATTATTGAGCTCTGCTTTTAGTTATTTCGAGATTTTTAACAAATATAAAATCCTGAAAAATAACTAAAATGGTGGTAAAATTCCTAATATTTTGTGAAATCTCAAATCCTAACCTAAAGGTTTCTGTCCCCAAACCGAAAATTGCAGTAGATATAATTTAAAAAATAATACTAAATGAAGTACAATGTAACATTTTATTAAATCTAGTATTTGCTTGCGCTTTCAATATTTATGCATTATAAAAAACTATTCCTTTTTCTGAAAGAAAAATACTATTTATTTTACTTTGTTATCTTTTTGACATTATAAATTATTTTATAAACAACAAAACCACGTTCATAATTATAACGCACTAACACAGACAAAAAATCTATTCCTTTTTTAAACTTTATTAAACTTTTTTATAATATGGTTTATAATAATAATAAAACAACATGCATAATTGTTTCTATTTTTTTTTTATTCGACGTGCTCACTTAATTTTTGCCTTTTTTATACCTACATAGTAAGTAAAAACCCACAATCAAAGAAATGCGAACAGAGCCGTATTCTGTTTTATATGCACATTAGACCGTACGAGCTTACAGGCAAAAAGAAAAGTATTTTTACAAGGCAATTTAAAAAATTAATTTTTTTTTTGCCGAACGTAGGAGTCGCCATTTTACATTCTCCGTTATATCTTTGGCATTTACAGTCGGATCTTAAAGCATGATACATCGATGTTTTTGTCTCTAGGAGACCAGTGTTTTGCTCTAAGGGTCATTGGCCTCAAGTATCCCGTTCTGGTTGTTACCCACCAGATCTTAGTTGCTACTACCCTAATGTACACCCTAATGTCAGAAAATTAAAGCTATCAAAAAATCATTAAACTTTTGCTAAGGAAGTTTTTCGATAAACCCAGTAGAATTTTTTTTATTTTTTGGTTGCCGAACGTAGGGGTCGCATTTTAAATTTTTTTTCATTGGATTTTACCTTTATGGCAAAACACTGGTCTCCATGAGGCCTGACTTTAAATGCCGAAGCCATAGCGAAAAATTAAAAAAAGCAACCCCTACGTTCGGCAAAAAAGAAAATTTTTTGAAATTGCCTTGCAAAAATACTTCATATTGGAGGGTGTACGGCGAACTTTTTTTTGTGGTACGGTCTAATGTACATATATATAACTACTTATAGCACTACAACCCTGCCTGCTGGTGTTGATTATCAAAATAAAAATTTTAAATATACCAAAATATTTTACTAAAATCAGGAAATTACTTGCAAAATTCAACAAAACAATATAGCAAAACAATTATATTTTGTCAAATCGGAATAGCAAAATTGTTAACTAAAATCGTAATTTGAACTAAAAATTAGTTAGAAACTTGCAAAATTGGATTGCTAACTCTTTTACTAACTTTTTTCTTTGAGTGCAGTTTATCCGAATTTAACGAGATTAACTTTTGTGTCTAAACGTACTATAAGTAAATATGATAACATTATATAATACAAACTTCAAAAATTTTGAATTTAATTAATTTTTAAAAATAATATAGTAATAATTGCAAAGTTGTTCATTTTTTCATGCCATCCTCGCTTTCTCTTCCAAATCCTTAGAGAAATGTATTATTTATAAAGCAAAGAAAAAATTATTGTTTTACTTTACAACATTAAATCACACTTCTGTTTGTGTGAAAAAATAGAATACTTATTCTGGAAATTTCTATAGCGGTCTGCTTTCATTTTTATGCTACGACGAGTATTTATTTTTTATTTGCCTCAAGTTATGGTACTCATTTTTCATTATAAATTTTCCGTACTTTAGGGGTCTTTAATATGCTTTATATTTCCATCATTTTTCTACTTTTTACTTTTTTTAGTTGTTGTTTTTGTTATTTTATAATGAGCATGAGCATTTCCTCTTCTTCGAATATAAAAAACTAATATAAATTAATAGAATATTTAGCATTTATTGTACCCTACATTTTAAAGTAGTAAAGTGGTGAGTATTATAGAAGCAAATGTAATTTAATTTAAATTAGATTCCCTATAATGAAGAAAATGGTGAATAAATTTTATATATATTTTTAATTTTTTTTTTAATTCAAATTCCCTTATTATTAAGAAAATATTCACTACAATATTTTTAGATTAATTTTGGGACCTGTGACAACGAGTCAATTTCACCCTTTTAAGTGCCAGACCTTCTTCATATAATACTAGAAAGGGATGAGTGACAGCACGTATAAATTTCCCATAACGATATTACCGGCTTCCTTTTAAACATTTCCTTATTTGTCTACGAAAATGTTGTTAGAAGCAGAAGTGTTGTTAGTTTTTTTTTTTTGTTCATAATACACAAAAATTTTTTTACATTGTAACTTTGGTTTTAGATTATTACAGAGTTTAAGGTTTTTTTCGCAACAAGGGCTGCGTAATAATAGAGTTGCTTGAAATGTTTTATTATCTCTTGCATACCTTGATTTTTATATTAAGAAAATGTAATACTAGGATTAAGTGTCACTTTTTTGTTTGGCATTTTAACCAAAAAATAAGTAGTATTGTAACATAAAGGTACTTAAAAAAACAATTTCAAAATAATTACACAGAAATGTGTACATATTTTTGTTTTGAATGTACCCAGTCAGAAATCACCAGTGGTACAAAAATTCAAGCATTGGTATACCACTAGGTAACCACGGTGTTAAAAATAAATGACTGGGAGAACACTCATTTGGTAGGCTTTGCCAGCGTTTTTAAAAAGCGTTTCACCAGTATTTCTTTTACAAAACTTTGGGTGGTTTATAAAAAAACCACTGGAAAAGAATGGGCTTAGAGTGCTATGCCAACGTTTACAACCAGTGGTTACCCAGTACTACCTAGTAAGAAATTGCAGCTGTACAAAAAGCAATTCACTAGTAGAGCAATGTTTTTTTAAATTGATGACGCTTCGTTAAAAAAGGTTTGTAGTCAGGAGGTTCGGAGTTCAAATCCGGTTGCAGGCAACATTTTTTTTCTTTTTTGATTTTTTTTAATTTAGATTTTTTTTTTGTTTTATAAAATCAATTTTTTGTTTGTGGGAAAGCTCCTTTAAGACCAACTTTTTTTTGCTCTCCCAACGCTGCCATATTAGTTCCAAAAAACTCTTTGTCAGTACTAGCATTTAACACAGCCAGTAGGTGTCCAGCTGTTATCACTCATTTATGTGTTTAGTCACCAAGTATTATGTCTCGCTAGCTCAGTGGGTAGAGCAATCATCTGTCAATCTGACGGCCTGGGTTCAAATCACGACAGGACCAAAAAAATACATATGAATTTTTTTAAATTTTATTTTGGAAAATATATTTCCAAACCAACTATTTTTTGGTTTTGCCAGCGTTTTGCCAACGTTCAAAAATTTTGTTCCTCCAGTGCTTTTCCGTCGTTTTGAACAGCCGGTCCTTTTGTCTAATGATATTATCGTTTTGGGAATGGGAAAGCACTTTTTGCCAGTACTTGTACCGCCTGTTAAAGTGCTTTGCCACCGCTTTCCCGTTTGTATTTTTCTGATTGGGTATGTACTTTTATTTTAGTACAATAACAGGCTATGTTCCATTTTACTGTGCAGATTGTGAAAACCGCTACTAAATATTTTTCTGTATTATTTCTGGTTCAACAATATTTTTAATTAATTAAGTTTTTATACGGTTTTTTAGTGAAGGATAAGCTTTTGTTTATGTTTAAAATCGGTAATATTAAACATTTGTGTTATTAAACATGTAGTATTATTATTTGAACTAATTAACCTCTTTAACCTAATATTTATCATTCATTAACCCTTTGGCGAGTGGCGTACATTATAATGTACGTCGACTTCATCAACGCGTCACTGATTTGAATTTAAACCAAAGCGCTATTCATTTACTGTTATCGGTTCGTTATTTTGTTCTTATTAAAATTTTGTGCAGGCTGTGAAATTTCAAAACAACATAAGATCAGTAGAGTGTGTTTTGTCTTGTGATCGTCAACGTTGCTGAGAATCTTTTAAAAGTTCAAAGTTTAAAAAAGTCTAAAGTTCAGTCTCAAAAATTGTGTGATGAATAAAAATATAAAACTAAAATTTAAAAAAAATTTTAATCCGCTCGGGGTCGGCAGCATGTTAATGTTTGAATTTTACTTCCATATATCTCCGCTAGGGGGTGCTGTAAAGCCATAAAAGTAATAAACAGTATATCTTTTGCATAGATCTACATTTCCACGAAGTTTGGTCGGAAAATTCCGAGCCATTAAAATTCCCGTGTCAAAGGGTTAAACAATTTAATTATATAGGCTGAAATAAAATCAAATGTGAAAGTTGCAAATTATGAGTTTGCATTATGCATAAAATGTTTTATTAAAAATAAAAACAACGAGTATTATATAATTACATAAGTTATTGTAGGATTAAAATATTTATTTAAGTTTTAATTAATACAACATAAGCCACTGTAATAAATTAAGGGGACAATAATATCTTTCAATAGCTTTATAAACACATGAAAATTTTTTGCAGTCGGGTGCCAACCACAAAAAATCTGCAACTGGTTCCACTCAAAACCAATTCCATATAATTAGTTCAGAAATCCGTTCCACGGATCTTATATGTATGGTATAACTGACGAAGAAGCAGTTTTAGAACTAGTTCCGGAACTGATTTTACTTTGGTGCTATAGAAGCCATTGCTTTTGCGACAATTTCAATCAAAACCAAGTAAAAAAGTTAAAGTCGGACATGCCGACTACATGATACCTTACAACAATCTGGTTAAAAGCCAGCTAATGTTTGGATATGAAGTTCGAATTGGTTGAAGTGGACTTGTGTCGAAATTTGTCTATAAAATGATAAAAAATTGAATAAAGGTCAGAAATTATGATTTTAAACTTACACAAAATCTGCAAAAAAAAATCAGTAGGTTTTGTCCGTGATTCCAAGTGAACCAGTGTACCAAATTTTATTAAAATATCTTCGTATTTGCGATCTGTAGCCTGCGAACAAGCCAATTTTACCATTTTTTAAAGTCTGAACCAATTTTAATCAAAATGTTTTAATATTTGCCAACTACACTCCGTTTCGTAACTATAGCCGCACTATAAAACAGCTGATATAAAAGACCTTATAACTAAAAGTTACATCCAAAATACATACATATATTTCCAAAAAAAAAAAAAAAAAATTTTTAATGTAGATGAATGAATTTCGAAGTTAAAAGCATTTAATTAAAAAATTAAATAAAATAATTTAATGTGAGATAAAGTCGACCTGATTTGAATTAATACCAAAGATTCCATTTGGCATCCGCCATTGTCCACTGTCCACCAATTTTGTTCATTCATTGGTCTTCAAACAAAAGTTTCTGCTCTTTTAAGATCAAAAACTGTTTGATACTATCGATTTTCTGGAAAACAATTACATAATAAAATTCCGTAGGTATTCTAAATTCGGCTCTTATCCCGAAAATATATGGGTCATTCCATAGCTTTAGTATTTTCAGTTTGAAAGTTCAGTTTTATGATATTGGTAAACATTTTTATATTTTAAATTTTATTAAAAACTAGACTTCACATATCGGTTTTTGGGAGAACAAAAATTCCCCAGTGAAATATTTCCATAATACTGGAAGCCGAACTTAATTTTGTAAAAAAATATTTCCATTGTAAAATATTTAATCAGCGATATCGCGAAATCCGCGCCTCTATTTGAAATTTAGACTTCATATTCGTAATTATCGCCAAAATATTTAATATATTTGATGTATCACGTTCTATGGTACACTCAAAACAATACGTCTTTTGGCTGGACAGAAAACTTGGTTACTTTAACAAAATTTATTCCTTGTTTTGGCTTAAATTAAAATTTGTTGATTTTGAATTTTTTTTTGTTAAATTTAACAAATCTAAACTTAAGTAAAAAATTAGTAAAACCACAGTTTTATCTGTAATTATACTGAGTCGTAGAATTTATCCAAATTTAGGGTCCCGTGAACCTCCTCGGGCATATAAGTGCAGTCCAACGGAGCAAACATTTTGTCCGTTTTGCTCTATCTCGCTTAGTTTTCGAGATATGGTCCATTTTATGAAGTGGAAAATTTTTATTAAAAATTTTCGAGGTTCCAAGGCCCCGCCAAGGTCCATTTTTGTATAGAGATAACATTCTCAAGGGGGTATTACACAGTTAGGGTAGTCAAAATGTTCGTCAATTTTGCTCTATCTGTTTTAGTTTTCGAGATATGGGCCATTTTAAAAAGTCGGGAGGGAAAGATTTTGCGCCATCTTTAAAACTTCGGATACAGTGGTGGCGCCATCTACCGGGTAATAACAGAAATATGAAAATATTATATTCTAACAATAAATGGTGTACAATTTAACGAATGGGTTCTTAAAATTTAGTTATAAATAATTTTAAAAAATAACGATCAAAATTAGTTAAAGTACTGAGGATTTTTAGTACTGTGTTCAATAAAGATAACTAAAATATTTGCTAAAATCACTGCTTCAGCTAAAAATTTTTTAAAAATTAGTCAAATTGATTTGAAACTCGTTTTAAAGATTTTTCTACTGACGTATTGTTTTGAGTGCAATAAATTTGATTTTTTTTATATTTGAAAGTTTTACATTTTTGTTTACCTATAGCCGTAACTTTAACGCCTTTAGATGAAAACTGTTTTTACTTTTTTTGATAAAATAGCCTTCAAAAAGCTACCCAGTCAGAAATCGCCCGTGGTACAAAAAATCAAGCATTGGTATACCACTGGGTAACCACAGTGTTAAAAATAAATAACTGCGAGAACACTCATTTGGGACGCTATGCCAGCGTTTCCAGTATTTGTTTTGCCAGTATTTGTTTTACAAAAATTTCGGTGGTTTATAAAAAAAAACCAGGGGGAAAGAATGGGCTCAGAGTGATATGCCAAGGTCTGCAACAAGTGGTTATCCAGTGCAACTTGTCAGAAATGGCCAGCGGTAAAAAAATCAATTCACTGCTAGAGCAATGATTTTAGAAAAATGCTGACGCTTCGTTAAAAAAGGTTTGTAGTCAGAAGGTTCCGAGTTCAAATCCGGTTGCAAGCAAAACATTTTTTTTTTAATTTTTTTTAATTTAAAAATTTTTTTGTTTTATAAAATCAATTTTTTTGTTTGTTGGAAAGCTCCTTTAAGACCAACTGTTTTTGCTCTCCCAACGCTGGCGTATTAGTTACAAAAAACTGTTTGCCAGTACTAGCATTTTAGCACAGCCAGTAGTTGTCCGGCTGTTATCACTCATTTATGTGTTTAGCCACCAAATATTATATGTGTCGTTAGCTCAGTGGGTAGAGCTATCGTCTGCCAATCTGACGGCCTGGGTTCAAATCACGTCAGGACCAAAAAAGATATATATGAACTTTTTTAAGTTTTTTTCCGAAAATATATTTCCAGACCACTTATTTAGCATATACCAGCGTATTACCAACGTTTAAAAATTTTGATCCTCATGTTAAAGTGGTTTGCCACCACTTTCCCATTTGTATTTTTCTGATTGGGTAGTAACATTGATGGGGCCTTGAGGAGCTTCAATATTCGAATGTTTTGCAATTTGAACCCTACTGTCCACGTAGTGATGTAGGTTATAAAAAAAAGATTGCAAATAACGTGATTTTAAAAACTCTGGAAAAAATTAAAACTTTGTATACCCAGGTAAAACTCGTCATATCCATACAGATTTAATGTATGTTCGTGAATGCTCATAAATATACAAGCATGTCCCTTGGGGTGTACCTCAAAAAAAAAGTTCATTGTATAGCGTCCAATCTAAACTATTTTTGCAAGGTTTCATTTTTCGTTATATCTTTGGCATTTACAGTCGCATCTTAAAGTATAATAAATCGATGTTTTTCTCTCGAGGGGACCAATGACCATTGACCTCAAGTATCCCGTTCTAGTATTTACCCACCAGATCTCAATTGCTACCACCATAATGTACCACCATAATGTCAGAAAATTAAAGCTCCCAAAAAATCAGTAAACTTTTGCTAAGGAAGTTTTTCAATAAACTAGCAGAAAATTTTTTTAATTTTTTGGATGCCAAACGTACGGGCAACTTTTAAAATTTTTTTTCATTGGATTTTTCCTTTATAGCAAAACACTGGTCTCCTCGAGGCTAAAAATCGATATATCACACTTTAAAATCCGACTTTAAATGCCAAAGCTATAACGAAAAACTAAAAAGGCGACCCCTACGTTCGGGAAAAATTTTTTTTTGGAATTGCCTTGCAAAGATACTTTATATTTGAAGGTGTACCGGGCACTTTTTTTTGCCTGTAAGGCGGTACGGTCTACTGGCCATGTCTGTCTGCGTATATATTCAAATGTGCATAAGATACGGAATCACAGAAAACCTTAAAGTCAACTGACGTACACTCATAGCAATAAGTTTGCGGACAAAATAATTTTATTTGATTTGCATGCAAATAACGAATTAAACTTTACCAATTTTTTAACAAGTAAAAAATGGCAACATGTTTAACTCTGATCGTATATAAGTGAATAGTTAAATACGTGACAAAAAGAAAACACAAAATACTAATGGGTACAAAATTATTTAACAAAATTACTTTATTATATAAACTTATTTCCATGAGTGCATAAAAATTTAAAAAAACAAATCATTCAACTTTAGAATAAAAAAACTATTTTGTTATTTACGAGATTATTTATAAAAACAAAATACATACTACTAGAACTAGGACAAATTACAAAGACGATTAAAACTATAAAACCAAAGAGAGAAGGAGGAGGAGGAAGACAATTTTTCTGGTTATAACTCCAACATTTTTCATGTTAATTTATATTCATCTTCTTAAATCAGGGTTGGAAAACGAAACGAATTAGGGTCAATTTTATAGTTCATACTTAATTGCACTTAGCACTAAATATACTATTGAAATTAAAACCGACTGGAATAGATGCAGACAATTTAAGTGCTGCATATTATTATGCAAAGCAAACTAGTGTTTATAAATAAATAACCTAATGTTCTTAAATATTTAGAAATTTAAAGGTTAATGCAAATTAAAAAATCGTCCTTATTGTATAGTTTAATAATTTTTTCTACAGCATTTTTTACTGTATTCTAATTTAAAATATGTCTTCAGACAAAAAACAATGTCAAACTCAATACGTTTATCTAGTTAATGTTCTACACCATTTCCAATTGTAATTCAGAAATTATCATTTTATTTCAGAATTTATAAATTGTATTTCAGATTTATCAATTATATTTCATAAATAATCAATTGAATTTTAATTTTATCAATTGTGTTTCAGAACTTATCAATTGTTTTTCAGATTTATCAATTGTGTTTCAGAAATTATCAAATGAATTTCAGTTTTATCAATTGTATTTCAGAAATTATCAATTGTATTTGAGAAATTATCAACTGTATTTCAGAAATTATCAAACTGAAAATCAATTGATAATTTCTGAAATACAATTGATAACTTCTGAAATACAATTGATAACTTCTGAAATACAATTGATAACTTCTGAAATACAATTGGAAAAGGTGTAGTTAAAAGAAATTTTTTATATGAATCTCTTTAAAGGAAATGTCAATATTGACGTTATACATATTTAGAAGATTTAAACATGTAAAAGAATTTTTTATATAATTATATTGATGTATGGGTTTAAAAAGCTGTCAGTTACAGTTCATAATCAAATATAAAAAGGACCTTTTTGCTAAATGTTATGCAAATCTAGTATACTTTTTCTTTTTCTTAATTCTCCACACATTTTTATGCTTTAATGGGTACATTAATTAATCATTGAGATTTTAAGTTACAGTTTTTTGTTACTTGTTAGAAAATTACAAATTTTATAGAATTATAATGCCAACATTTCAAATTAAATTAAAACCAAATTATACGCTTGAGACACTCAAGTTGAGAATTTTATGAGAAAATATTAATCATACGTCCAAGTGTACTTTAAATGAGTTGTATAAATTTAATAACAATCATACGCACTGTGGTCCAAGTATTAAGGTCGGTCAAATTAAATTGCATGTATGAAAAAATTATATTAGCATACCAACTAGTAGAGTGTTCAAAACCGTAACGGAAAACCCGTTAAACGGATTTTTAATTTCAAGAAATCGACCGGTTTCGAATAATTTCTAAATTCGAATAAACCGAAAATCGGTTATTATTTGTCGGATAACCGGTTTTTTAAAATATGACTTTATCAAAACTATTTTTAAGCTAATCTTTCGAAAATTCTGTATTTCGACTACATTATTTTTAAACTATTATGTATTTTAATAAACGAAACTGCAGTTTTGTTCTCTTTTAAAATACAGGGCGAATGTTGCTACAAAAAGCGAAATAACTTTTTTCTGTGTAATTAAATATATAAAAAATATTAAAGGTATTCATTTAAATTATTTACGCCTCGTTTACTGTGTATATGTTGTAAGTTTAATCGATTAATGTCAAAACTAGTTTACGAGCCCTGGTAAATATACGCTTACATTTTTGTGTGTAAACTTTTTCGTATTTATACATACATTTGAATATTGTCAAAAATAAAATTATTTTGAATTTTTTTGTGTGTTGTTTTTTATTTTCTGTTTTATTTGTTTTTAAATAATACAAATTTAAAAAATTCTGTGTTTAATTTATGAAAATATCGAAAAAGTGTCTAAATGCAAAATTGAGATGTGAATAGTTTTAAAAGGTGCGTTCATTCAAATAAACTGGTGAAGTTATAAATATACGCGATTACAAAAACACACTTTCTACGAGGGCATAAATACAGTTAGATGAATACCACTAATTTTATATTGTATATAAATTAATTTTACTTTATATATAAATTATCATTCCTGAAAGTGTAGCGGTTTTTGAAAGCATAAACTCTGTGAAGTATTTCTTAGGAGAGTATCGTGATGAGGAAAAATAGCAGTTTTTGAAAAAAGTACTTATTCCCAGCAAAAACTTTCATTGCCATGTAATGAGTTTTAGGTATTAAAATCTTAAGTGTTCACTAGTTACCTTTTAATTACTAAACTACTTATTTTAACATGGTGATGTCATTGGAGGAAAGTCGTTACACTGATGTTACCTGTAAGTAGTTTATCAACTGTTCTATAAATAGATGTTGAATATAAATTTAAAAAAATATAAAAATTTAAAAACCAATAGGAGCTGACACGTATTGATCAGCGTACCCCACGATTGTCAGGCAAACACTCTAACCATTAGACTACGATTTATTTATTTATACCGATGGCATGAAATACAAAAACTTTCATAATATTTCTATTGTTGGCTATGCTTTGCAGAAAACTTCGAAAACATATTTTATTCTTTGCTCCATTCCCATTTTGTTGATGTAGCAGACTACATTTAATATGAGATTTTGATGCTTCAAATTGCATTGCACTACTGCCACCACTTTCTAAAGAAAACTGATAAAGGGGACCTGGAAAATCCCCGAAACGGTCGTCTTTTCATTCCTGAAAGTGTAGAGCTTGTTAAAAGCAAAAACTCTGTGAAATATTTGTTAGGAGAGTATCCTGATGAAGAAAAATAGCAGTTTTTGAAAAAAGTACTTATTATGTTTGTTGGAACGTAATGAAGTTTTTAGGCTTGATGGTATTCTCCATTTGGTTTTTTTTTATCTAAAATATTTTTTTTATCCTTTTTTAATACTTACTTGTTTTTAATTGTTTTTTAAATAAACTTTTTATTGAATTAAAGCCTTATAATTAAAGTAAAAACAAAACTTAAAAACTTATGATGTATTAACATGAATTTATATTGACATAATATTAGTTATAAATGATAATAAAATAACCTTTGGCAATCCTTTTTTAATAAATTTACTCACAATGTTAATAGTAACGGTATTGCTGAAAAGAAATAAAACTACAATAAAAAGAATTATGATACCAATAAATAGTTGAATTTTATATAAAAAACCAACAAGACCCGTTTTACTTACCCCCTTTTTTTCGTTCAAATTTTTAAATTTGCCCACCATTTTTGAAGTGATAAAATTTAGATTTTTTTAATTTTATCAATCCTTAGAAACTATTAAGGAATTTACAATGTTAATTCATAATAAGGAAATTGGCCTAGAACTAAATTAATAAATTTCTAATTAATTAATTTTTTGGAGCAAATAACATTCTATCCTGCTAAAATCAGAAGTAGACTTAAGATAGCGAAAATAAATAGTAAGTATTTTTGCTGTTTTCAGAAGAGTAGATTGTCTTCCCATTAAACAAAAATATAAATTAAATTTTGTAAATGTACACTCAAAAAAGTTTGCCAGTTACCACATGACAGTTGTTTGTGTAGTAATCAATGGTTGTTGTTTTTAACAATAATTGCAGTTGTTTTATTGTGGAAAAATACAAATTAACTTTTATGGCAAATATCTAAGAAAACAACTGACGAAAATTACTGTAATTTCGTAACAGTTGTTTAAATCAGTTATTTTTCATATCATGACTTTTAGCCTGCCACTGCATCTGATGATTTAAAAACAAATAGATTTGCGAAAAGATTTTTTTGACAATCACATCAACTTATAGGATTTTTTGTTTGATTTATCAGTTGTCAAATCACGTAATGTAAATCCCGCTTTAGCAAACATATTCAGCTGATTTCAGTAGTTGTTTCTACAGGGCGCTTTTATCTATTTTTGTATTATCTTTTTCATGACAAAAAAAACCAAACCGGTTTTAGCCGGTTTTTTAAGAAACCCCTAAGCGAACCCGGTTTTTTAAAATAGTAGTTTTCGAACAAACCGAAAACCGGTTTTCTGAAATGGCCAGCTTTTTGGACACTCTAATACTAACTTTTAAACTACAGTGAACTCACTGTAATATGAACTTCCCTTGCAGTGAACTATTCACTAATGTGAATACTCATGTTTCTACATGAATTATCTAAATAGTGAATACAGTTCAGTGGCTCCAAATAATGAACAAGTGTGTGAATTTTTATACCTTAAACCACTACGTGGACAGGGTATAATAAAATTGTACTGATGTTTGTAACACCAAAAAATATTGGATATACCCCTACCGTTTAATATACCAATAGAATCAGAATCACTTTTTGGTGCAATTTGCCGATGTCCTTCCGTCCGTCAGTCTGACCATTCTTGTGCGCACGCTACATGTCACAAATACGAAGATATGTTAATAAAATTTGGAACATTGATTCACATGAGCCCACAGACAAAGCCTATTGATTTGTTTGGAATCGCAGGTACACCCTAAAAAATACGTAGTTGCTGATCACTATATTTTCAACTATTTCATAGGTGAAATAACCCCCACTATGCCATAGTTGATATGAAGTAGTGGAAGGCAACTATGTTTAATTAAATTCTAGAAATTAACTATAGAGAAAGTTAATGGCAATGATGTCCTAGTGGAAATTAAATTAAATCTAAACATGGTACCTAACGACTATATTCAATTAAAACATTGTTAAAAGAAACTTTATTTTTTGCAATAGATAAAATTTTAATGAAATCAGTCATTCACAATATTTTTATTTAAATAAAAACATAATATTATTAATATAAAATTATTTGCATTTCCCATTATATACGACAATGTTAATATTCTGCAGATAGGATTTTTCTTTCGGACCTTGATTGTAAATTCTGGGAAAAAAAGAGTAAATTATTTTTAATTAAATTCATATGTTTGCAATTATTTACCTTTCGTTTTGGACTTGATTTGCAATTTTATATCCAAAAATAATAAATGCATTAATTGCAATTCGAGCATATGAGGTGCGAAATTGTGTTGCATCATCAGAGAGCACAGATTTTAAATTATTGTATTAACTTAATTTTGCATTTATGTTTATATTTTTTCGCTTCTTTGAAATTCATTTATTTTTTAAAGATTTTTTGGATGTCTTATTTTTATATTTGACAATTTGTATTTCACAATTATATAGTAATTACGAAATCGACTATGTAAAACGTTATGGAAAACGCCTACATCAATAGTTGTTATTGAGTATTATAGTTGATTTATAAAAAATCTGAATTGACTATGGATTTTGTTGACTATGCGACCATGTAACTTTTTTGGGTGTAGTAAATATCAAAATATTACTATAAACCGATATTGGCCAAAAAATAATAACATAGGGTGTTTTTTTAAGCCCGATAGAACTTAGGATAGGCTTAACTGTTAAACTGCGCTCACTACTTTGGCAAATCATCATGAATAGATGGATGCTTGAACAACGCTACCAAATTATCTAGATTTACTTTAAAAATCAGTCATCAATTCGCGCAACTTATAGACCCAAAATTGTGTTCAGCGATGAGGCTTATTTTTGGCTTAACGAGTTTGTTAACAAACAAAATTGCTGCATATGGAGAGAAACCAATCCACAACAGATATTACAGACTACATTACATCCAAAAAATGCATCGTTTGGTGCGATTTAAAATATGGATGACATTGATCCGGGTGAGATGTGGTTTCAACAGGATGGCGCTACGTGCCATACGGCGGCTACCGCAAACATCGACTTATTGAAATCGAAATTTAGCGATAAGTTGATTTCAATAAATGGAACTGTAAATTGGCCTCCAAGGTCGTGCGATTTTACACTTCTATATTATTTCCTGTGGGGTCACGTGAAGACACTGGTTTATGCTGATAAATCAACAACAATTGACACCTTGCAGGTAAACATTGTTCGTGTTATTCTGGACATACGGTCAGCATTGCTCAAAAAATGGCCCAAATCTGGACGTCCAGAATGCGCTAAGTCAAGAACAGCAGCAGTGGCCATATGCCTGAAATCATTTTCAAATGTTAAAGGCATGTATTGCTCTTTGGAACAAAAAAATTTTTTCGATTAAAATTTAATTTTTTGTGTTATTTCCCAACAAACAATTCGTTCCGTTTACGCACCGTTTTCGGTCCGTCATAAACGGAATCCAACTCCGTATACGTACCGTTTTCTGGATCCGTATAAGGAATATCGAAACTGATTCGAATCCGTTGAAAATCCGTCAATGACGGACCGTTTACGGACCGGTATGTCGTGTTAAAAAAGGACAAGTCCGTTTAAAGTCCGTCAATGACGGACCGTTTACGGACCGTTATGTCATGTAAAAAACGGACTAGTCCGCTGAAAGTCCGTCAATGCCGGACCGTTTCCGGACCGATATGTCGTGTAATAACAGAGTATTTCCTTGTCCATATCCTACCGATTTTTTCAAAAAAATAGACCATATGTTTATTATTTTCAATACAAAGTACTTTTTTTTCTTTTTTATAAATTCATTAATAATTTTTATTTATAATTACAATATTTAGCACATCTAGCTCGGTTTACCTATCTATCCAGCGCTTAGGGAGTAAAATCCAACATCTATATGGAAAAGAGACAATAAATTAGTTATGGTTTAATTGACTGTGTGTACACGATGCAAATTCTCACATGTTATACACAAAACATTGTGTAACATTAAGTTTCATAAATCTTACCTTGTTGATGTTGTTTGATTAATGGTGTGATAGAAAGAATTCCCTCTATTGCATATTCTCCATATATTCCCATTATAATAATATTTGCACCGACTTTACAAAAAATTTTTATTTTGTAAACAAACCGATGAAATCCGTATTTAAAGGTACGGAAACGGATACACCAATACGGAGTTAAAACGTATTGTGTTCGAAAATCCATTTATACGGTCCGTTAATGTTCCGTATACGTACAAGCATTGACGGATACGTACCTTACGGACAGTTAACGTGCCGTAAAAGCCGGATTTATGAATCCGTACGTGCCGGAGAGTCCGTTAAAATGTTTCTTATGTTTTTATAATTTAAAATTCTATCGGGCTTAAAAAACATCCTTTATAACTTGTGTGTATTTAACAACTGTTTCACAACTTATATCACTACCTATTAAAAATTTACGCAACCAAAAAACAATTTAAAAACATTTCTATCTTAAGATCCCTAAATGACGATAAAGTTACGTCTATGGGTGAATAAAAATGTAAGATTTTCAAATAGAAAAAAAGTGTTCGGCAATCGAAAGTGTAAACAAATTCGTTTTAGTGAACAACTTTGGTTTTTATTAGTACACATTACCGAGAGTCCACTGTATATAACATATTTAAAAACCATTTGTTTACAAACTATAAAGTTTTCAAATTTCCAACTAAATTTACCACTTAAATAAAACATTTATAATAATTACACATTTTATTTCATTCATGGACATAATTAAGAGAAATTACCACAGAAATTTAATATAGTTATTACGAGTATACAGAGTTGATATCCCAGTGTAGAAAATCATTACCAGTTATGTCGTTATATGACTATATACCTGGTAATGGTAACTAATTACTTTTGTTACTACATTTCTTATTACTTTTGTATGGCGATGTCGAGCAAAATAATAAGTTATGCTTAAACACCAGCATACGAAAAATCAGAACTATGTCGCTAACCATATGCTTACCAGTATTAATGAAAATAATAAGTCTAAAAATAGATTTTCAAAAAAATAAGTTTTATAAAAAAAATATTTTTTTATTGTAACAATCACTCCAACGCCTTTCTAATATTTAGATACTTTCTTATAGAATGATTTATATTTGACCTCAAAATAGGCCTCTGGTTCGGCAATCACCTCTTCCTTCGAACAAAATCGAACATTTTTTTAAGTCTGAAAACAGGTAAAAATCTCTAAAATGACTGTTGCGTCTTTGGCTTCTTCCAGCGAGGTTCGCCAGTTGCTGTCCACTCAGCTGACTGCCAATTAGACTCTAGAGTGAAGTGGCAGATCCATGGTTCGTCCATTGTTACATACCGTGTAAAAAGCCCTTTTTATCTAGCCGTAACAGCTCCAAACCGCTCTCAGAATCATCGACACGTTATTGTTTTTGGTTCACTGAGAGCAAACGCTGCACCCATTTCGAAAACAGCTTTCTCATGAACAAATGTTTATGCAAAATAAAGCCGACACGTTCCTTCGATATCTTTAAGTTATCAGCTATCTCCTGCAACTGTGAACTTTCTTGATGTTTTCCGGTATCACCGCCTCTTTTGGGCGACCAGAGCGTTCGACGTCATCCGTGTTTGTACACTTAAAATAATACGTCAGTAGAAAAATCTGTCAAACCGGTTTCAAATCGATTTGACTAATTTGTAACAAATTTTAGTTGAAACACTGATTTAAGCAAAGATTTTAGTTATCTCTATTTAACACAATACTAAAAATCCTCAGTACTTTAACTAATTTTGAGTGTTAATTTTCAAAATTATTTAAAACAAATTTTTAGGAACCCATTCGTTAAAATTTTACAAAACTTATTGGTAAAATATAATATTTTCATGAGCAAAAACTACCTGGTTTTCGGCTCTTGTCAAAACGCATACAAAAAAACAAGCAAAAACTAATTTTGTACAAAAACTATTTGGTTTTTGCTCAAGTATAAATGTAGTATAACCAAAGAGAATATATAAACTTAAATATATTGTTAGTAAATTTACTAAATGGTCAGTTTAAGAGAAAAACCATCCATTAAATATATTTACCAAAGACCAACAACTGTGACAACGATGTTTGTAGTGTAATTAACAAAAATAAACATAAACTTGATGTTATAAATGTATGCAAATTTGTACAAGTATTAATTTCTTGCAACTGAAATTGTAGTCTGGCAAAATTGTTTTTCAGAGTACACTAGTTTACCGTCATTTAAGAACTTGGTAATATACATTTTAAAAAATATGTGGTAAAAAACTGTAACATTGTTAGTTAGTTTGTAAATAAAACAAAGATAGTTTTATTTGATTTCAAATTGAGTTTTACACTACTTTATTCAAAGAAAATTCGTTTCTTTTATACTTTACAAAATTATTCTAATGAGTGACTTTCTAAAGTACACTCAATAACTTATAAACTATTTTCAATGCTTCTTGTTGCATTCTGAGGCACACGTCAAAAGAATGTCGATATAGGTTTACTAATATTCACTATGTCACTTGTTCTGTATTCCAACGAATCAGATCAGTTTACTTTTTATTTTGTTTTTAAAATTGAAAGTGTCACTACTAGGGTGACCATTTTTTTCTGACTTCAAATCAGTACAAATTTTTTTAAATATATTCACCAAAAAAAAATAATTATATTAAAATTCTTTGGGTAATATTACCGAATTTTTATCCTGGCCAGCGAATTTCTCCTGTCACAAACAAATTACATTGTCTAAACTAACTTTATGTAGACACAAACGGCAGTTGGCTACAACTTTCGCCCTGACATCAAATCTGTTTTCTCATTGCTAATTTCTGTCATAGAAAACCGTTTACATTCTGGCTGTTAAGGCTTTGTTAAGGCTTTGTGAACTGTTTTCCATCATACAACCCTCAGATTTTAGATACTTTAATTTTCGAAATACCCACATAAAAACATTGAGATTTTAAAGACTTTTTCTACGAAAAATCTTAGCTTACACTCAATTAAAAAAGTTTGTAAAAAAAATTTGTAAACAGTTTTCAATCGCACTATACTATTTTTTTTACTGATTATTAGTACAATTTTTATTTTTAGTAATCATTTTTGCTATTCTCTTATTACAAATTACGGATTTTTTTACTAATTTTCGCTGCTGATTTCAGAAAAACATTTTACTAATTTTTCAAAACCGAGTGCTAAATTTAGCAGAAAAATATACTAATTTAAAAATATATTTTTTTTGATTTTTTATAATTCTTGTTTAGTTTATATTTGTTACTATTGATATATTCTTAGTTTAGAAATAACACCCAGAAAATGTTATTGCATCTCCAATGCATAAAACGGCAATAACTGGAGAACCGTTTGCAATTCTGACTCCAAACTTTAAGTACGATGAAGTTATTATACGCTTGTTAAAATCGAAAGAAAAAAAATTTTTTTTTAGATTTTACAGTTTTTTTAGTACAATTTTTTGCTAATTTCAGCAGATTGATTTTAAATTACAGTTTACAGCAATTTACTGAAATTTAGTAGCTGCATCTAATTATTTATACTAATTTCATTTTACTAAAATTATGATATTTAGTAAGTTTTTTAACTGATTTTAGCAAATCGATTTTGAATTGCATTTTACATAAATTTTACTAAAATTTAGTAGCGACTACTAATTTTTTATACTAATTTCATTGTACTACAGATCAGCAGACATGTGTTGCTAAAATTAGCAAAAAATACCGCTGGCCTCAAAACAGTTAAATTTCCCGTAATAACATGATGACATTTTCTACACCCAGAAAACAGAATCGTACTGATTACCGTTTCACTTGCTATAACCGAATACTTCTCAGTGCAATGAAATGTTGTTGTCACAGCCAAATAACTGTTGTATCAACTGATTTGCTATTGTAGAAACCGAAATATATTTTATTTTATTAACAGAACGGTAAAAATTTGAATTTAAATCACTAAACGGTACAAATTTTATTCAAATCACATAAGGGCAAGATTTTTTCACTCAAGGGAAAAATATTTTTAAAATCAATGAACGGTTAAGCGAAACCGTTCATAAATTGAGTGAGTTCTTTTTTCGATTTACAAAAAATTAAGACATTCGTCAGTAAATTAATTAATTGGATTTGATAAAATTAATATTACAATTGAATTAATTCTTAAATCATTATTGGAATTTAACGCGTTCAATTAAGTGAATTCCCTTGACTAACTCGTTTACTTTAGACAAAAATTTAATTCGATTTAACGGGGATTCAATTTGCATTTTGATTTTTCGTATTGAAAAAATGCAATATTTTTTAAATGTTAAAACTCAGTACAATCAGTACAAATTTCAAAAAATCAGTACAAATCAGTACTCGATTTGTACATCAGTACACGTGGCTAAAAATCAGTACATGTACTGATCAAATCAGTACAAATGGTCATCCTAGTCATTACACTCAATAGACAAAACTAAATATCGACCTTCCCCTACTTTGTTTGGAGTTACCGCATATGTAACAAGATACATCGTGCGCACTTATAATTATCATTATGCATACACTACAATTGACATTATAGTTATTCCAGTTTGGGAATATTTCCAAACATCCCAGCAGAAATTACTGCTTACTTGGAAGCAGTTTTGTCAGGGAAAGTTGAGCAGTGAAGCGATTGCATTATTGATGATATCATGCCTGATTTTTGTTCGAGATAGCTCGCGTGAAAGCACTTGTTTCGAGATCCAAAAAGGCATGAATTCACCGCTTTTAATTAGTGCTCCTGTTTTTCTTTTAAAATGTCGATAACTCATGCCTTCTCGGAAGGGCATATTATAAAGCTTTTAAACTATTTAAAATCATGCCTTCTCAAAAGCACAATATTCCTGAATATTTTTCCGTGAAGAGAAAGTGCCTCTTTTTTAGTAAAACCTCTTATTTAATTTAAAATAACTTTTTTCCGCATTTTAAAAAATTTTGATAAAAGAACCGCAAAAATATTTAAGCAATCAAAATGTATTGCTAATTTCATGCCTTTTTGAAAAGCACAGCAAAAAGCGATGTAAACAATTAATCAACTTAGGCCTTTCATTAGTGCTGTTTACGAAGCTATACATTTTTAGAAGCGGAAAAAGTAGCAGTAAGGAATCAGTAATCGTTTTTACTGCTTCCACATTTTTGCTGGCATTTTACAGTAATAATAACTAAACAGAACAGTCAGCACGAATCTACTAACTTTAAACTATTACTCCCGAGTTTTTATGAACAAAGGATATTAAAATTCAATAAAAATAACTAGGGCCAGTATTATAGTCAGCACTTAATAGTTACTAAAATGTAACTTAGGTCTGATTATGATACTGATCCTAATACACTTATGATTAGTAATCTACCCATGAATATTCCAGCGTAACGGATAGTTTAAATCAGTTTACTAAGGCCTCAATGACACATTCTTGGCAAATTACGACACAGAAATTCACAAATATTCAAAATAAAATAAGAGAATTTCGTACGGCATTTACGACTCAAGTTCGCAGCATAGTTTTTGTTTGAAAATTATTAAAATGTTTTTAATATTGTTTTGTATTATTGCGAAAACATCAAAGGAATACAGAGACGTTTACAAATAGCGACCAGATTAAAAGTTGGATTAACTATTAATCAAAAAGATTAAAATATAGTTTAATCGACTTGTTTAGTGTTTGATTATTTACGAAATTATCTTTTCTGTCTAAAGGGTATATTAAAGCCTAAAAACCGTCTAATAAGTGGAAAGTCGATTTGTGTTGAACATTTAAGTCGTACATGCCGACCTTATTGATACCAGCTGCCAACTATGCCTATGTACGTCGCATTTATGCTACCCAGTTACTCTAGTATCTTCAAATGCAATAAATGATTGCATGATATTTGAAAATTACACACAAACCAACAAAAATATTTTTTTAGAAGGTTTGAGATTAAGAAGAAGAATAAACCTTTTTCTAATTATAAATACATTAATATTGAAATCAGACTAGGTCTAGTTTCTGCCTTTTTGCAGGCTTTATCGGTGATTTTCCATTAAATTATATTAATTGCTTATATGTTTATGTCATTGTCAGATTGTCTCTGTATGATAATTTTTGCAGCAACCCGTCGGCTGCAGGATTCGAACACATGCGCTCTTCCTACATTACAAAATTAACTATACTTATTTATGACCTCTTAACCATCTCACCCAAGTAAGGCCTTGAATGCAATGTAACTAATTCGTTGTTTTCTTGCCTATTCAACTTTCTATTATTGTGTTTTTACTCAGAAGTGATCAAACATAGACACATACAAACATTCTATCTTTAGGACCAGATCACAGTTGGAAATGCATTTAATTTGCAAAATTTCAAATTATCATTATTTCATATTTCAAAGTGAAACAACCCAGTAGCAAATGGTCGAACTAGTTCTAAAAAGTACCAGTTTTTTGATTAGTAACTATAAAACTAGTTCTCAAAATACCCATTTTGAACCAGTTGTGAACTAGTTTAATACGATCTATGTCGGGACTGTAAAACAAATTAACTAAATTAAAATGCGAGATTTGAAATTCTCATTTTGTTTACATTTGTATAAAACAGAGTTTGCAAATAAACACTTAATTTTTATTTTTTTTACTGTGAGTTGACTTGAGGTGCAAGTCAACTGGTACAGTTCTGGTACCAAAGAGTCACTCCGGAACTAGTTTGGTAAATTTCTCATAAGTAACAGTACAGCTCCCTCTTTTTATTCTTAAAACAATAATTTTGAACCATTTGTGTACCTATTAGTTTCATTGAAACAATTCAAGACTATTTCGAAATATTAAATTTAAATAAGAGTTTTAAAATTCTAGTTTTGTTTACATTTGTTTTTAATAATATAGTCTGAGTTTGCGAATAAACACTAAAATTTTTTATTGTGATTAGAAATCATAAACCCAAAATATTTTGGATTTCATTTGGGGAATGGACCTAATTATCTCAGGTCTCTATCTATCGGTCTCATCTAAGTTTCATCAAAGGAAAAGCCTTTGTTTTTTATCTATATCATTTAGGTCTTTACCAACTGGTACTGTACGATTTATAAAGAGTCACTTCGGAACTGGTTCCGCGAGTGTCACATTAGTACCAGTTTTCTCCCTATTTTTCGTCCTTAAATTGTAATTTCCAAACTAGTTCTACAACTAGTACCAAAGTGGGAGTTTGGCGACAATTGTCCCCATTCCTATGACATCTCTATGTTAAATTCTACAGTTGTTTGTATGGAGAGGCGGTAGAACTCGTACTAGTTGCCTGGTTCAACTAAACTAGTACATAACTGGTTCTGAACTAGTATTTTTTGCTACTGGGAAAGGGTAAAGGGCAATGGATGCCAGGCAATACGAGAAAAAGTCCCAACCCTTTACCAAGGTTTTCCTGGGTTATTCGTTATTAGCCCAGAAGAATCATCTCTTTTTAGAGTAATTTAAAATTCTTCAGTGATGAGGGCTCATAATTTGGTGGCAGGGAAAATACTTGATTTTTGTGTTTCTCGGTGCTATCTCAATACTCTGCAAAGCATTAAATAGATCGGTGTTCTCATTTGGGTGTCAGGAAAAGACTTTAATTTTTATACTTGGACGTTGGCAAAGCATTTGATTTTTATGTTTTTGAATGCTTTCACAGGGCTTTGTAAAGTATTTGCACCACCGTGAAACGGTGTTATCATTTTTGCATTGGGAAAGCACTGTTAACAAGCACTCATAGCACCCATTTCGGTGCTTTGCCACACACAGAGAAAAAATATGTCATTTTCCAACTGAAGTTCGGTTACATCTACTAAAATAGGTTCGTGCAACTGAATATTGGTTATCACAACAAAATTCGGTTTATACAACTGAATTTTAGTTGCAATACCCAAAATATTTAGGAATCACATTCCAATATGGTTTCACCAATCAAATTTATTGGTAGTGTCAACAAAAATGGGCTTAGCAATTCGGTTGAAAAAATTTTTTCCTGTGTGCAGTGCTGGCCCATTTGTAATTTTCTACCTGGGTTAATTTCATTACAATTACTTGAAGGTCATGGAAATAAAGAAATCTTTCATTACAATTACTTAAGAGTAATGGAAATGAAAAAAATATTTCATTACAATTACGTATATGTAATGGTAAAGAAAATAAGTATTGATCATTACAAAAATAATTAATTGCCCTCAACTCTGATTAGGACCGGTATTACAGTTAGTAGAATTTTCGACTTAAATTTTTAAATATCGAAACATTAATAGAAATACATTATTTTACATATTATAGTCGGGCATTTATTACCGGGTCAAACAAGTTACAAATAAATATCGAACAAAAATGGTGGTACAATCTTAAAGATGTTCTTGAAATAAAACTTGTCCCAGGTTCTGTCCACAGACACGTACATTTGTTTGATTGCATGCGTATGTTTTGTCGTGATCAATACATGTTTTAAAATTTCTATTTAATTTTTTCATGCTCGTATTCACATTATCTTACTTTCCATTTTTCTTTTTTGTTTCTTTCATAAATACACATATACATACGAGTACTAAAAAAACACTTACTATTTCCGTATAGCATGTACTTAAGGATATATTGCATGTACTTTATGCATTCATTGTGCAACAAAGTTCCTCTTCCTACTTGTTTATGTTCTTATAGTTGAATAAATACATATAGAACATGTGTGGGAACGTGCACATTCTCATTGTAATGTCTGTTGCTACACTTGAATTACAAATGCAAATTTATTTTCTAACATTGTACCAGAGCTTAGAAGAATTAATTCATTTTTTAATGAATTCATTGTCAATCGAATTAAATTTTCTCTAGGATTGAATGAATTGTTTTCTGTTTTTAAGTAACTTACTGAATTCGTTTAACAAAAAAAAACAAAGATTTAAAGAATTAATTCCATTGTTATACGCTTTTTTATTAATTTATTCACTGGCGAACGAGTTCAATTTCATAAATCGCAAGGAAAAAAGTGAGCTAATTCCTTACTGAATTAATTCACCATGAATTCATTTAATGTTATTTTCGTTCAGTGAACTAAAAGAAAATTATGTTCAGTGAATTAAAAAAACAAAAAGACGTTCACTAAATTGAAAAACAAAATTAATATTTCAACTGAAACCAATTAGGGTCGATTTTATAGTTCATACTTAAATGCACTTAGCACTTTACTATTGAAGTTGAAGATGATTTGAATGGATAAAGAGTAATAATGTGCTGTATACAGGTGTGAATACAAGGGTGGCCATGGGGGCTCTGGCCCCCTCCAAAAATGACAAAATTCAAAATAACAAATTATACTGTAAAATCTACAGAAAATTTTGCTTAATATTAGTAGACTAAAAATAGCAAATTTAAACTGTTGCATCTACAATATTTTTGTAATTTTTGGGCTAAATTTAGCTGAATTTAAATAGCAGCCTATACTGCTAAAACCAACAGAAATATTTGCTAAAAAAAAAAGTAAACTGCTGATGTCAGTAGGCTAGATTTTTATTTGCATTAAAAAATCGAAAAAAACTTATCCCTCAATTCATAAATGCTTTGTAAAGTTAAAGCAGGTTTACAATATGTCATTTTCATACAAAATTTGTTCATTAAACCTCCTATAATTTTACAAAGCGTTTATGAATTTAGGGGTTAAAATATTAAATTCTTTTGTGATTTTTTAGTCTACTAATTATTTAGCAAAATTTTTTCCTAGGTTTAGTTGTAATTTCTTATTAACTAAAATTTATCTCAAATTTAACTAAAATTCAGTTTTCTTACAAATATTTACCACAAATAATCTGCTAATTTCAACAGTTTTTTCTGCAAGGTCATCTTTAACTAATTTTTAGTAATTTTAACTAAAATTTTTACAGACTGTTGTTCTCTATTAGGGTTTATTAGGTTTATGAATTCAGTGAACGATATTTTTATTTTTCAATTTAGTGAACTTAATTTTTTTATTTCTACTCACTGAACTAAAATGAAATTGAACGAATTCAGTGGTGAATTAATTCAGTATAAAAAAATTGCAATTAAATTAATTAATACGTAACAAAATAAATATCGAAAAAATATATGAATTAAGTCCATTCACTATATGGGTTTTTGTGAATTAATTGAATTTTTAATACAGAATACAAAAATTAAATTAAATAATTAATTCTTCAAAGCTCTGCATTGTACCCAGAACAGTTGCGGTCATAGTTGTGTGATGATAACATGAATTGGAATACATATTTATCTGTGCTATTGTGTGTTTGTATCACTGGATATGCCATTATTCCTGGTGATGTAGTTTTTTGCAATTTCAATTAACTTACTGTATTAGTAGTTTTTGTTTTACAAACTATGTATAATGAAAAAAATTCGGTTAAGATTTAATCATTAGCATTTGAAATTAAAGAATCCAATAATAATTTGTATAAACTTATTTTGGAAATAAATTATTACAAAATACAGAAGGACTTTTATAGTCCTAAACTTTTTTTCTAAAGGAGAATTTGCAATTATTGTGTAGAAGACATAACCGACTCTAGCATTTAATATAGGCGAATATTACTCTTATGCCAAGATATACAAGTACTCACTGCGTTTTTGGAGAGAATCATGCAGAGAGTTGAGAGAGATGATTTATAGTACACAGAAATTAAAAAAAGTATTTTAGTTATAGTATTGTTTGCCTTTAGGTCAAACAATACTTTTTTAATTTGCCTCTGATATTTCGATTTGCATCGCAAATCATCATCTGGGATCTAACAAAACAGAAATATATAAAATTTTTGTTTTTAATAATTTAAATTTTTGCATTAAAAAATACAAAAATTGTTTTTTCGTTCTTTATATATTTTTTTCAAGCGAAGCAATACTCAGGAAATTCTTCCTATTAATTAAAGTGTTGCTTTCTTTGGAAAGGTGACAGAGAAGAGGTGAAATGTGAAGGGCTTCAATATTTTAATTGCTCGAGGTAATGAATCTTAGCACAGTTGTTGCGCTCCATTTGATGGAGACTTTGCTAACTTTGTTGAAGCTTTTTATTTTATAGTCCTGTTATGTTATTTTACTTCGGTGGGTTTAAGTGCTATGGAAACATCAAAGGACGCTGCGATATGTATCAGGGATAGAAAACTCATACATAGTATTTTTCCAAATTGATGTTGCCGTCGCTGGGGATCGAACCCGCAACCTTATGTGTAACAATAAAACGTGCTAACCATTACACAAAAACGCCCACAGGGTTATGGTTATTGGAGTAGAAATATGCCTAGTAAAAATGATTTTTATATATTCATATATGATTTATATACAATCATTTATGATTTTATACGAATATAACTTGTCGAGTATTATGAAACATATATTTTATACGATTATATCAAAAGATATTTAATTACATAAAATTATATTAACCAGATCCACCATTTTTCGGACCACATAATATATTTTTTATATAATTATATTAACCCATACATGATTTGATCCGGAAAATGGTGGATCTGGTTAATATAATTTTGAAACAACAAATAAAAATCTAATATGACAATATCATATTAGAATTAGGACTTGAGGTGGAAGAATATTCTAACTAAATATATGATAATTTTATATAATTAAATATCTTTTGATATAATCATATAAAAATATATGTTTCACAATACTCGACAAGTTATAATTGTATAAAATCATAAATGATTATATAAAAATCATATCTGATTATATAAAAATCATTTTTACTAGGGATTTTACATTTTTGATTTTTTTTTTCGTTATCTAAAAAAAAATACCCAGCAAACAACGATGATCATTAATGACTCGGAATTGAGCTCCAAAAACATAAACATTTGTCCACTTTTTCCTATGAAAGTGGTCCGTCCAAAAGAGCCCCCTGTGTACTCAGAAATGACTCAGAAAAAAGAACGTATAAAATCGAAATTTTCTTTATAAATTTAAATAATTTTGGAATCTTCTTTGAGTCCGAAAAATGAACCCTCGTTTTGAGACAGCTTTTTAGATTGTAGAGACAACTTTTTGGATTGTTTTCTGAGGGTTCATATTTTCTACCAAAAAAAACAGTGTTTTCAAAAAAAAAAACAGTGTTTTCAAAAAAAAACAATAATCATTTCTATCAGCCATTTAAAAATCTTATTTATGAGCGCTCCGGAATTTCTGGCTGGGTATAAAAAATTATGGTATTATGGAGTTTCAGGCAGTAAAGTTTAACCCAAATTTTATGAGAAACATTTAATTAAACTTGCATATCTTGACATAAAATCCTTTAATTTTTCTTTTTGACATTGTTAATATTATTTTCTTTAATTTTTTTCTTGTTTTGTTTTCAACTTTAATTAATCTTCTCCGTGTGTGATGTCTGCTACTGCAGCATCATTCGAATAAATCAATTTTCATCCATTTCTGTTACAGTATTAAAGGAAATTTGTGTAAGTCAAAACAGAATGGCATCAGAAAAAAAGATTTTAACTTTTTCAAGGCTTAAGATAAGGAAATAATAAAAAAGGAAATAAATAGGAAAAAGTTATGGTTAAGTAACAAATGCTATAGATAAGGAATAATAGTAGGACAATCAAATTAAGAAACTAAAAGAATGCCTTTTTTTAAAGAGTTTTTATTTAAAATACTTTTTTTTTACTATACATATAAAAGAATTACAAAAATATTTGTAAAATATAAAAAAATATTACAATTTTGTTGTATACTCATTACAATAATTTTAAATATATTTAATACAATACATGATGCATAAAATTTGGCTAATGGCATATTGGGAGCAAATAATTATTATGACCTAATTATATTAATTAAAATTAATTATATATATATAGTTTTTTTTTAATAAGATAAAAAATAAAAATAAATATTAGCATCTGATATGAATTCTAAAAGGGCATATGTTGGTAAATTAATTGTATTCATAATGAATAGTCAACGCATATAATGAGCTTTTAGCTATAATGTATTTTAGACCAAGTAGCATATTCCCAGCAAAATCTTTGATTGCCAAATAAATTAATGAAACTAAAATTTTTTACTACTTATAATTCGGCGTCAGTACTAGTTATTTTTGTTAGACGAATCCGTTTTTATAAGCAGTCCAGCTTAAGCGCGACTACTTACTTAATTATAAGGATAATGTGATATTGGTAACTACTTATTTTTTAAGCACTAATAAGTATATGAGTAAGCCTTATTATTTAACAACTTGTAACCACTTATTTTTTAAGTGCGTATCAGCACACGAATAACTATTTTTGTTACTACTTCCCAGTCAGAAAAATACAAACGGGAAAGCGGTGGCAAAGCACTTTAACAGGTGGTACAAGTATTGGCAAAAAGTGCTTTCCCATTCCCAAAATAATAACATCATTAGACAAAAGGACCGGCTGTTCAAAAAGCGCCGGAAAAGCACTGGAGGAACAAAATTTTTAATCGTTGGAAAAACGCTGGCAAAACCAATAAATAGGTGGTCTGGAAATATATTTTACAAAATAAAATTTAAAAAAAGTTCATATGTATTTTTTTTTTTTTGTCCTGCCGTGATTTGAACCCAGGCCGTCAGATTGGCAGACGATTGCTCTACCCACTGAGCTAACGACACATATAATATTTGATGGCTAAACACATAAATGAGTGATAATAGCTGGACAACTACTGGCTGTGCTAAAATGCTAGTACTGGGAAAGAATTTTTTGTAACTAGTACGCCAGTGTTGGCAGGGCAAAAGTGAAGTTGGTCCTGAAGGAGCTTTCCCACAAACAAAAAAAATTGATTTTATAAAACAAAAAAAAATTTTAATTAAAAAAAATCCAAAAAAAAATTTTTGCTTGCAACCGGATTTGAACTCGGAACCTTCTGACTACAAACATTTTTTAACGAAGCGTCAGCATTTTTATAAAATCATTGGTCTACCAGTGAATTGATTTTTGTACGCCTGGTAGCATTTGCTAGGTAGCACTGGATAACCACTGGTTGCAAACCTTGGCATATCACTCTAAGCCAATTCTTTGCCAGTGGTCTTTTTTATAAACCACCGAAATTTTTGTAAAACAAATACTGGTAAAACGCTTTTTGCAAACGCTGGCAAAGTGTACCAAATGAGTGTTCTGCCAGTCATTTATTTTTAATACCGTGGTTACCCAGTGGTATGCCAGTGTTGGGAGGGTAAAAATAAAAGTTGGTCTTGAAAGAGCTTTCCCACAAACAAAAAAAATTGATTTTATAAAAGAAAAAAAATTTTAAATTAAAAAAAATCCAAAAAAAGTTTTTACTTGCAACCGGATTTGAACTCGGAACCTTCTGACTACAAACATTTTTTAACGAAGCGGCAGCATTTTTATAAAATCATTGCTCTACCAGTGAATTGGTTTTTGTACCCCTGGTAGCATTGGCTAGGTAGCACTGGATAACCACTGGTTGCAAACCTTGGCATATCACTCTAAGCCAATTCTTTGCCAGTGCTTTTTTTTATGAACCACCGAAATTTTTGTAAAACAAATAATGGCAAAACGATTTTTGCAAACGCTGGCAAAGCGTCCCGAATGAGTGTTCTGCCAGTCATTTATTTTTAACACCGTGGTTACACAGTGGTATGCCAGTGCTTAATTTTTTGTACCACTGGCGATTTCTGACTGGGTAATTTTATATATTTTTGAAATGTAGCGGGTAAGCGGGTGCACAAATTTTGTGCGTTTTTTCATGCAGCGAATATGCACAACTACTTACAAAAACGACCTTGTCGAATAAAAATAATGAGTTTTGACACCGAATTATATATATGCAGTAGACCCTAATTCTACTGCTTATTATTTAGATATTAGTAATGTACACCCATTACTGAGATTTTGCTGGGTTAGAATAAACTTTATTCATAATGATTTTGCTTACCATATCGATTAAGAACACTGTATTTGTATTGTTGTAATTGAAAGTTTTCATTTTAGCGTCTAATTACTGAACTGGAGAAGGTATTTAGCAAAATATTAAAATGAGTTTAATAACAATATTATGAATGAAGCTCATACAAACGCTATGAAAATTTCATTATGAATAAAGCTTAAAGTGTTTAAGAGACAAACAAAAGCGATTATTGCGCCAGTCGTTAGATATTTTTACTTTATCGAAAATTACGCACTGGGTACTCTCCCTGGTAAGAATTCCGATTTCTCTCGAATTCAAATTTGTGTTAAAGACAAAATACAAGGACCCGTATTTTGTATTTTCGGCCCAATAGGTGAAAGTTAAAGAATTTTCATATTTATTTCAAAGCAACAGACGTAAATGGGGTATCAAATGAAAGTTATGTATATTAAAGAGATATCTCGTTAAACACAAGACAGGTAACTTTACGCTCAGATGTCTTTATTTTTCAAATTCTAAAATTTTATAGAGCATTATGCATGGGGTTCATCTACTATATACGTACACTCAAAAAAAAATCAGTAGTCAGCAAAAAATGTTGCTGTGTCAGCAAATTTTTAGTCAGGAACGTGCTTGCAAAAAAGTTGGTAATTTCAGCAAAAGGTTTGCTGAAAATCAGCGAGCTGATTTTTACCAAAAAAATAGTAATCTTCAGCAAAAGTTTTGCTAACACTTAGTCGACTGCAAATGAAAAAAGTCCTAGCTAAAATCACTAAAATTTTTGCTAAATATTAGTAGACTGAAAAAAACTCAAAAAACTTGTAGCGAAATTTTACTTTAGTTAATTTTTTTGCTGAAAATTTAAATATAGAATATGTGTAGAGTTGTTTTTCTTTTTTTGTCATTTCCGTTTCCAGACAAGCTGCGACATCTACATCTTGTATATCTGGTTGTCGTCCACGCTATGAATGCGGTTGTCAGCACAATTTTTGTAGCAAAATAAATTAGTAAAACATTAGTTCAAAATTAGTTTAGTGCTAAAAAGATATAATTAAAATTTTTGCTGAAAACGGAATTTCAGCAAAAAAATTGCTAAAAATAAGTACACTTGATATACAAGACGTTTTACTAATTTTTCTAGTAACTTATTTTTTTGAGTGTATGTGAGTTTGCCAATCCAATTTATATATCTTATACGTCACTCACTAAGAGAATTATGTCTGTAAAATTAATTGCAATTAAAGTTAAAAAAGAGTACACTACAACGATTTTGTAAATGGAAAATAGCAAATTAACCTGCTAAAATCAGCAAAAAGCTAAGCTAAATTTTTTTTCGATTTTTCTTTTAAATGCAAATAAAAATCGAGCCTTTTGAAAACAGCAGTTTACAGTTTTTTAGCAAATATTTTTGCTAATTTTAGCAGTATAAACTGCTATTTGCATTCAACTAAATTTAGCTTAAAAATAGCACAAATTTTGTAGATATAACAGTTTATTTTTGCTCTTTTTAATCTACTAATAATTAGCAAATTTTTTTTCAGATTTTACAGTACAATTTGCTATTTTCAATTAACTGAAAGTTAAATAAATTTCTGTAAATTTAACAGTTTTAATTTTTTTGTTCTTATGTTACTAGTATTTAGCAAAAAAATCTGCTAATTTTAGCAGTTTTTTCTGAAGCATAATTTTTAACTAATTTTTAGTAACTTTTTCTGCTATTTTTACAGATTTATTTCTATGAGTGTACGTATTTTAAATTTCTTCCCACAAAAGCAATTCTACTTTACCCCTTAGGCAGAAATTGGAACGCAAAAAAAAATGTTCATTAATTTTGTCTCCTCTATCACATATTCAAATTTCAACGAAATCGCAATTCTCATTAGAGAGAGTTCGCTTGTTGGTTCAAACTCTAATAGAGAAAATCGAAATTAAAGAATTTCGAAATACATATGTCCTTTTAAAAATTTATTTTTGAACTTTCATGGTTTTAATGGTAAAATGGAATTGTTTAAGGATATAGTACTTCATTGATAAGAGCAAAAAAAAAAATATTTTTATTAACATTTCCTTATAAATATCATAACAAATATTATGCAATTTTATATGTTAGTGCAATCACAATATATTTTCCATAACCGATTTAGGTTTATTTGCAAAGTAATAGGTAAAGTTTGTTTTCAATTGAAAAATCAATTAAAATACAGGGAAACATATTGTTTAACTTTTATTATAAGTCAATAAAAAACAAACTACACAAAAATACGTATCGTCTGTAGGAGTTGATATTTTCAGTAAAATGTTCTATTTTTAGTTTTCTATTTTTAGCAAAAATAATTTAAATAATTTCGTTGTTTTCTGTTTTAAAACAAAAAATTCAAATATTTTCGTTTTCTTTTTTGTTAAAATAGTTTGTTTATATACAAAATTATTTCAATTCAAACTACAAGAAATTCTTTACTCATACACACAGACATAGCCGATACAAATATGAACGTGTGTGTTGTGTATGTAGTGTTTTGAAAATTCAAACAAAAAAATAAAACACAAATATGAAAAACCAAACTATATAATCGTTTTTTCTAACGTTTTGTCAGTCAAAATTTTAAGATTGTTTTAACAGACTTTTCAATTATTTTTATTTCTTTTATGGATTGTTTAAACAATGTTTGAAAGTAGATAGCAAAATGGTTTGAATATAATGTAAAATCAGTAGTCCTTTTTTAATTGTGTTTTCAATTAATTTAATATGTATTTTAGGTTGTTTTTAAGGATAAATTTTTGTGAATGTGCATGATATACAGTTAAAAATTACTGCAATATCCGTTAATTGTTATCCACGTAATTCTATGAGTGTATACAATATTTAACGGTATACAACTCACCTTTCGGCTAACAAGAATAGAAATGAAAAACATGCAAAAAAAACTTTTATGTACAAAATTTTAATTAAAAAACTTAATCAGCGATTTTTATTCTGCAAACAAACATACTGATGTAAGAATTTTCTTTTTGTAAATTTTTTTTCCGCGACTTTTTTCCCGATTTCTTTTTTCAATTAATCACAGAACTTTGTTCTATGAATTGGGTATTATAGTCCCTAGATTGTAAATTTTAAAAAACCACACTAAAAAAATTGCAAAATAATCGCGGAACGCGAAAAAAGGCTTTATGGTACAAAAGTTGAATTAAAAAACTAAATCAGCGATTTTTATTCTGCAAACAAACATACTGATGTAAAAATTTTCCTTTTTGGAAATTTTTTTTCGCGACTTTTTTCGTGATTTCTTTTTTCAATTAATCACCGAACTTTGTTCTATGAATTGGGTATTATAGTCCCTAGATTATAAATTTTAAAAAACCACACTAAAAAAATTGCAAAATAATCGCGGGACGCGAAAAAAGACTTTATGGTACAAAATTTTAATTAAAAAACTTAATCAGCGATTTTTATTCTGCAAACAAACATACTGATGTAAGAATTTTCCTTTTTGGAAATTTTTTTCCCGCGACTTTTTTCGCGATTTCATTTTTCAATTAATCACAGAACTTTGTTCTATGAATTGGGTATTATAGTCCCTGGATTATAAATTTTAAAAAACCACACTTAACAAATTGCAAAATAATCGCGGAACGCGAAAAGACTTTATGGTACAAAAGTTGCATTTTTGTTTGCAGATTGTTAATCGCTGATTAAGTTTTTCATATACTATTTTTGTGCCATAAAGCCTTTTTTCGCGTTCCGCGATTATTTTGCAATTTCTTACTTGTGGTTATTTAGAATCATAACCTAGGGTCTATAAGCCCAATTCATAGAATAAAGTTCAGTGGCTAGTTGCAAAAAATACCGCGAAAAAATGCCGCGAAAAAGAAATTTTGCAAAAAGGAAAATTCTTACATCAGTATATTTGTTCGCAGAATGAAAATCGCTGATTAAGTTTTTTAATTAAATTTTTGTAGCATAAAATTTTTTTCGCGTTTCACGATTATTTTACAATTTCTTTAGTGCGGTTTTGTTAAATATATAATCTAGGGACAATAATACCCAATTCATAGAACAAAGTTCTGTGATTAATTGAAAAAAGAAATCGCGAGAAAAGTCGCGGAAAAAAATTTACAAAAAGGAAAATTCTTACATCAGTATGTTTGTTTGCAGAATAAAAATCGCTGATTTAGTTTTTTAATTCAATTTTTGTACCATAAAGTTTTTTTTCGCGTTCCGCTGTTATTTTGGAATTTTTTAAGTGCGGTTTTTTAAAATTTATAATCTAGGGACTATAATACCCAATTCATAGAATAAAGTTCTGTGATTAATTGAAAAAAGAAATCGCGAAAAAAGTCGCGGAAAAAAAATTTACAAAAAGGAAAATTTTTACATCAGTATGTTTGTTTGCAGAATAAAAATCGCTGACTTAGTTTTTTAATTCAACTTTTGTACCATGAAGTCTTTTTTCGCGTTCCGCGGTTATTTTGCAATTTTTTAAGTGTGGTTTTTTAAAATTTATAATCTAGGGACTATAATACCCAATTCATAGAACAAAGTTATGTGATTAATTGAAAAAAGAAATCGCGAAAAAAGTCGCGCAAAAAAAATTTATAAAAAGGAAAATTCTTACATCAGTATGTTTGTTTGCAGGATAAAAACCGCTGATTTAGTTTTTTAATTCAACTTTTGTACTATAAAGTCTTTTTTCGCGTTCCGCGATTATTTTGCAATTTTTTAAGTGCGGTTTTTTTGAATTTATTATCTAGGGACTATAACACCCATTTCATAGAACAAAGTTCTGTGGCTAGTTGAAAAAAAAAATCGCGAAAAAATGTCGCGGAAAAAAAATTTGCAAAAAGGAAAATTCTTACATCAGTATAAATATTTATTTGCAGAATGAAAATCGCTGATAAAGTTTTTGTACCATAAAGCTTTTTTTCGCGTTCCGCCATTATTTTTCAATTTTTTATGTGTGGTTTTTGTAAAATTAGAATCTGGTTACTATAATACCCATAACTCATACCAAAGACTGGTGGTTAGTTTGAAAAAAAAAAGTTTGGGAACATAATTTTGCAAAAAGTAAAATTCTTGCATCAATATATTCCTTTGCACAATGTAAATCGCTGATTAAGTATTTTAATTAATTTTTTAACCACAAGACCCTTTTCGCATTCCGCATTTGCAAGCTCAGAAATGAATTTGAAATCTATAAAATGACGCTTACAAATGCCAATTCTTTTTTTATAATTGAGGCATTAGTAATCGTAATGAATTTACTATACAATTGGCATTAGTAATGAAATCGATGTAGTTCAAAGCATTACAATTAGTCCAAGTAATAATAATGCCAAAATTTCATTAGCATTAGTTTCAATTTAATGGTAATGAAATCACCAATTAATTTGCCCAAATAATTAATTAGTCTTATGTATGGTATATTAACAGGTGTTCAAAAAAGGCGCTTTAGTGATTTTATTATAATGGAAAAATTAGAAATTCGTGGTGTGATTAAATATTTACATAAGAAAGGTTTATCGGGACAAGAAATTCATAATGATGTGGTGAATGAGTTAGATGAAAGTGCTCCTTCATATGCAACAGTAAAAAATTTTGATTGGTTGAAAATAAATTAACCAATCAGAATGCTCCAAAAATAAACCAAAAATAAACATACTGCCACCCAATATTTTAACTAAAGTCGACTTTACCTAAATTATACATTTGAAAAATTTAGATAGTAAGGGCGATTATTTGTAAGAAACAAAGCTTTTTTCATATTTCTTTTAAACATTTTACCAAGTTTTTAGGTTTTACTACTTAAATTTTGAATAAGTTATGCGAAAAATCTTTATAAGTTGATATGATCCTAATTACTTGGCAAAGATTTTATTTGTGTGTCAAATAAATGTATTCCCTTTTAAAAGATTTTAACAATGACATTTTTGTTTTGGTATTTAAAATGTTTAAAAAAATTTAATATTTTTAAAATTTCCCGTTTTCCCGGGAAAAATATATTATTTTCCCGGGAATTCCCGGCAAACTTTTCCCGGGATTTCCCGGGAATTCCCGAACCCCAAACCCTAATAGTGGTATAAAATCATAGCAGAACTGGTACAAACAGAGAAAATCATATATTACTGCATCCGGTTTATGCACTACAAATTTCACTGAAATCCTAAATATTTGTAGAAATAATTACCTGAGAGTATGGGTTTTTGTCAGACCTAAGCCACTTGTGAAAATTCACAGAGTGGATTTTGTTCCTTACTTTTTCGCACTTACATCTTTTTAGTATCATGCCATCTCTATTTTAGTACACTCCACTCTGCAGAGTGGAGTACTTCATCATTGTGAATGTGGCTTTAATGTTAATATTCATGAAAACTACTAAAGTTGTTTGGATTTTGAAAAAAGAACATTCTACAGGAAAGCGCAAACACTAAATTTTAAAGGAATTAAAGTAAAAATAATTGGTTTCGTCAAAATCATCGAATTCGGTTATCCTTACAACACTGATTCTACAAATACAGAAAATAAGTGCTACAATTTATTACATTCTTTTCAAAATTGTGTATTTGATGTTTTGTTGGTTTTGTCTTTTGTTGTGACTGAAGAGTTTTTCCCCTCCTATTATATATCAATGTTGCGGATGAACTGGCTGCGCATGGGACGATGCTTCACGATGGGGAGATCGATCACACGCGCGGCATACCGCTCACGGCAGGCAAGCGGCAGGTTGAGCGACACTACCTGCAGCTTACCATGGCCAGGTAGGCAAATGAGCCAACCTGCTTGGGTACGAGAAAGGTGTGGCCTACATATGTCGCCGTACTGGCACGGTCATTGGGTTACCCCGTTTACAGTTGCGCAATTTGCTGGCGGTGGTGACGAAACATGGCGCTTTTGGTGTGCATGCGCTGAGGATGGGACTTCCTTATAATGACTTCTGCAGAAGCTGTCACGATGAGGAAGAGGGGAAGACTCCGTTCCATCCGCTGTGCCGGTGTCCGACATTCACAAACAGGAGGACTGTTCTCTTTGTTACAAAATAAAATACTCTAGAACAGATTCTTTTACAACTGGTGCAATAGAGCAGGTTCTAGAACTGATACCTGTGAGTAAAAATATAAGGTTTGTCCGTCCTAAAACCTGTGCTACAACTAGTTTTAGATCCGGTTGTAATATGCCCTAGTGTGGAGGAAGACAACATGTTGCTATTTAATAGGTCAAACTCTATACAAAACGAACTGGTTGTGTAACATAAATTAGAACGCGTTCACACAAGGGATGCAACACGTGGTAAGGTTTTTAAAATCTCGTCAGAAAATTGAGTTCCTGAGATAAATTTTTTATCCTTTATCTTGAAAACTAATAACACCAGGTCCGGGAGATACCGAGCTATCGGATTATATAAAGCAGCCAGGGTGACTTATTTATTTTACAACAATTTACGTGATAATAAAAATTTCTCAACTCAGAGAAACAACCATTTGCGCCTCCTTCCCAAATTTAAAACCCGGATAGTCCAAAAACGTTGGCGAGTTGATTTAAATAAAAAATACAGAAATTCCGATCCAAGTTCATCTCACTGGTTTATGCTCAGTTTTTTAAAATGAGCAGACAATTGTTTAAGCCGGGGGTCTAAGGATGAGTATCTGATCCGATAATAATCCTCATAACACTTTAAAATCTTAAACTCATGGACAAATATTTTCTTAAGTTTTCACTATTATGCCGTTCCTTAATAATTTTATAATTGTGAAAATAAGATATTTCAAATATCGTAAGAGCAAAAATTATAGAACATTGTTTTTTTTTTTTTTTAATCAGATAAAATAATTGCTTTTTTATTAAAAATTTTTTGATTTTGAATCTTAAGAAAATCAGCCTAAATAGTTTAATAAAATTTGGAGGGTCCGACCGAGCATTAGTCTTCGGAGTTCGGCCAAACAGTGATGGTCGGCCAAGTTCGGTGTTCGGAAAATTTTTGGACGAACGTCGAATATTTACATAATCAATATTTTGCAATATTTAGCTCTTTAGTTTTGCGTAGTAAAACATAAAATATGCTAAACTTCATTTTTATTTCACGATCAAAAAATACAACTCTTTAATATTTTTTTAATTATAAAAATTCCATGAAATTGTAATCTTATCGTTTATGTCTGTTATTAACCAATTATATCGAGACCCTAGGATTCAATAGCCCATATCTACAAAAATACAATTGTTCAGGATAGTAAAAAAATTGATTCACTCACTAATAAAATTTTTTTAATCATTCTGTCTTCTAGAATATTATTTAAAAATAGCAACTCACTTATTTGTATTGTTTATGTCGCTAATATGTATATTAGACCGTACCTCAAAAAAAAAGTTCGCCGTACACCCTCCAATATGAAGTATTTTTGCAAGACAATTTCAAAAACAAATTTTTTTGTTTTTTTGCCGAACGTAGGGGTCGCCTTTTTAAATTTTTCGTTATAGCTTCGGCATTTAAAGTTGGATTTTAAAGTGTGATATATCGATTTTTTTGCCTCGAGGAGACCAGTGTTTTGCTATAAAGGAAAAATCCAATGAAAAAAAATATAAAAAGGCGACCCCTACGTTCGGCAACCAATATACAAAAAAAATTTTACTGGGTTTATCGAAAAACTTCATTACCAAAAGTTTAATGATTTTTTGCGAGCTTTAATTTTCTGACAATAGGGTTGTACATTAGGGTTTAGCAACTGAGATCTGGTGGCTAACTACTAGAACGGGATGCTTGAGGTCAATGGCCCTCGAGAGAAAAACACTGGTCTCCTCGAGAGAAAAACATCGATGTATCATACTTTAAGATCCGACTGTAAATGCCAAAGATATAACGAAAAATGTAAAATGGCGACCCCTACGTTCGGCAAAAAAAAAAATTTTTTTTGAAACCTCCATACAAAAATACTTCATATTGGAGGGTGTACGGCGAACTTTTTTTTTTTTTGCCTGTAAGGTGGTACACTCTAATGTATATACATATATAGTTTTGAAATAAAATTGTAATACAATTTTACACACAGAAAAGTAAAATCTTGAAATCAAGCAGAAACAACAGTAAATTATGTATGTAGAACAACTTTGAAATCAACCTAAGGTTGTTTTCTTTTTAATGTAAATATGTTTCAACTTATTTTCAGACCAACTATTTATTGGGTTTTCCAGCGTTTCGCCAACGTTGAAAATTTCGCTTTTTGAACAGCCGGTTTTGTCTAATGATGCCACCACTTTGGCAATGGGAAATCCCTTTTTTCAGTACTTGTACCACCTGTTAAACTGCCTTGCCATCGCATTCCCCTTTTTTTGGACTGGGATGGCTCAGTTCGGAAATGTTACCGAGAGCTACGTCCATTTTACGGCCGACATAATCGTGCATTCAAGCGACGTATTCGACAAACCATGGATCGTTTTCGTACCACGTATACTCTAAATGATAATAAGCATCCGCGTAGATGTCGCACACTGCGCACCGAAGTAGCAATCTCGGCCTACGACCTTATAAGATTCAGCTGCCACTGGAATTAAAGCCGAATGACCATAATTCACACAGTACGTTCGGTCAGTGGGCACAAAATCAACTGGAAGTCATTTCACTGTTTATCGCAATATTCTGTTCAGTGATAAGGCTCTTTTTCGGCTCCTTGGGCATTTCAATAAGAAGATTTGCCGCATATCGAGTGAAGAGAATCCAATAGAGATTCACGAGGCACCGTTCCAAAAAAATTCACTGTTTGGTGTGCTTTATGGACCGGTAGAATCGTTGTTCCTTACTTCTTAAAAAAATTAAAACGAAGCGAATGTTACCGTCAACGGCGAGAGCTATAGAACCATAATTGTCGATTATTTCGTGCCCAAAGTGAATAGATTGTTCACCGAAGCCATGTTTTTCCAATAGGACGCCGCCATATAGACGTGCTGAATAAAAACAAAAACACCCTTTAGATATGAAAAAAAGTGAAAAGTTAAAAAAAGTTGCAAAAAACTAGATATTCTTCTTAAAATTGACAATAGATGGATGTAACATGAACAATGACTTTGCCATCAAAAACTCATTTGCGTCAAAATTGACGATATGGACTTTTGCAGGTTCTCGATATTTAACTTTTATGTTATTTTGTTATTGAAAATTCCGCCGAAGTTTAGCTTTAAAAAAGTGAGTTATAAAAAACTGTTTTTTTTTTATTATTGAAGTGTTCGACTTCGTTTTCGGCCGAAGTTTAGCTTTAAAAAAGCTTACTAGCTTTTATTTAAATTTAGAATACCTTATTTCGGGACACCCTGTTTCAATATAAAGTAAGTTACAAGGCATCAAACTTAAATATTTCAAGTTTTAAATACTTTTTACAGACTGCCCCCTTTATTCATAAACGCGTAATAAAGTTATAGGTTTATGGAACAAATTTTGTATGAAAAAATTTTTTTTTGTTAACTTTGTGCAACTTAATAAAGTGTGTATGAATAAACTTCCCAGTGTAGAAACGGTAATGACATATCATTATTTTTTGGAGTACCAGTAATGACACCCACTTACCTTCTGCATTATTTTAAAACATATAATAATGAGTTACTGATAATGACTTATTTTTATCATTATTTCATATAGAAAATAATTTTTTAGATTTTTTTGAAAATTTTTTTAAATCTATTTTTAGACTCAATATTTTTTGAACACTGGTAAGGATATATGTAACCACATATTTTTTGATTTTTTGTATGTTGGCGAGTATGCTTGCTTGTGTGCAGCAAGTCAATTATGTTTTTATCTATTAAATATTACATGGCGATATAGCTCAGATGGTAGAGCTGTTGACTGGCAATCTGTAGACCCAGGTTCGATTCCCGCACCAGCAAATTTTATTTAAAAAAAAATACAATAAAAAATATTTTTTTTTTATATAATTAATTTTTTGAAAATCTATTTTTAGACTCATTATTTTTGTCAGTACTGGAAAGCACATAGGTAACGATATATTTTTTGATTTTTCGTAAGCTGGTGTGTAACGACAACTCATTATTTTTCGCGAAATCGCCATATAAAGGTAATAAGAAATGTAATAACAAAAGTAAGTAGTTACCATTACCAAGTATGTACTTACATAACCACATATTTGGTAATGATTTTCTACACTGGGTTTGTAATTTTTGCAAGAATTAGTCGATTTCAAAAATTTTATGTTGATTACTAAAGATGTGTCAAGCTTTTAAAATATTGAATTTTTATGCAGCCTGTTTAAATTCAGTATGCGGCACAGGGTGTCAAAGTCGACTAATCGGTTGTGAAAATACTTTCAAAGCTTTTACCTTTTGCAAATATTCACAATTTCAACGCTATTTACAGTACAGTAAAAAGAAGTTCGACACATCTTTTGTAATCAGCAGGCACTCTTTAAAAATCGATTGCAAAAATTACAATCTGCAAAAACATTCAAAACCCGATTTCAAAGTGGACCCTATTGAAACAGGGTTGGTCAAATTAAATTAATCTAAATATACTGCATAATCACTGCATAAAAGGAACACCAATTGGCCCTGAGCTCAAAACTAAATAGTATTACACTTAAAATAATTTGTCTGTTATTAAACAGAAATACTTCTAATGTTTAAATAGAATTTTATATATTTTAAAATGTTTATGTTTTATAAGGACCTTCAGCTTTCCTAAAGGTTTCATGATTTTTATAACCATTAGGGCCACCAAATTGAAAATAATTTTTTTTTTTCTCTTACTCAAATCACTTAATTTAATAAATCACCACCATATACTTGTATCAATGCAATATTACTATCGACAGGGAAATCATGCTGATTAACATCGAATTCATTTATGTAAACAGCACCTAAATAGGCAGTATCTTTAGCTTCCGCAGTCTTACGATAAAGTACACCAATATCTTTAACCTGAATAGCACCATCGAATTCCACTACATAATAACGTACACGCCAACCATTGGCAGTAAAATCTGTAAAAGCCATATCCTTTGGTATCTGAGGGCATTCCAAGGGTCCACTTAACAACTCATTATATTTTGGTTTGAATGGTGAGACATAACAGCGACCCCGTTGCAAACTTACCGTATCATAGTAGTCACCCAAGAATAAATAGCAATCTCGTGAATTGTTACCAGTACAAAAGCGTAATATACAATCAAATTCTCCATCGCGTGAATCTAATTTGTAGGCATAGGCAAACACTAAACCACCACGTAACATTTTAAAGTCAGTGGAAAAAATACGAAAACTGGTGTCACATTGTAGGATACGTAGACATGAGCCTCCGTTGAAGGCATCTTCATAGTAACGTGTAGCTAAATCATGCAATGGCACGGATGGTTGCAATGATTGACGTGATAAATTGAAAAATCTACCCGTTGTTGTGGAATCAGTTGAAGTAATTGCATCATCATTACTTTTAACATTTTCAGTTTTTATTTTTTCCACCAATTCCTTATTTTCTGTTGTCGCTGTTGTTGATGCTGTTGCTGTTGTTTTGGGTAATCCGTACACGTTTGTTTTTTTGCCTGAACCTAAGCAAAAATCTGTATAGAATGGCATTGTAATATAAGGGTGAGTGGCCAAATGATCCCATAATAGCCACCAAAATTTATCATTTCGCATTAAAAATGCATCATTCACTTTATCATTACCCAATCGTTGTTTTATATCATAACCATATTGCAGTAATGTCTCAAATGTCCAAGCCGGTGCAAATATGCCCGTTGAAAAACGATGTCTGACAATGCGTTGCAGTGTCTGTTTACTTTGAAATTTGGCAATTTGTCCACGACCAAAAACATCAATGCCAAAGAAAACATTTTGGCTTGGTTCCCGTTCTTGTTCGCACACTGTACGAGTCACCTCAAGGCTTCTATCGTTCCATGAATAGTTTACCAAAGTACCATGAGCTGATTTAAAGAAACGCACATTTTTGTCATTGATCTCATTTTGCCACAACAATTGGCCTCCTTCAATAATACTGTCATACCAAAATACTGACCCAGAATCTATTTGTTTTTCTACGGCTTCACGTAGTCTATTTACAAAATAACTGTAATGGAAAGGTAAAAAATAGAAAAAAATTAAATTAAGTAAAAGTTTATTATATTTTAGGTTGAAATAGAGATTTTGTATCTGTAACAATTATGTATGTGTTTGTCTATCAGAACTTTGATGGAATGAATTTTAAAACTTAATATAAATGAATGTCCAGTTAAAATTAAGCCAACAGTTAAATTCAGATTTTACATGGAGACAACAACAAATGTGCTAACGGGACATTGTGAAAATGTCTTTCGAATAAGTTTAATTTAATATCCTATGAGGTAAACTTAGTGTTTCCAATTCGGTTAATCAATTAACCGACTCCTCGATTAATCGCCTCTATTTCGGTTAATGTCGAAACAAATAATTTAAAAATCAAATAATTATTCGACCCGAATAATCGGTTAAAATAGGTCAATTAACCGGTTACATTTTTTATATGGAATTTTTCCTTTACCGTTACCGTTACCGAAAGTCTTAAATACCATTACCGTTACCCTTACTCGTTTCGGTAACCAAACTTGACAAATATGCATTAAAAAAACTCAAAATATGCATTAAAAAGGCACCAAATATGCATTTAAAATCAAAATATGCAAAAACATGCACTTTTAACAAAATATGCAACTACAAATCGATGCCATTTTGTTCTAAATTTGATGATTCGGATAAATATTTAGTCCATATTAGTTTTGAACTATCGAGAAAAAACATGCATTTGCATGGAATTCCTTGCCATAGTAATCACCATTGGTAATAAACAAATATAAGTTTTTATTTCTGCCTTATAAATACTACATTTATACCTGAACTACCTGGTTTTTTGCTCTTGTAGTTTTTTTTTTGTTTTGTACAAAAACTATGTGGTTTTTGTTCAAGTATAAATGTAGTATTACTTCTTTGTTATGCTTGCAAAAAAAAACTGTTGAAGTTGTAGAAAAAGCTGTTGAAGTTGTATTTTACCGAAAAACTTTGAGAATAATACACAAAAGCAGCCAAAAGGCTCCTTTTGGGGTTATCGGTCTTTATATGCAATATAAATTTATAATCCTAAATCAAAAATACAATTAAAAAATTTATAATTTTTTTCATTTTTACGAAAATTTGCATTTATGAAAATTTAAAAATTTTCAACTAGGAAAGTCTCGCGTACCACTGGCTGGAGACCACTGGTATATACAATAGATATTTGTAAACAAAAAAGTTTTTTTTTAATCTTTACAAATTTGTTTACGAGCTTCTTCAATTAGATTTGTCTTTTAATGTTACTATTAACAAGGTGTACTAAATGTTGTATATCGTCATATAAAATCAAAAAAGCCGTAAGTTACAAAAAAATCAAAATCGACTTTTTAATCGATTATGATGCACCGTATCAAAATACACATTCCTGCAAGATTTTGCACCCCTACGACTAAACACTACGATTTTATTAACAAAATTCTAAACAGCCCCAAGTGTAAGTGCAAGCAATTTTAAAAAGTTGTTTGCTTCTCCTGTAAAATTTTTTAAATGTAACTTACGGCTTTTTTGATTTCATATGACGATATGCTGTGTTGTACTAATCAAAAACAGATACTCGTATGTTAAAATTTTATTTTAATTTTGACAATGATTTTCTTTAGGGATGTGCGATTAATCAAATTTCCTGATTAAACAAAATTCTGATTAATCAATTAATCGATTATTCAATAATTTTGATTAATTAATCGATTGTTCAAAATAATGATTTATTGATTAATCATGACTTTGATTAATCAAACTTATGAATAATTGAAAAATATTTTATTTTTCTCCGTTAAAGGCGCCTTTTAACGCCAGTCAACATATAAACATGGAACTTAAGAATGAACAAAAAAATCTGTCTGATTTTCTTTATTTGGAAATCCAAAATAAGCTATCTGTAAAAAAGTAAATATGTACACAATTCGCTTAATGAAAAATGTCTCGAAAACCAAATGAGATAAATGAAAACGGACTACGGGTTTGGCCCAAGTATGTCCTTATGAGCCATCTATGAAAAATAAATATAAAAACCGCTTAAAAGCAATTTTAAGGGTCCATATCGAAAACTATAAGAGCGAGAAGAAAGCTGTTTGCACCAGACATCAAAACAAACCCCCCAATACCCTGATAACGAAACTAAGTTTCGACTACTTGCTGGATTTAAAGATCACTTTTTTCTCAAATTTATGCATTACCGAGATAGAACATCGGTTTTGGCTTACATAGGTATAATTTTATTTTAAGTGACTTTTTTGATTTGGCGATATTTTCAATTAAAGTTATTTTCTAACATTCTCCCGGTTTTTTAACTACCCGAGTCAAAAAAAGAATATGATGTCATATGTAATGATATCTTATTTAATATAATTGGAGATATGCTATGATCCGAAAAATGGTGGATAAAATTATACCGGATAAGATCTAAATATATTAAATCATATATAATCTTATCCGGATTTTGACCCGATATAATTACATCTAATTTGATGTAGAAAGACATAATTATATAACGCTTCATATTTCAAGATCAAAACAAAAACAATTAAAAAGTACTGAAAAATAACACCCTTAAGTTAAGAATTAAAAATTTAAGTATTTAGAAGAAGTTGAACATAATTGCAACCAAGCATTTAAAGCCTTCTCATATAAACTTGTATTCCACCCGTAAACTGTGTAAACCGGGTATGTTTATGAGTTTAATGTCAAATTCCATACATAAAAATATGGCTTGTATTTATACAAGGTTTACAAGGAATTTAGGAGTTATAATGAGTATGCCTTTTATATTTTGAAATCATACATTAATAAACATATCTCAAAACGAGTAAAAAGGTTAAAGACGGGCATGCCGACTATACAATACCCTACACCAGTCTGGTGTATTGTTTGGATCCGAAATTCGAATGGGTTAAAATGGGGCTTATGTCAAAATTTTCTATAATGTGAGTCAGCGCACCAAATTTCATTAAAATATCTTAATATTTGCGACCTGCAATTTGTAACCAAGCCAATTTTGGGGGGACCCTTATATGGGCACTAGTTCTAAACATGGATCGATGTTCACCAAAATCAATAGGCTTCGTCCTTGGGCCAACATAGGTCTATGTACTAAATTTCATCAAAATATCTTAATATTTGCGACCTGCAGCGTATAAACAATATAATTTTGGGGGGACCCTTATATGGGCACTAGTTCTAAACATGGACCGATGTTCGCCAAAATCAATAGGCTTCGTCCTTTGGCCAACATAGGTCTATGTACCAAATTTCATCAAAATATCTTAATATTAATACCTGCAGCGTATAAACAGTATAATTTTGGTAGGACCCTTATATGGGCACTAGGTCTAAACAGAGACCGATGTTCACCAAAATCAATAGGCTGCGTTATTGGGCCAATATAGGTCTGTGTACCAAATTTCATCAAAATATCTTAATATTTGCGACTTGCAGCGTATAAACATTATAATTTTGGTAGGACCCTTATATGGGCACTAGGTCTAAACATGGACCGATGTTCACCAAAATCAATAGGCTGCGTTATTGGGCTAACATAGGTCTGTGTACCAAATTTCGTCAAAATATCTTAATATTTACGACCTGCAGCGTATAAACAATATAATTTTGGAAGGACCCTTATATGGGCACTAGGTCTAAACATGGACCGATGTTCAAAAAAATCAAACTTGTTCGTCCTTGGGCCAACATAGGTCTGCGTACCAAATTTCATCAAAATATCTTAATAGCTGCGACCTGTAGAGTGCGCACAAGATTGCATGGACAGACAGACAGACGGACGGACGGACGGACAGACGGACATCGTTAAATCGAAATAAAAAAAAATTCTGAACCGATCGGTATACTATAAGGTGGGTCTACGACCAATATTTTTTGGTGTTACAAACATCAGCACAAACTTATAATACCCTGACCACATAGTGGTGTAGGGTATAAAAACATAGAATTAAATATATCTAAAACAACTTAGCAAAAAATTTAACATTGAGCTATATAAAACTTTATATGTTTTCCGATAAAGCCATTTTTAATTATATATGACGCTGTATTAAAATTGTCATAGCATATGTAACTAGATATGGTACATAGTAATATATATGGGGACATATATATTTATACTGATCTATATATGGCATCATATAAGAAATTTTTGAAAAACTCAAAGCTTTACATAATTATATCCGCAAGGATATAGTGTCACACTTGAATATATATAAACATATTAGTTCATATTAAATTATATAATTTCCTATATAACTATTTTTACTCGGGTACTTTTTTCAATACCCAAGTTTTTCCCCTATCAGCAACTTTTTGAAATTTCAAAATTTCAGCGTTTGTTTTTATTTTAACTATTTTTTTTTTTAAATTGGACGATTTTTTTTAATTTTAGTAATTTTTCAAGTTTTATCACGTTTTATTTTTGCAATTTTTATTGTGAGTTTAGTGATTTTTTCAATTTTACCGTTTTTTTTTAATTTTATCGTTTGTATGAAGGTATGTATAGTTGATCTTTTAATTGGTAAATGGATGTTTTTGTTAGATTTTAGATAATACAAGTAAATTACAGAGAATAAAAATTGAAAAAATTCGATAAGGCCAGCAGGAGAGAATACGTATTTGCGGGTCCCGCTACAGACCCATCTTCAGTATCCATGCCTCTTTTCATACTCTGGGATTTAATTGTATGATCTCAAATCTAACAAAAAAAATTCATTTATTTTAAAAAAATTTAGATTTTTAGATATCGATTGATGATAATCGATTTTTTTCAGTTTTGGAAGTTTTTTTTTTAATTTGTCGATTTTTAAATTTTGGTTTTTTTTTCAATTTTGCCGGTTTTTTTAATTTTGTCGATTTAAATTTTTTTTTTTTTGTACTTTTCTTAATTTTTAGCAATTTTTCCACAAAGGGTTTTTTCAATATTAGCAATTTGCTTTTAATTCGGCAATTGTTTTTAATTTTAATGTTGACGATTTTTATAATTTTTAGCTATTTTCTCCAATTGTTCCAAACATGTGCCCACATTAGCAGATTTTTTTGGCGATTTTTTTATTAAAATTTAATTATTTCTGTAAGTCACATTTGTAGTAATAACCATGGATGGTAACCGAAACGGATGCGGTTATCGTTAGGGTAACGATATTTTAGGTTATTTCGGTAACGGTATTTTAAGGGTAACGCTATTTCATTTATTTCGGTATCGGTATTTTAAGGATAACGGTATTTGAGTTATTTCGGTAACGGTATTTTAAGGATAACGATATTAGGGTTATTTCGGTTACGGTATTTTAAGGATAACGGTAGTCAGTTATTTCGGTACATACCGCATTTTTTTTTTGCAAAAACCACACTAAAGTAAAAACAAAACGAATTAATTGACTTAATTTATATGAAATACTCAATAACCACGTGCAATGACCAAGAGTAGAGAATTAAAAATAACGGTAACGGTATTTTACGGATAACGCTATTTCATGTATTTCGGTAACGGTATTTTAAGGTTATCGATATTTCATTTATTTCGGTGTCGGTATTTTAAGGATAACGGTATTTCAGTTATTTCGGTAACGGTATTTTAAGGATAACGGTATTCCGGGTATTTCGGTAACGGTATTTTAGGGGTAACGGTAGTCATCGAATCGATAACGGTATTTTAGCGGTATTGCCTGCCAACCCTGGTATAACAATTGCAAATGTAGTACATTTTCTTTGTTGGTGAGTCATTTGTTTTTTGTATCTGTATTAAAAACAAATTTGATGTCAGTAAATTTTTTTGCAGTATAATTTGTCATTTTCAATTAACTTAAAGTTAACTCAAATATAATTAAAATTCTGTAAATTTTACAATTTTATTTTTGCTGTCCTTATCTTACTTGTATTTAGCAAAACAAATCTGCTTATTTAAGCCTTTTCTGCAAGGTAATTTTTAACTAATTTTTAGTAGCTTTTTCTGCTATTTTTACGGATTTATTTCTATGAGTGTATTTATTGCCCGTAATTTTATATAGCTTGTTTTTTAATGACTTACAAATATTGGTGAAAATTATTTTTCTTCTATTTTTCTTCTTTTTGCACTTGCAACCAACTGAAATACTACTCAAACAATTAAAAAATCTTGAATGCGGAAGTTCTCTGAATGTACGATTAGAATAAATCTTCGAAAGTTTTCACTTAAAAAAATTAGTTTTTAAGGGAATTTTTATTTTTGTTTATTATGGGCAGACAGAGTTTTATTTATACACTGATAGAAATAAATCTGTATAAATAATAGAAAAATGTATTTAAAATTAGCTAAAAAGAACACTGCAGAAATAACTGCTGAGATCATTTTTGTAAATTTAACAGATTTTTCTTGCTTGTTTTTAATGAAAATAAAAATCTAACCTTCTGAAATCAGTAGTCCATTTTTTAGCAAATATTTTGGTTGATTTTAGTAGGACATACTATTAATTGAATTTAACTAAATTTAACATTAATTTCTTTGCTAAATTTTAAAAAGGCAAATTGTCATTTGGTAGTAACAAAATTTTATTCAAATATAACTAAAATGTAGTTTATTCAACAGTAGCTGTCATGCCTATCAACGTTAAGTATTTAAAGCGTTAAACCGATTGTAGTATAAAAAAATTTTAAACAGGTTATGTTTATATTTTTTCCCGTTATAATCGAACATACGTTAGCAAAAGATTTTAGGAAGTAACGCGAATAAGTTACGTTAGATGTGAAAATGTATAAACGTTGAGTTTTCAACGTTGATATTTATACGTGTTGAAAGTTAACGTGCATACGAAAAGTCATGTCTTAAACGCGTTTTTATGCACTCCCGAGTGAAAAAAGTTATATAGGAAATTATATAATTTAATATGGAATAATATGTTTATATATAGTCAAGTGTGACACTATATCTTTGTGGATATAATTATGTATAGCTCTGAGTTTTTCAAAAATTTCTTATATGATGTCATATATAGATCAGTATAAATATATATGTCCCCATATATATTAATATGTACCATATCTAGTTACATATGCTATGACAATTTTAATACAGCGTCATATATAATTAAAAATGGCTTTATCGGAAAACATATAAAGTTTTATATAGCTCAATGTTAAATTTTTTTCTAAGTTGTTTTAGATATGTTTAAGTATAGCTCAATGTTAAAATAAAATTCTATTATAATGATATAATATAAAAGGCGTACTCATTATAACTCCTAAATTCCTTGTAAACATCGTATAAATATTGTACAAGCCATATTTTTTATGTGTGGAATTTGACATTAACCTCATAAACATACCAGGTTTATACAGTTTACGGGTAGAATACAAGTTTATATGAAAAGGCTTAAAATGCTTCGTTACAATTAAGTACAACTTCTTCTAAAAACTTAAATTTTTATTTAAATTTTGAATTCTTAACTTAAGGGTGTTATTTTTTATTACTTTTTAATAGCTTTTGTTTTGAACCTGAAATATAAAGCGTTATATAATTATGTCTTTTTACATCAAATTAGATATAATTATATTGGGTCAAAATCCGGATAAGATTCTATATGATTCAATATATTTAGATCTTATCCGATATAATTTTATCCACCATTTTTCGGATCATAGTATATCTCCAATTATATTAAATAAGATATCGTTACATATGACATCATATTATTTTTTTTACTCGGGCTTTGAGTTTTTTTATGAGTTAATGGATATAGTTAAGTCGAAAACACAGCTAGTTTTATTTTTTCTATTCTTATCTTATGCGGCGTTCACAATACTATTGTTAAACACGTTTATGTAAAAGTTAAACATATCAGTTCACACTTAAAAATGAAGTGTTTAAGTTAAACATCTCGAACAGCTGTTTCTTAACAATTGTAAAAAAAAAAACAAAAAATTAACAAAATTTCTCAAAAAGTTATTTTTTCTTCGGCTGGAGGCAATAATTAATAATTTTTGGCATTATCCAACGTTAAATTGCTATAAAAAATTAAATAACATTGTCCGCCCCAGTCGGAAACAAGATTTTTCATTTTCTAGTTAAGGGACAACTTCATGGCTGTTTTTGGATTTTTCGTTCCCGGAAGCAAAAATTTAATTAACTGTTTTGTTTATCTACCACTTTAATAGGAAAAAGTCGCATTTTAACTGGTTTTTATTTAAATATAGTTTATTTTATTCAATTTTAATTTTTTTTTATTTTTCTTGTTGTGGCATCTTCTGCTTCAAACATGTCATTCAACACCAGTTGATATCAAACTTATCGTGTTTAACAACGTGTTTAAAAATTAAACACGATAATTTAGCGTGTTTAAGGGCAGAAAAATGTACTGTAAAACATCTTACTTAAACATGTTTAACGCTTAAACACGTAAAATCGAGTTAAACACGTATGTGTGAATGCCGCATTACTAATATTTAGCAACAAAAATTTTCCATTTGCCACACTCACCGCTATGACGACCGTGGTGTAACTTGTTAAGAGGTGACGCTACGAGTCATAGCCTGTGCAGAGGGCTACCGCTTCAATCCCCGGTCATGGCAATACACAAAAAGTTTTTCATATAGAGACAAATTAAAAATTACTTTGATCAATTGACACGTAAACTAACCACTGATGAGTCTTTCGGTGAGATGAAACTGCGGCAGTCTGGTGATTCCTTTGTATCTGCTAAAATTTTCAATAAATATGTTTCCTTCTTCCTATAAATCAGCTTTAAATAAAATCTAGTTTAAGCAGTTTTTTCTGCAAGACCATATTTAAATATTATTTAATAGCTTTTTCTGCTATTTTCACAGGTGTATTTATAACAGAGTGTTTTCAAAATAGCAATTTAGGTGACAATAAAAATTTATTCAATCAATTGAGAATATGCGCATTTTTATGGGTTCCAAAAATCTATAAAAAAATACACTTTATTAAATAAGACAACCAAGATAGTAAAAAGGCCGTTGTTTTTCTCGTGACTACAAAAAATATTAAATTAATATAATGGATATATTTTGGCACAGAAAAATTGTGTGAAAATGAACAAAAACAAAAATGTCTCCTTTGTTCAAGGTTGGAGTCTAAAATATTTATGGATACTGTTACTCACTTGCGTTTAAAATATGTGACGGTAAACGTTTTAAACAAATAAAAATATCTCTTAAATAAAAATTTTAAAAGACTTTACCTTAGAGTACTCTTTTACAACTTTTAATCGTTTGAATAATTATTAAAATAAGTACCTCTCTTAAGAGCAGATTTAGCGATATTTTTTTCGATTCAAAAGAAATGCAAAAAATTTTTATTTTGATTTATTTTGAAAACACTTGAAACCTTTGGTAATTCCAAACAAACTTTAAATCATAACTACATAGTAAACGTAATAACCCAGCAAAAGTTTTGGTTACAAAAAAATTGTGGCTTTAACCTCTGAACTTGAATCAATATTAATTTTATTTAAATTACTTTTATATGAATTTTATTAAAAATTTTATTTATTTGAAGATCATGGGATCGATTCCACTGTACAATAAAACCAAATGTTTTCCAAAATAACAAAGTTCTGAAGGCTGATTCTAGCACAGGGGACCAAAAAAAATACACGTATATCGGCGTTTTAAAAGTTTGCGTCTGGCCCTATGGTTTTTGGGGGTTAAAGTTCTCCCTTTTTCAAATGTTTATTGTGAATCGGCATAGGAAACCATGTGAATCTTCCATTTTAGGTATAGGATGTGTTTAGCGAACTTATGTCAAGCACTACGAGGAATATTTTTATTGAACATTTTAACCCTCTAACTCTTCAATTAAAGGGACTTTTTTGGTCCCCTCTGCCAAAATCAGTTGCCAGAACCTTATTATTTTTTTTTTTTTGTACAGTGTTCCCAATCCAGATTTTTTATGATTATTAGTTTTAAATTAAATTTGTATCAATTAAAGAAAGATCGAATTCAAATTTTTCTATAAAAATTTAATTTTTAAGTAAAAATAAAAGCTAAATTTAATTTGTATCAATTAAAGAAAAATCAAAAGCGAACTTTTCTATAAAAATTTAATTTTTAGGTTTTATGTAATCGATAAAAGCTCAAGAATTAGCTGTTCTAGAACATTAGGCATGAGGAAGCGGTTCTGAATAATTTCGCTGGGATGACACAAAGAAAATATATAAAAGTAAACAACAAGACAAACACATGACTTATGACCAAAACTCAACTAAAACCATGTTAAACAATATTGAACTTTATGGCATTTTGTTGATTTAACTTTAGAGACCTTTTAGCATACACAAACAACTTTCAACCCATACATAAGTGCAAACTTAAACTAATACTATAACATACAAATAACGAGTAACACAAGCTTGTGATTCATGGACAAAACTGTCAATTTTGTTGCCAAACATTAGAGGAACACTACAGACACCATGTAGTGTATGTAAGAGTTACGATTTAAATAGCATCATCAATATAAACACTGACACCATTTTATGTACTGTATGCAGCATCCCAAGATAAAAACATTAAGAACAGACATGGAAAGAAAAATGAGATTGTGGCTGACTTACATACTTACACCACAAACTAATTCTATTGATATTTACCTTTGGTTTTAAAAGTTTTCCATTAAAACCTCAATGAAAATACAAACACACACAAAAAAATAATGAATGTAAATACATAGACAAAAGTGTTAAAAATACTGAAATATACATCTGCAAATGATATATACAAACACATAAAATACTAAATTATTACGATTCATTAAAGTCAAGTGCTATGAATTTATAGTAAAGTAAAACTTTAATCACTTTTTAAATTTATAAATGGGCAAATTTTTCATGCAAAATTCATTTTATAAATGCGTTCATTATAAGGTTTTCAAATTATTATGCTAAGTGCATATATTTGAAATGAGAAAAAGCTTAATCTTATTGATGGAAATGTTTCATAAAGCGATTGTCACTAATTCTCATCAAACTTTTTTATGTTAGAGGGAGATGCCCCTTACTATACAGATATCATTTTTTTTAGTCGAGTTATTTTCAACGTATTAAACTAATGACTCACAAAGCGAATGAAAAGTTTCCTAAATGAAAACTTTGAAATTAAACTTTTCATTGGCTGTATGAAATTTTCAATAAATAATACGAAATTATTCATAAAATTAGATGCAAAACTTCATCCAATTCACTAAAAAGCTTTAATGGACGAATTCCAGCGAAACTTTATTACATTAATTTAAAAATTTATTAATAACAGCCAAATAATTCTCTCAGTATTGCATTGTATTGATATTAGGAACATATGTTATGGGAAGGAGGAAAGAGAGATTGGGAAGATTTCATTTGAATGCAATTTGGTATTCACATTCGTCAATCAACTACAAAAAGATTTGCCCTACTAGATAATCCAGTATTTCGGATAAAAACTCGGACTCTTGGAATAAGTTCACTGATCTCAGCAAAACACTTCCCATGGTAACATCGACAAAGTACACTCAAAAAATATGTTAGTAGTGGAAAAATGTATAAAACATCTTGTATATGAAGTGCACTACTCGTAGTTTACAGTATTTTTTTTAAGTTTCGTTTCCATAAAAATTTTCAGTTATAGGTTTTCAGCACTAAACTAATTTTGAACTAATGTTTTACTGCTTTATTTTGCCACCAAAATTTTGCTAATAAACGCATTGTAATTTTTTTTTTTGTGTTTCCTTTTGCTTTTCAAAGAAAAAAGGGTTTTACTGTTATAAAAGCGATATTTTGCTATTTCCTTTTTTTATATTTTACAAAGTTTTCTAAATATTGTACATAATTTCAAAAGAATCACAAAACACAATTTCTAGGTTTTAATTTTCAGAAAATAAATTAACTAAAGTACAATTTCTCTACAAATTTTTTGAGTTTTTTTTTTAGTCTACTAATATTCAGCGAAAAGTTTAATTGATTTTAGCAAGAAGTTTTTCATTTGCAATCGATCAAATTCTAGCACAACTTTTCTTGAATTTACTAATTTTGAAACGATTTTTCTGGCGTTAGCTTTTTTATGCTAGCACCCTCCCGACTAAAATCAGAAATTTTTTTGCTGATTATCTCCAATGAGCCAACAGAGCTGAGTACCCTACTGTCATTGATAAGTGTTGTGGGAGTTTTATTCCATCGCCGATCGGATATAGATGGTATGTATAAATAGTTGCTCCGTTGTGGAAAACCTAGAGACTTTAATTCTTCTTTCGAAAGCAGAAAAATTTCTGAATTTTTATGCACGGAACATCAAGAGTATTCGATTTCTCAATATCGATACCACCTACACGAAGAGATGACAGTGTGGACCCACAGCCCTATGTACGATATAAAGACAACATTGGGTCTTGCGTGCATTTGGTTAGGTTAGGTAGAATGGCAGTCCCGGACAATTGCAAAGCAGATGCTGCACTGTCTCCTCCTCATCGTGGTTCCCACAGCCTTATAGTAATCCGCACGGGAGTGACCAAGCGCACAGCCATTCGACCTATGGCGCAGTGGGTTAGAGATATCCTACAATCGGTGAAGGCCGTCCACCTCGCCCTCGATATGTCCTCTTTAACACCGAATAGCTGCACCAAAGGAACCACGATATCCGCCAAAATCGCGCACCCAACCGATCCAGAGCCATTCCTCGCACAATCATCAGCCAGTTCATTTCCCACAACCCCAATGTGTCTTGTGACTCATAAATGTGACCTATGGATTCAATACAGTTTTCCGCATACTCAGATTTAATCGTATCGGATTCCAGGACTTTTAAAGCAGCAAGACTGTACATACAGGTGTTAAGGGATGATGGATCCATATCCCGTTCTATGCTTAGGAGACCTTCTAAACCTCCGTCTGGAAAGCGCTACAATCGTCTGGAAACTGCATGAAGACCCGAATGTCAAGTTTGCCAAAACAAACTGGTACAACCACATTAAAACTCCTCAGAAAGTTCGCGATCAGAAAATGTAGTCCGTATCACGATCCAGTTGCGCACCACCAACCTTACTCAGAATAGCACTGTGCCTCCATATGCATTGCCTCAGCTCCTGCATCTGTATTAGCTGCTTTAGCCACCGGACGGCCCGAGTGACATCCAGAAAAGCCAGTCGTTCCACCTTTGTGAGATTAAAGAGATATGACTTCGTGTTCACCGCCCACCACCACACCAGTACCACAGAGGTCAATATCGGTCTAATAATCTCGGTTTACATCCAACTCCTCCATCCAAATTCCCCTGCAGGTATAAAAAGCATATCAGGCTTTTTTTATCCTATCCTCCGTATTCCTCTTCGAGGAAAGTTTAGAGTACTTCGCCTCCCTTGAGAGCTGAAGACTATCCCGTACATTTTAGACCAAATGGAACGAAACTGATGGGTGTTGGCACGGAAATTCAGAATTTAAGATAATTCTTCTGTAGAAAATTTCTGTAAATTGACAAAAATTAGCTGACTTTTTTTTAAACAAAGAGAATTATCTGCATGCATTAATGAATTTTTACATTGATTTATTGAAGTTTCATTGGAATTCGTCCACTGAAACTTTTCATTAAATTAACGCAGTTTTTCATAAAACTTTACAAAAAAATTCGTATTATTTTTTAAAAATTTCATACACCTAATGAAAGAGTTTTATTAAAAATAGTTTCATAAAAATTATGAAGCTTTTTCATAAAATTTATTAAATGTTACATTCACTTAGTGAAGAAAACTTCATTAGTTTAATGGAAAATTTCATTAAAACTCGTCCTCTCTCTGTGTATAGAAAATTTTTAAAGATCAGTTTTCAATTGAAAAATAAACTATTGTAACTTAACCCTTTACTGTGTGGCCTTGCATATATGCAACGAATAAGTGTCCAATACATCTTTTTTTTTATTAAATAAATACGGTAAAACATCCCTAATTTAATATCAAATTTAATATTTTCAAAAGAACAGCAAATTTGGAAATATTGTTTTTTGTAAAAGAAAATTGCTAAAACAAAAAGAATAAAAAATCGGCGATTCCAAAAAAAGCTAAAAATATACATTTTAACTAATTAAAATTAAAGGACATTTATAATTCCAAAATTTTTAAACAAACTAATTAAATATTTGTAGAAAAGCATAAGCTTTCCGACACACTTATTGAGGTTTTTATATGGTCGCTATATTTCCGAAATTTTTGACGATTTTTAAAATAGGTTTCTACTTATTTTTGATACACTATTAGATAGACAACCTTCATTATATCTAAAATTTCATACAGTAAAGGGTTAAACTCAGCAAATTTAACCACAACTATTTTAAAATTTTTATATTTTTATTTCTCCGCTATTTATCTTACATATGTATAACATAGATGGCGTTGTTCCTTACTATTTCCATAGTATAATCTTACTCCGTACCTATAAACTATTTGTATGGAATTTTTAATGAATGTAGCAATATTTTCTATTATGTATTAATTTGTACCAAGAGAAAAAAAATCCAATATATTTATTTTATCACAATTATTTCTATTGTACCATATTTATAAATCCACAATCGAATACCGACAAAGACACTGTGCAGTAATATTTCTTAATACAATTGTATAGATTATACTACAATAAATACGATACAAGTTATACTTACAATAAATTTTCCATAGATTCTGGATTAACTTTACATTCAACATTTACTAGCCAGCCATCGAAATGATAGTGTTTACATAATTTAACCATAGAATCCACAATATTGTTTACCATTTCAGTAGATTGCAAAACTTCATGCAAAAGTTTCGAACCATTTGAGCCCTCTGTTATGAAAGTACCTTTAAGCGAAAGGGGAGAAAATTGTCATGAATAAAAATAAGCGGAAAACAATACAAACGAAATAAACAACTGTAATAAATGTTAAAACTAAAGCTTCAGTTGATGATAATGATGTTGTTCATTAGAGTGGGCCGAAATAAAAATATAAGTAGGTACAATAATCTTAAAACGATGTAGTCCGAAAAAGTTTTAAATGGGCATGAGAAATTGTTGAAAATAAAAATATCGTTTGCTGAACACAGACCTTTAAAAAATAATTCAGTCATCAGTAATAATGTAGTTTCTAAAACGGAATCTATAAAAATTGTTTTTGATTCGTGAATTAAATGCTGATTTTTTATTTGCGCGAATTATATTTTTGTGTTTTTAAATTTGCGAATTAAAATTGCTTGTTTATAATCCACGAATTAGTTTGTCTATTTCACATGTTTTTAAGAAATATGCCTTTATTGAACCCACTGACTAAATACAAAATTAAATTAATTTTAATAGAGCAATGTTTTAAATTGAAAATTCGACTCTTCAACTAATTATAAAAATTTTAAATAATTCGCGAATCAAAACAAAAAAATTTGATTCGGGAACCAAAAAAAAATAATTCGCGGGAATTTTCTTCTTACTTTTTTATTTCCGAATTATGAAACCAGTTTTTAATTATATATGTATTTGAAAATATTTTTTTTTTAATTAATTTTGTAAAGCTCTGACTTAATACGAATACAGTAAATTTTGTTTTTATGGCAAAGCTAACCTGAAATTAGGCGCCTTTTAGTGAAAAGCATTAAATAAAACGTAATTATACAAAAACTTTTTACTACAACGACTTGGTATGCGAAAAAATTAAAAACATGCATCGATTTAAAAAATTTTTATTTGAAAAAATTTGTCTTACCCATGTACAATTTTTTTCGCTCTTCACTGTTTGAAGACTAGACATATGTGTATTTCAGTCCCCTCTAGTATTCACCTACAACCACAATTTCATTTATATAAACAACCAGCATTACCAACACAAGCTGAGTTTGTTTAATGATATTGTTGCTTGTTTGGAAGTGTGATTTCCTGTATTATATGTAGTATGTATGTTGTATGTTTGGGAGGGGATTAGAAATGTTTGAATATTTACCTAATACAGCTACGCCGTGTTTGTGGGCAGCATTTATCCAACCACATGGTGGTATTGTAATGTAATTGTGGCTAAAATAACAAAAATAATCAATGCCAGGCCAATGATAAAAACGATAATCATCAAATTTTTTTGAGGAATGGTAGTGTCTGAAATTAAAATATTTACCATAATTTTTAAAGATTATTAATAATAAATAAATATAAATATGTATAAATAAATATAAATATGTATAAATAAAATAAATTTGAGATCATTTTTCAATAGGAAATTCCTCAGAATTTGAGAAATTTTTCTATAGAAATTTTTTGTCAGAATATTCGATAATTTCAAAAAATCTGGTAAAACTTTTTTTATGGTTTCTTAAAACTAAAATTAATTTTCTATAAAAAATCTTAGAATCTGAAATAGTTTTCATATAGGTATTTTTTTAATATTATTGAAATAATTTTTCTATGGAAAATTTAGAATTAGAAAATTTTTCTATCAAAAATTCCTTACTATCTAAGATCATTATTCAAAAAATCAAAATCTCTGATTAATTTCTATATGGAAAAATTATAAAAATATTAGAATTTTGGATAATTTATCTATAAAAATTTTCTCATAATCAAAGATTTTTCTTAGGATATTTCACAGAAACTGAGAAAAATTTTTATTACAAAGTATCTCAAAATCTGAAATCATTTCCCTACAGGAAATTTGTTGGAATAGATACATATTTTTCACAGAATCTAAGATCAATTTGCTATAGAGAATTTTTCAAAATTTCTAAGATCATGAGAATTTTTCAGAATCTAAAACCAATTTTCTAGAGAAAAAAAATCTCCGAATCTTAGTTCAATTTTCTATAAAAATAAATAATTTTCAGAATCAGAGCTAATTTTTTATAAATTCTTAAAATATTAAGGTTGTTCATAAGGGGTGTGCTATCTGTTGTATCGTTGTATCGTCCTAACAAAAAACAGAGTTGTTAAAATTTTTATTTGTGTTTAACAACGATTTTCTATTCAGTTTTCTATCTGTTAGCACACTCAAACATAGGATATTAAACATACGTAAAAATGTTGTATCGTGCTATTCTCAAATGTTGTATTTTTTCAATTTAATTTTTAACAACTCTGTTTTTTGTTAAGACGATACAACGATACAACAAATAGCACACCCCTTGTGAAAACCCTTATTGTAATGTAAAAGTTATTTCAGATTAAGCAAAACTTTTATTGAAAAATATTTTAAATTCTGAAAAATTTTTCATACGAAAATGATCGCAGATTCTTTCTTCTACAGAAACCTTCTTAAATTTTCTATACAAATTTTATCAGAATCTGCAATAGTTTTCGTATGATAAATTTTCAGAATCTAAGATATTTTTCAATAAAAGTTTTGCTTAATCGAAAATAACTTTTCCATTACAATATTTTAAGGTTTTTTTGTTATTTCTCTGAATTTGATATAAATTTTCTATAAACGAAAGTTTATAAACAGTATTTAAAAAAATTGAGAACCTGAAAATAATTATCTCAAACCTTCGGAAATTTTCTATATAAAATTCATATTAATCTTTTTTTTTTAATTTCTTAGAATTTGAAATATTTTTATTCTTCTTAAGAAACAATTGGTCTTAAATCATGAATTTCTAAAAAAAATACAGTCGAAGCCAGATTTCGCCTCTTTTTGGAACAGCGAAAATGGAAGTGGGTGGTAAAACTAATTTTGAGGTGACAGTTTTTCTTTACTGAATATCTATGCTGGTAAATAGTATCCCAGCAAAAACCTTGGTAATATATGGGTACTACTATGCATATTATCTAGTAATATATCAAACCGCCTACCCTTACATTACATTGGACCATTACACCTTACCCTTGCGTTACTTCCAATACCAAATTCATACGTTTGGTTTTATTGGTATAAATAATTCGTTTTTCTAGAAAATTTTACACATGCCCTTGTTAAAATAATAGCTTTGGTAATAAAAAAGTAAGAGGTTACCTACCCTTATTTCTTCTTACCAAAGTCATTACCGGTTAATAGAAGGTTTTGCTGGGGTTCTCATGGATATATTTTTTGTAGAAAAAACTGCGTTTTTCATTCATTATTCACGGAAAAAATAAAAAATGTTTCGCTTCGTTTTTCGCTTTAAATAAAATGTTCTTGAAATTTTGGGTTTCATAGAAAAGGTACTTTTGAGCAAAGACTTTAAAAGCAAAAACTGTTTTTTGGAAAAAAAAACAATTTTTACGTGGAACCCTTTTTGGGATCAAAAGCCAGTTAGCGAGTAAAAATTTTAATTTTTTAGCTCGGAAGAATTAATTTTTTAGGCTGAAAACATTTTTCTTCGATGTAGAGAAAATTGGAGTGAATAAATAATCCTGTTTGAGAGAAAGAATTCATAAGCTTAAAATATTTTTTTACCATTTTTTAATAGGGACGTAAATTGTGGGTTTTTTAGTAGGGAGCAACTCGGAGGAGGACCAAATCTGGTTTCGACTGTACTCCATTAAAAGTATTTATAAGTGATTAACCCTTTTCAGGATAAATTTCAAAATCGGAAATTAAACTATCGAATTGGATGGTTTAAGTGGCCCTCGTGAGCATCAAGTAGAGTCAAGAGCGACTCCATTTTGGAAATACCGTAAGGAACTAATATCCGGAGAACTAGACCCAACCCGTAAGATTAAGATACCGGATAAGATATCCTCATCTTACGCCCGATATCACCGACAGCGTCGTCTAGCATATGATCTTCTAAAGTCCTATGTCACAGAGGAGATGACTCACTGTCATGGTCAGCATAGTTGCCTTCCAAGCTATCGAATTAATTTTATAAGAATAATATTACGGAATCATTTTTAAAAAGTAAATTTAAGAATAACCTTTGATATGGAGATTTTACGGAAAAAATATTGTGAGTGTACTCAACAAAAAAAAGCTTGTGGCTTGATAACTTGTTTGAGGCGTTCCATGCAGTCAAAGTATTCGGTGCTTTACTTCCACTTTCCCACATTTGCACCATTTGTCAAGTTGTTACCGTATAGATTAATCACAGCTGGGTCGACAATTGCTCTTTTATATATTTTTTATGGGAAGCAACATGCGATTTGTCATCGTGATAGAATGTATTCTATTTTCACAACGACACACTAACACACACTAGAGTTGTGTCGTTCATGAACGAACTAGTTCATTTGAACGGTTCAGTTAATTGAACGATATGACATCGTTCACCATTATTCGTTCATTTCGTCCAATCGTTCATTTCGTTCTTTTTTTTAGTCATAGAAAATTTGTATCCCTTATTAATTTTATTACAGAATTAAATGTTTTTCTTAATAATTTAAAATTTTTAATAAAATTGTAATTTTCTGACACTATTAGTCTATGCACAATAAAATTAATATAAACATGTAACATGTAGTGCGCCAATAAATTTTCGAACGAACGACACCGTTTACGAATCACTGTTCAGACACAGCTCATGACAAAAAAGAACGATACCAAAAAAAGAACGATTGAACGATTTGAACGAACTAGTTCAATGAATTTTTTTTAACGATAAGACCGAGTCACCAAAAAGAACGATTAAGCCCAACTCTAACACACACCAAAAATATTTGCCAAATTGTTGCCATATTTTTACTGAATAAGGGTTGCCTATCAGAACAGAGTTGTAAAAATTCGTATCAGAGTTGCAAAAGTTCATACTTTGTTTACAAAAAATATATTTTTTTTAGCAGAAGAAAAATAATTGAAAAATAAAAATGCAGAATTTGCCGCCAAAAAGCAATATTAAGTTCAGTAAAATGAAAAACAACAAAAATAAATGCAAAACTAACTGAAATGCTGAAAAAATGTCACAAAACAAATACAAAAAATTCTTGTTTAGCTTTCCTTTTTTCTAAACGGTAAAAAATGCCGAAGGTCGGTTGTCGCTTAATTTAAATTCATCACGACGACTTTTGTTGTCGTTAGTTAGGGTTGCCTATCAGAACAGAGTTGCGAAAATTCGTTTAAAACGATAGTTGCAAACATTCGAGCCAGAGTTGCAAAAATTCGAACTTTACTAAAAATATATTTTTTGATAGAAATAAAAAATCAAAAATTGTTTTTCGGACTTTCTATATTTTCATATATTTAGTTAGAATATTGTTGTACCTCAAGTCCAAATTCTAATATGATATTGTCATATTAGATTTTATTTGTTGTTACAACAGTTAAACAAAAAAAAATTAAAAATAAAAATACGGAATTTGCTGCCAAAAACGAAAATTAAAGTAAAATTAAAAACAACAACATATAATGCAAAATTAATTGAATTGGTAAAAAAAAATATGACATAAATGCAACTTAATTCTTGTTTTGCTTTCCTTTTTTCTTAACGGCAAAAAATGTCGACCGTCGATTTTTGCTGAATTTAAATTATTTGCGAAGACTTTCGTTGTCGTTCGTCGACAGTTGATCCAGCAGTGATTAATTTCTATAGCTATTTTTAATGAGGTTTTATTTTCAAGAGGGGTGGCATTTCAATTTTGACCCCTAAACCAAGGGACATATAAACAAGGAAGTACAAATTGACTGTGAGGCGTTTGTTCGGCGTTGGGTGGCAGTAGCTGTGGTAGCAGTCAATTTGTACTTCCTTGTTTATATGTTCCCTACCTAAACTACTTTGTGTGGAGTTTTTTTATTACCATTTCATGATATCAGACCATGTGTGACATACAATATAATTTTTTCTTACCTGTCTTCCAAATAATTTCCCATCATATCATGACAGACCAAAACTTTTCTTCGATTATGATCTCCAATAGGCTCTCGATAACTGCTTATCAAATTAAATTGTCTTTGTAGAAATACAGGACGTGCACGAGATTTGATGGGCATAACATACTCATGCCAATTAATGTCTTTACTGCGTACATTAAATTCTAATAACTGTTGATTTGTATGTAAAGCCTCAGCCTCTAATTGATCTTCAAGGGAAAGAATAGACATGTTTTTGTTGTTAGTTCGAAATAAGAAAAGAAACTACAATAATATGCAGTGTGATGTTAATTCTAACAAGTTTCAATTAAAACTGTATTAAAATTAATTGCATCTACAACTTATTGTTTTATTTGTCTTATCATTTATGCAATTTTTATTGTATGCTATTTTTTGTTCTGTGCCATTGCAGTGATTTGTTATATTTTTTACAACATTTTGTAAAAATGCACTTACTATTGTGAAAGCAAATTGTGATTAGAGTCTGAATTCGCGTGCATGTATTTTATTTTGAAATACTATGACGACATAAACTATTTATCATTTCTTAGCAGCAGAGTTTTGTTTTATTGATGATGATATTGAATTCAATATTAATGGGTCAAATAGAAAAAGATTATAACTATAGTTATTTATAAAAAACGAAAAGTTTTTAATATGTATTTAAAATAGTTTGATAACAGAATTGTTAGATAAATTTTTGTTATAAATTTCAATAAAATTAGAAGGAATGTGAATACATTTTTTGTTAATTTTTTTAATTGTATCTAGGGCGGATATTAAATACAAATTTGACATTTATAACTATGGTTAAGCTCTAAAATTTGGTTATTTTGAGATAGGCTATGAGGCTTTAAAATTTTTCAGATAAGTATTTCATTCATTTTGGAACTAATTTTAATACCCAAGTAAAAAATAAAATAGTAGGTGTAGCTTAGGAACCATACCGGAATTTGAGGGAATCAGGTCAGTTTTAGACTTACCTCATATTTTATATTTACTAATTACAACTCTCTTTTTTTTTTTGATTATGAAATTTATACCATGTGTTCGGATAAAAAATAAACAATAAGTCCTTCTACAAAATTTTGTGTAGAAAGAAATTCTGTTGAGAATACGGTTTCTCTAGGCGGTTTTCCACTTGCTCTTTAGAAAATTGACATTTTGTATCGAAAAATGTTAGCCTTTGCAGACATTTGTAATTCTTATGGCAACATTTTTCGATACATATTAAGAAGAGAGTGATTTAACATCCCAGTGTAGAAAATCATTACCAGATATGTGGTTATGTAACTACATACTTGGTAATGGTAACTAGTTACTTTTGGTATTACATTTCTTATTACCTTTATATGGCGATGTCGCGAAAAATAATGAGTTGTCGTTACACACCAGCATACGAAAAATCAAAAAATATATCGTAACCTATGTGCTTACCAGTACTGACAAAAATAATGAGTCTAAAAATAGATGTTCTAAAAAATAAATTATTAAAAAAAAAAATATTTTTCATTGTATTTTTTTTTTTAAATAAAATTTGCTGGTGCGGGAATCGAACCTGGGTCTACAGATTGCGAGTTAACAGCTCTACCATCTGAGCTATATCGACATGTAATATTTAATAGATAAAAACACAACTGACCTGCTGCACACAAGTAAGCTTACTCGCCAACATACAAAAAATCAAAAAATATGTGGTTACATATATCCTGTGTTTAAAAAATATTGAGTCTAAAAATAGATTTCAAAAAATTTTCAAAAAAATCTAAAAAATTATTTTCTATTCGAAATAATGATAAAAATAAGTAATTATCAGTAACTCATTATTATATGTTTTAAAATAATACAGAAGGTAAGTGGGTGTCATTACTGGTAGTCCAAAAAATAATGATATGTCATTACCGTTTCTACACTGGGATAGGTTGGGAAAATTGGTACCACAGATTCCAACTTTTTCATAAAGGGTAAAAACGCGCAAATTTCTACTTAAAAACGGGTAAAAAAGCACTAAACTTTTTTTACGACCTTTAAAAAATTTGTCGTGTTTCACATACGTAGTTTAATTAAGAACAAATAAAATTGTAATAAGTAAAAGCGTACGACCTACATCAGTAAATACGTCGACCGAGGGTAAAACAAAAATAAAAACGAATAACTTTCGCAAAATTTTGTGATTATAACAGGGTTGGCAGGCAATACCGCTAAAATACCGTTATCGATTCAAAACCCTTCAACTGACGACCGTTACCCCTAAAATACCGTTACCCTAATAACCGAAAAACCGTTATCCTTAAAATACCGTTAACGAATTAACTGAAATACCGTTATCCCTAAAATACCGGTACCGAAATAAATGAAACATCGATACCATTAAAATACCGCTACCGAAATAAATGAAATACCGTTATCCCTAAAATAGCGTTATTTTTAATTTTCTACTTTTGGTAATTGCACGTGGTTATTGAGTATTTTTCGTATATTAAGTTGATAAATTGGTTTCGTATTTATTCTCGTTTGCATTTTGTAAAAAAGTTTCCGATATACACCGAAATAACTGACCACCATTAACCTTAAAATACCGTTACCGAAATATCTTTAAAACCGTTAACCTTAAAATAACGTTACCGAAATAAAAGAAATATCGATACCCCCAAAATACCGTTACCGAAATAACTAAAACACCGGTCACCTTAAAATACCGATACCGAAGTAAACGAAATAGCGTTACCCTTAAAACACCGTTATCGAAATAATCTAAAATATCGTTACCCTTACCGATAACCGCATCGTTTCGGTTACCATCCATGGATTATAATAATAATCCAAGAAAAATTATTAGATTTTTTAAAATTTAAGTGCCAGTTTTATAGTCAAAACTAAGAACGATTATATAGGACAATAACTTAAGTTTTTTTTTTTTTTAAATATGCAAATTTGAAAATTTTCGCGTTTTGACACATCAAACAAAACTACATTTAGCTCGAATAGCATGCCATTTATAACTTTTCCTTGATATTTTAATTTATCGTTATTGAACAACAAATATTGATAGATTTCCTGATATTGCCATAACAACTATAAACCACAAAAAATGTGTAAAAAGCGCAAAACGCGCTAAATAAATTTCGGAAAAGCACCAATTTAGCGCTTTTTTCAGTTAAGCGTTCAATAATATTTTTCGCGTTTTGGCACATCAAAAAGCATCAGATTTAGCGCGAAAAGCACTAAGTTGGCATCCCTGGTTGGTACCTTTTTTAAATTATATACCCGTTGGTGTCCCTCAACGTTTAAGTCCCTCTCTTCCTCTATTTGATTTTAGTATTTCGCAAAGAATTAAAAATTAACCCTCTAATGCCGAAGGCCGCCAAAAAGCGTTGCTCAGATTTTAACTAATTTTTGGCTAAATAACAGTTTTTTTAAACCAGTTGTTTTTTTGAAAGAATGAATGGAAAAAAAATAAGACCAGCAAGGCAGAATGCGCATTTTCGGCTTTCGCTACAAAGCCATCACCAGAGCCTTTCGCCTTTGAGTGGGTTAATATTTTGATAATCGTCTACTTATGCGATTGTCGAAAGCAAATCGAATTTGTTATCAACAACTCAACTTAGACTAACATCAACGAAATTTAACAATGCTATTTTTATCCTTTTGTTATTATTAATCTTTTTTGCTTTGAACTTTAATTCTTAAGATATCTCAGCTGATTCTATACAACTCTGTGTATGATAAACACAGATTTTTGAATTACAACGAACCATTAAATTTAAATTTAAATGTATGTTATTAAATTATATTTTTATATTAGTCAAAATATAATTGACTAACTTTTTTCGTTAAAACTTTTTTTGCAACAAAAAAGGAAATTTGGTAGGTAAATTTGAAAAAATTAACTTTTTAAAACAAAAAAAAATTTAATATCATCAAAAATATCGAAATGTTCTTAGCCTAACAATGAAAAACAAGAGCTAGATTTTTAAAATTATTTTATTTTTCAATATAATCTCCTGAAATTTCAATACACTTAGTCCAAAGTTTTTCTAGCATACCTATCCCTTGATTAAAATAATTTTCCTGAAGCTCCTCAAAATAATCTTTTACAGCTACAATTGCATCTTCATTCGAGGTAAAACGTTTGCCAGCAAGCAATTCTTTTAGATTTGGGGGAACAGGTAGAAATCAGAGGGAGCTAAATAAGGAGAATAAGGTGGGGAAATTTTCATTCGAATGCGTTTTTGGTCAACTGTTAACAAATACGGCACCCATCTTGCAGGAAGCTTTTTCATCTGTAATTCTTGATGCAAAATAAAATTTACTCGATCATTTGAGATGCCTATGGCATTACGTATTTAACGCACTTTCACTCGTCGATCGTCTAATACCATATCATGGACTTTAGCTATGATTTCTGGCGTTGTTGCAGTTTTTGGACGTCCACTTCGTGGTTCATCTTCAATGCTTGTACGACCACGTTTAAATTCAGCAACCCAATTTTTTACTGTTGCATATGAAGGAACACTTTCACCTAACACATTCACCATATCATTAAGAATTTCTTGTCCCGATAAACCGATATATGGTTATGTAACTACATACTTGGTAATGGCAACTAGTTACTTTTATTATTACATTTCTTATTACCTTTGTATGGCGATGTCGCGAAAAATAATGAGTTACACACCAGCATACGAAAATTAAAAAAAGATGTCGTTACCTATTTGCTTACCAGTATTGACTTAAATAATGATTGAAAAAATAGATTTTCAAAAAAAAATATTTTTTTAATTTAAAAATTTTTTTTAATAAAATTTTCTCGTGCGGGATTCGAACCTGGGACTCCAGACAGCCAGTCCATAGCTGTGCCATCTGATCTATTTCTACATGTAATATTTGATAGATAAAAATATAATTGACTTGCTGCGCACAAGTCAGCTTACTCGCCAAAAGACAAAAAATCAAAATATATGTGGTTACATATCGTTAGCTGAAATGCAAAACCACGTAACTAACAAAAAAATACAAAATCGGTTTTTTGATCGATTATGATGCATATCAACGAGGTCCACGTCTTCTCCAATTTTTACTGTCATATAATAAAAATTAGACATATTATTAGCGAAAATCGAAAGCACGTAACTACATACTTGTTGCTTGAAAATTGTAAAAAATTGTTTCTCCTGTAAAATAGTAAAAATGTTAGAATTTAGAATTTTTATTTATTATTATTTGCGATTTCTATGCACAAGACTGTTAGTTACGTGGTTTTGCATTTCAGCTAACGATATACATTAGAGTGGGCCGAACTTTGCCGAATTGCGAATTTCAAAAACGGGGGTGCGGAAAAGTTGCGTATGCGTCCAGTAACCAGGAAAAAATAAAAATTTTGAAAATCGGTTCAGGTTCAAGGTCCCCGCAAAGCGGTTGAAATTTCGAAATTTCGGAAAGTTTAAAAAAAATCCTTAAATTTTGTTAAGAAATATTTGTTGTTGTGATATATTATTTCTAATAAATTATAGTTCGCTTAATCTAAAAATAATAAAAATTTTTTAATCGGCCGAAGGGGTTCTGAAATATTGCTACTTGAATTTTGCTGGAAAACACGATTTTTCGTTTTTCAGTCGGGCCTTCAAAAAGTTAGTCTAAAAATGTTTATAATTTTTTTCATTTTTAAATCTACTATGTATATAAAACTGTCTTTCATTTGAGTTTAAAAAAGTTTAAAAATGTTGAATGTATTAAGTTATAAACAATTACATTTTTGTATATATACTTTTGTGACACAGTGTATAAAATATTTTTCAAAACTTTTACAAAGAAACTATTAAGTGTTTAATTTTATTCTAAAATATTCTCTTACTACAAAAAAAAAATATAAAGTAGAATATTTTTCGAATATTGTGTGGACAAAAAAGGGTATACTTTTCGGACATTGTGTTACAAAATTCTAAATCCAAGGACGCAATTTAATTTTGTATAATATTTACTGAACATTAATGTATTAAGTTATATTCAATTACATTTTTTTATGTATACTTTTATTTTTCAAAACTTTTACAAAAAAAACTATTAGGTATTTAATTTTATTCTAAAATATTCTTTTAATACAACAAAAATTATAAAGTGGGATACTTTCCGAACATTGTGTGGACAAAAAAGAGGATACTTTACGAGCATTGTGTCCGAAATCTCGAGATCCGATCACACTATTTTATATTTATTATCAAAATACCCAAAATTATTAAAAAAGATGGACCAGCCATAAAAATGTTATTTTATGTTGATGCAAAACAATAAATGGGTAAAATCTCTGATCACTTAATAAAAAAAACAGTGATCACGCAAAACCATCACTTTTGACTGTGAAAATTTTTACAACTTTTGTCGCAGCGTCCTTGGAATACCCTTCAACATTTTTAAACTTGTTTACCCTTAAATGAAAGACAATTTTATATACATAGTAGATTTAAAAATGAAAAAAAATTAAGAACATTTTTAGACTAACTTTTTGAAGGCTCGACTGAAAAATGAAAAACCGTGTTTTTCAGCAAAATTCAAGTAGCAATATTTCAGAACCCCTTCGGCCGATTAAAAAATTTTTATTTTTTTTGGATTCAGCGAACTATAATTTATTATAAATAATATATCACAACAACAAATATTTTTTAACAAAATTTAAGTATTTTTTTAACCTTTCCGAAATTTCAAAATTTCAACCGCTTTGCGGGGACCTTGAACCTGAACCGATTTTCAAAATTTTTAATTTTTACTGGTTACTGGACACATACGCAACTTTTACGTAGCCCCCGTTTTTGAAATTCGCAATTCGGCAAAGTTCGGCCCACTCTAATATACATATGTGGTTACATACATACATACCAGTGTTGAAAAAATATTGAGTCTAAAAATAGATTTCAAAAAAATTTACAAAAAAATCTAGAAACTTTACTTTATTTTTGAAATAATGATAAAAATAAGTCATTATTGGTAATACATTAATTTCTAATTTGAAATAATGAAAAAAGTAAGTATTTATTAGTAACTCATCACACTGCATGACAAAATCTTGACTTTTAAAAATTAGTAGAGCTCTGACCAACAATTCTATATATTTCAGACATGCTGGTTACAATGGCGTACTTTTTTTAAAAAATTTATTTATTGCGATAACTTTTGCAAATGGAAACTGTTTCGCTTGAAATTGTTAATTAGTGCAATAACAAGTGATTATCAAACAACGATAGTTCTAAGCTGTGTGTTTTTTAGGTAAATATTAAATACAATTCCCCTGAGGATGAAATTCGATGAATGTCGAATTATGGAGAAATAAATTAATTTTTATAATAACAACTGGCCTCGAGCTCGAATATTTTATTTAATTAGAAGTTGAAAGATCCAATAAACACAAATTTAAATAAATAAAAAAGTAAAATAAATAAAAAAATATTTTTGAAAATATGCCGCGAATTTTGTTTTTTATTTCAGTATCTTTCAAGTTTTTTAAAAGCAGGAGTAAAAATAACGGATCAGAAAAAACTATAAAATTAATTTATTCGCTTTTGTTCATTAGTAGGGCAAGGAATTCAATGCAAACGCATGTTTTTTCTCGATAGTCCAAAACTAATAAGGACTAAATATTTATCCGAATCAATTTTGTAGTTTGTAAATTTGCAGTTGCATATTTTTGCATATTTTGACTTTAAATGCATATTTGGTACCTTTTTAATGCATATTTTGTGCTTTTTAATGCATATTTTTCATTTTTAGGAGCATTTTTTATGTTGTAAAAAATATAAAAAATTGATACGTTTTCATATTTTGATTCAATCAAAATAAACATTCTAAAAAACCTTATTGACCTATGGAAAATCTTCGAGTTCTGTGTCTGTTTGCAAAATAACTAACTTAAATATGTTTTTTATGTTTTAAAGTGCATTATTTTTTAAAAATTAAGTTTTTAGTGCATATTTCTTATATTTTTAATGCATATTTTTCCTTTTTAGCCGCATATTTTAGGCGCATATTTTCCATTTTTAAGTGCATGAAATTCCTTGCCCTATTCATTAGTAATATGCCTTCGGTTGACCGGTCACGGGATAGGTCCTTGGAGGGAAATTTATCCCATTCCCCGTAGGATACTTTTGTGAGGATTTGCTCACAGTGCACCAAAGCCACATTTTGAGACCAAATATAAATCATTCTATAAAAAAAAGTATCGAAATGTTAGAAAGGCGTTGGAGTTATTGTATCGCTCTTGAAGGAGAATATGTTGATGAATAACATGGATTTTTTTTTGCCCAAAACATTGTTGTTTTATTGGTTATCCTACGGACTTTTCAGCCGAAATTGCTTAAAATCCATTGTTTTCAAAATCGCAAAAGTAGCGTCACTAAAACAGCTGTAACTTGTTCACTAATGCACAATTTACGACATATAACAGATCAATTGATACTATTGGCCTACCATAGTAAAACACATTTTTTGGCAAAATTCGTTTTTTGTATTCAACACAGTTCCCTTCAAGGTTGGTACACTGATTATAGCAACCCTCCAACTTTTCGATACCATTTTTGTAGTACGATTTGTCCTTTGCTTCAAAATAGTCCTCAGTTTCGGCGATCACCTCTTCATTCGATGAAAATTTCTTCCCAGCGAGCATTCTTTTGAGATCTGAGAACAAGAAATAGTCGCTTGGGGCCAGATCTGGAGAATACGGTGGATGCGGAAGCAATTCGAAGCCCAATTCATGGATTTTCGCCATCGTTTTCACTGACTTGTGACACGGTGCATTGTCTTGGTGAAACAGCACTATCTTTTTTTTCAAATGCGGCCGTTTTCCGGCGATTTCGTCCTTCAAACGGTCCAATAACGCTATGTAATAGTCGCTGTTGATGTCCCTTCCTTTTTCAAGGTAGTCAATGCAAATTATTCCATGCGCATCCCAAAATACAGACGCATAACCTTGCCAGCCGACTGTTGCGTTTTTCCACGCTTTGGAGCGGGTTCATCGTGTGCAGTCCACTCGGATGACTGTCGATTGGACTTCGGAGTGAAATGATGGAGCCGTGTTTCATCCATTGTCACATATCGACGCAAAAACTCGGGTTTATTACACTTGAACATCTCCAAACACTGCTCCGAATCATCAACTCGTCGTTGTTTTTGGTCAAAAGTAAACTCGCGCGGCACCCACTTTGCACAGAGCGTTCTCATACCCAAATATTCGTGAATGATATGATGTACACGTTCAGTTGATATCTTTAGAGTACCTGCTATTTCATTCAATTTAAATTTACGGTCATTTGAAATCATTTTGTGGATGTTTTTGATGTTTTCGTCCGTAACAACCTCTTTTGTGCGTCCACTGCGTTCACCGTCTTCGGTGCTCATTTCACCTCGTCTAAACTTAGCATACCAATCCGTGATGGTTGATTTTCCTGGGGCAGTGTCCGGAAACTCGTCATCAAGCCAAGGTTTTGCTTCAACTGTATTTTTTCCCTTCAAAAAGAAATATTTTATCAACACGCGAAAAATTCCTTTTTATCCATTTTTTTTTCACAATAACAAAAGTTGCTTCACTCAAAATGCTATAATTCACAAACTAATGCTGTCAAATTTATACACGCGTCTTTTGAAGGTTAGGGCTAACTAAAAATCATATCGATTTAATTCTAGTAGCGCCATATATGTGTCAGGCCGGGGACTTCTCAGTTTAGAGTTTTCGTAAATCTTTCAACCATTTTCGTAAATTCCACGTCCATTTTTGGCACAAACTTTAAAACGAAACATAATTTTAAATTCCGAACTTGTTCCAAACTTATGTGAGAAGGAATTGTGAGAATATAAAAAGCGTATTAACACAGGTAGCTGTTTAAAAATAAGCTGACGTATGAAAAAGGTAAGGGTAACTTTCTCGAATAAGACCGATTTTTAGATATTTCCCATGGGTTTAGAGAATTAAAGTCGCCATATTTGAGTTCAACACAGTCGTGTTATTAAAATTGCAGTCGAATTTATTTCTTCCTCCGTCGGCAAAAATCGCCACTTTTCGACACCGTTCTTTTATGTTCTTGTCTTAATTTCCATTTTCTCCTCCTTTTTTATAAACTGCTTTATTCTTCAATTATAATTTGTCGCTTTGAGACATTGGTGTACATTTAATTAGCATTTCATGCCAATTGAAAAAATTTCATTGGGATTGAATTGTAATGAAATTTTTTGGCATTGACATTGAGTAATGCCAGTTAAATGCAATGCCAGTGAAAAATCCCAAGTATGCTTTAAAATACAAATTACCACATAATAAATTACAGAGATTTAAAATGTCCGTTTATCGCAAAAAATAATTGAACAATTTAAAAAGTGTTCATGTGCGAGTGCGAACACACACTCATTTTTTTGTTGTAGTTAAATATATATTTGCTTTGTAGAAGCAACACCTTTGAGAATATAGAATAGAATTCTCTAAAGTTTAATAGAATTTTTTTACCACCCACATAGTTTCCTTTGCTTGGTAATATGCTCTTTTTACTACAGAAATAATTCATCATTTTAGAAATATTATATCCTTTTAAAAATGTGCAAAAATAACTCAAAAAATTAAAATATTCCCTTAAGAATGGAAAAGTTTTGTATAGAGTAAACCATACCAAAACAACAGTAAAAAAGACATTTTTGGCATCATTCTCTCTGATTTTTATGCAAATTGGAGTGGATGTTACTTTATACAAAACAAATACTCCCACAAAATTTATCATGCCTGGCTCTTCTACACTCAAAAAAAAGTCAGTAAAGTCAGCAAAAAACGTTGCTGTGTTAGCAAATTTTTGATTCAGGAGCGTGCTTGCAAAAAAGTTGGTAATTTCAACAAAAGCGAGCTGATTTTTACCAAATAGTAATCTTAGCAAAAGTTTTTCTAAGACTTAGTCGATTGCAAACGAAAATCCTAGCTACAATAAAATCACTAAACTTTTTGCTGAATGTTAGTAGACTGAAAAAACTGAAAAAATTTTGTAGAGAAATTTTACTTTAGTTAATTTATTTGCTGAAATTTTAAATATAGAAATTCTGTAGAGCTGTTTTTTCTAATTATCATTTCCGTTGTCTGTACTACATCCAGAGAAGCTGCGACATATACATTAGACTGTCCCTTAAAATAGCGATTTGTCGATTTTCGTTCATTACACCCCCCCCCCCCCCCCCCAGTTTTATTGGAAATAGTCCCGATTGGAAAAAATAGATTTTTGTTTTTTGGAAAACGTTAACCCGTGCCGAAAGTTGGACGAAGATGGCCCATTTTGGAAAAAAAAGTATATTACTATTAAAAATTCCCAAAATTCTAAATTTCGAAAAAATTAACTTTTTATTTCACATATTTATTCAATATAAGCTGTATTTTGTCTCATGCCTATCAACGTTAAGTATTTAAAGCAAATCTACGTTAAACCGATCGTAGTATAAAAAATTTAAACAGGTTATGTTTATTATTGTTCGGTTATAATCGAACGTATGTCAGCAAAAGTTTTTAGGAAGTAACGCGAATAAGTTACGTTAGATGTGAAAATGTATAAACGTTGAGTTTTCAACCTTGATAATTATCCGTGTTGAAAGTTAACTTGCATACGAAAAGCAATGTGTTAGTTTTCGTCTAAAACGCGTTTTTATGAACTTTGAATTTTTTACGAGTTAACGGATATAGTTAAGTCGAAAACACAGCTATAGTCAAAGTTATTCAGATGTGGAATTGTGACTTGTGATATCCGACATTAACCCACTTTTGCCTGAAATCAAAAATGACCCACGAATTTGATAAAAATGCAAAAACGTGTTTTTTTAAATTAATTTTAAAGATTAAATGCTTAATTTGGAGATGTCGATCGCTATTTGTACCACATAATAGTTGATATTAAAGAAATAAAATATATTGGAAAAATGATAATTCGAGTTTGTGTTTGGAGCGACTGCTTTCCAGGTCATTTTACAAAAATTGCTCATTTCATCAAAAATTTAACAAAAGTTGAATGTTTTCATCAAATTTTACACAGTTCTCGGAAAAACATCACTTAAATTTGGTTAGACTACAATTATATTTATATTTGTTTAAAAAGTCTTTAACCCTTAGTGACCTTGGGTCAGAAAAGTCCCATGAAACTTAATATTAATTAGGACTACGAGATTGTAAAGCCATTAAATAGATAAAAAACAATCTCAACTGGATAAATATAATTATTTTTTGTAACGTGATCCATATGGGATTAATTTTTATACTTTTATCCAAAAACGCCCCACTAGGAAATTTACAGAATAACAGCTTTTTAATCTTTAAAGTTAATTTAAAAAAAAAACACGTTTTTTGAATTTTTATCAAATTTGGATTCCAGGCTAAAGTGGGTTAATGATATCCGATGAAGTCAAAATTCCATATCTGAATCGAAATAAAAAATAATTTTTTTCGAGATTTAGAATTTTGGGAATTTTTAATAATACACCTTTTTTTCCAAAATGGGCCATTTTCGTCAAACTTTCGGGCACGGGTTAACGTTTTACAAAAAAAAAAAAAAAAATGATTTCTTCCATTTTGGACCATTTCCAATAAAACTGGGGAGTGTAATGACAAATCTATTTTTAAGGGACACTCTAATATACATCTTGTCTATCTGGTTGTCGTCCACGCTATAAATGCGGTTATCAGCACAATTTTTGTAACAAAATGAATTAGTAAAACATTAGTTTATAATTAGTTTAGTGCTAAAAAATATAACAAAACTTAATGTGTCCTTATTAGGGTATTCAGTTAATCGACTAATCGAAAAAAATTATGTAAAATAATATGCAAATTTTGTTGTATTTTTAATAATTTTATTTGAAAAGGAAACAAACTTAATTTTAGTGACTTCATAAAAATAAAGAATGGATTAAATTAGATCATATTTTGTCAAAATATCTGTCCACTCTGCAACATATTAAAATTTTATTCAATTTTAATCACAATGCAGACCTTCTTTGTAGATGTTACATTTCACAAATTAAGCCTGGATTAGCCAGACGTAAACGTAGCGCTCTATAATATGTGCAATGAGTTAAACAACTCGTATTTTATTTTTTGTCTCTTTTGTATGCATTGAACATATAAAAAACATAAATCTAGGGAGAAATTCCGCAGATAATTGATTTTCTTCTACTATCTCCCTAACTTTACTATTTCGCTGGGAATTTAAAACAGTTGCGATTAATTTATTTTTTCCTTCTAAAAAGTTCACATGTGTGAAAAGTTATATAATTCCCATTAAAGATTATTTGGAGTTAAAAAAAAGAAAAGAAAAAGAGTACACTAATAGAAAAAAGTCGGTAAAAAATTTAGTTAAAACTACTAAAAATTAGTTAAATATGATGCTGCAGAAAAAAACTGCTAAATTAGCATTTAACAGCAAAAATAAAGCTGTTAAATGCACAGAATTTCAGTTATATTTGAGTTAAATTTGTATAAATGGAAAATAGCAAAATAACCTGCTAAAATCAGCAAAACAAAATTTGCTAAATAATTATTAACCTAAAAAATAAAAATAAAAAATTTTATTTTCAAAGTTTTTTTTTTGATTTTTTTTTAATGCAAATGAAAATCAAGCCTTTTGAAAACAGCAGTTTGCAATGTTTTAGCAAATATTCTGCTGATTTTAGCAGTTTAGGCTGCTATTTGGATTCTTCTAAATTTAGCTTAAAAATAGCAAAAATTTTGTAGATATCTGTTTATTTTTGCTATTTTCCCAGCAAAACTTTGGTAATGGGTGCGATATACTCACGCATTACCTTGTAATGATAGCTCGTTACCGTCTACATTATTTCAAAACAAAAAGTAATGACTTACCTATTACTGATTACGTATTGCATGATTTATAAACGGAAAGTAATGATTAAAACATTTTTGAAAATCTATTTTTAGACACAGTACTTTGTATTTTTTTGTAAGCATGGGTGTAAGGTGTATATTTTTCGCCATTACGAAAGAACCCAGCAAAAAAATGGTAATGACAGGTCATTACCATACGGATTACTAGGTAATGATAGGTCATTACCTTTTGCATTACTTTAAAATGAAAAATAATGACTTTCCGATAATAAGTTATAGAAGTATTTATATATTCTTGCAAAATAATGACTTACTGGTAATTGATTAAATAAGTACTGATTTAGTCTTTTTTTATCTTAATATTTTATTTATAAATTTGTTTTATCCTAAATAGGAAATTTTCCAAAGTAAAAACTTTTTTTTGCCAATATAACTAACTATTTTACAATGTAGGGTAACCACTTATTTCCTAACTTCTGAGTAACCACTTATTCTATCTTTGTGAGTAACTACTTATACTTTCACTATGGGTAACTCGTTATTCGCACTTTTTTGTAAGCGAGAGGGTAATGACCACCCATGAATTTTTGGACATCGCGAATTTCTTAATGCAAAAAGACGTAACTACACTCTTGTATGAAAAACATACAAACACATGTAGTGTGTAAGCTTGTGTCAGCGTTGTCACAATGGAAATTCAAAATCTACAAAATTTTAGTTATATTTTAGTACAATACAAATGACAATTTACCCTGCTTAATTCAGAAAAACCTTTTTCTGAATATTAGTAGACAAAAAACAGCTACAAAATGCTGTTATATCTCCAAATTTTAGTTATATTTAAGTTAAATTTAGTTGAATGAAAGTAACAATTTTCCAGTTAAAATAACAAAAAAATAATAATATATGCTTAACAATAGTAGAGTCCTAATTTCAGTTAGTTAAATCGTTATTCATATTAAAAAAAATCTACATATGCTATGAAAAATAAAGAATGTATGATGTTTTCAGTCGACCAAAACTAAACAAAAGTTGTTGCTGATTTTAGCAGGGTGAATTTTGTTTTTGCTGTTTTTATCTTACTAATATTTTGCAAACCAATTCTGCTAGTTTTGGCAGTTTCTTCTACAGGGCCTCTTTTATAGTTTTTCTTATTTTTTTTTTTTTTTTATTTTAACGTTTTCACTACCGTTTGTTTGCGGATATTACCGTTATTTTGACTTCAGATTCTTGTTTAAGGGTCCTCAAATTAGAAAAAATATGTAACATGTTTGCCCCCTCCCCCTCCTATCCACCAAAAATGATGTTCGAAAATCGATTTTTTGGAACTTCTCATCCCCGTTTTACCCCTTAAACATTCGAATAGCCAAAAATCCTTTAGCTGATTTTCTTTTCGTCATAAAACGAAGCAAATTTCAATTATCTATCTTCATTAGTTTATGAGAAGCACCAAAACCCCCTTTTCTGGGAGATTATGATGCAGAGTAGGAAAATAAAACCTAACGAACCGTACTTTTAGGGTTGCGTACCGCACGTCGCGAACACAGTACATGAGCATATTGGTTGCGTAGAAAACACATACGCTATTCTCTCCCATTAGTGTTTATGTTTATACACACAACCCGAATTCGGTACGCTACGGGGTGTAAATATGTATTGAAAGTACAGTACATAATCGTAGCGTATGCGTTCATCAGACAACTGTAGTGTACCGCATTCGGTTTGTGTACAAACAGACAACCGCTAAAACGATAGATACGGTATGTGTTCCTTAGCCGTACCCTACCCTACATGTTGTGTACAGTTTATTTTCCTAATCTGTTATGATGTATTAAAAAAATTAGACTTCATTAACAATTATCACGACTATATCGCTATGTTGAACTGCTTATACATATAATGATTTCTCTTTGAAGGCCAAGAGCCACATCATATAAAAACTTATTGAAGAGAACTTTTTTGGTTATTACAACTCTCCCATTTTTAGAGGCGTTATTTTCTCAGAGAAAATGTGCTAAATTAGAGGCGTTAAAGATATATATTTTTGAAAAAGAATAGTCGTTTTGGAACTTAAAAAGTTCTATAATAATAATAAATTATGATTTCAAAATGTGAAGGATATAAAAATTATAATATTATAATTTATGTGCGCTTAGAAATATTTTACTGATTAAAGCCTATTATCTTGTTCACTATATCCAAAAAATTCCGTTATTTCCCCCGAGGCTGTTAAATTTTTCAATAAAATTCTTTTTCCTTCCTACAAAATAGCAAATTTGAAAATCTGTAATTTTTAATGGAGATTGGCAGACGTTTCCACAAATTTAAGAAAATACCGAATTTTTTGCCAAACGATTGGTTTGGTTGGATCTACCGATATATTTGTTTGTGACAACAGAAATTCGGTAAATACAATAGAATTTCGGTTGAAACAATATATTTAAATTGTATCAGGTATACATTTAACCAATAATTCGGTTACTGCCACCAAACCATTCAGTTGGCAAGAAATTCGGTTGTCACAATGAATTGGTTTTCTCTGTGTATAATAAATTACAGCAGAACTTCTAATTTTTTTTTTTTTAATTAATTATCTGAAAAATCAAATTCACTTCATTTGAATTGGAACTGTCGGAGTTAGTTTTACTTTATTCAATTAACTAAAAAATCTGAAAATATCATTTGTCCAATTCATGCATTGAATTCTTTTTTAATTGTGTAATTTATCCGATTACCCAAAAACTACGCATGAAAGAAATTATCCGCGCTCTATCCACGAAGGCAAAAATTACCCGCGATTTGGGTAATTACCCGTATTGTGGCAATTTTTTTTTTTTCATTTAAAATTCCTTAAATATCTGTATTTTTTAGTTTAAAAATGAATAACAAATCCTTTTTTTTTTTTTTTAATAAAATATAAGCATTGATTAAAAAAAATTAATTAAAATATAAACAAGTATTGTTTTTAAAAAAGCTTGAAAAATTTACTAACATAACATGCATGTTTTAATTTTTGTGGCGTTATTGGTTGTACATCTAAAATGACTTTAGTGTAGTTACATCTTCTTGTTTCAGAAAAAAGAAAGTCACTAACTTAAAAACTTAAATATATGAAAATAAAACAAAAGTTGTTAAAAAATAAATAAATCTCTATACAATAAGTAAAATTTGAAAAAAAAAAACTGCAAAGAATACACATTTTTGCCTCTAACTTTGGTTTAAAGCTTCTCATATTTTTTTTCGGCAATTTACATTTTAAAAATATGTCAGTTAATAAATTAATTTACATCATGAGTTTTAATTTGCAATTTTTTACACAATGGACGATGAAAGAAAAGTGCGTTCAAAAATAATTAAATATTTTCAACAAAACCAAACATGGACATACAAAAAAATTGCCAAAGAGACTAATGTACGCCGCCCAACAGTTTCAAAAGTGGTAAAAATGTATCTGGAACACCTAACAATTGAAAGGAAGCCGGGAACAGGAACAACGACTGGTTATCGTAACATTGGTAAAGCATATAAAGTTAAAAGCAGCCTTTAGAGAGCTCCTAACACATCTGGCAGAAAAACAGCTCGGTTAGCCCAATGCTCGGACTTTTTTGTACGTAAAGTGAAACGTAAGGCAGGACTAAAGTCCTACAAAGTTCAAAAAGTTCCCGATAGAAACGCTTTTAAAAATTTGGAGGCCAAAACCAGAGCTCGAAAATTGAAATCAAATTTTATACAAAAATACAACTGTTGTGTAATGGACGACGAAACTTATGTCGCGGCTGATTTTTCGCAGCTCCCTGGTCAAGAATTTTATGTTTCCGATATTCGAGGTAATATTGCGGAAAAATTTAGGTCGAAAAAGCAAACGAAATTCTCTAAAAAATTCCTAGTATGGCAAACCATATGTAGCTGCGGCTAAAGAAGCCAGTCATTTGTGACATCTGGCTCTATAAACAGCGAAATTTATATCAAGGATTGTTTGCAGAAGAGACTTCTTCCATTTTTGAGTCAGCACAATGTATCAACTTACTTTTGGCCCGATTTAGCATCTTGTCACTACAGCAAGAAAGCGCTGGAGTGGTATAATGGTAATAATGTGGTCTTTGTACCAAGAGAGGCAAATCCACCAAACTGCCCGGAGCTCAGGCCAGTGGAGAGATATTGGGCTCTTCTTAAAAGAGAATTAAAGGGCACAAAAAAGGTCTCCCAGGACATGTAAGATTTAAAACGTAGATGGACCACCTGCTCTAAAAAGGTGACAGAAACTACCATAAAAGCCTTAATGGTAGGGTTTCCGGAAAAAGTGGATAACTTTGTTCGTAGTGGTTAGAATTCCATGCGGTTTTTTTTTTTTGTTTGATTTAGTATTAAATTTCATTTAATAAAAATTTGGTTTGAAGTCTTAAAATTCAGTGGTTTGTTTTTTATTTAACTTTATGTGTGTTAACATTTTTATGATCTCACTCCTTATTATTGATTTTATAACGTTTTTTGCTTCTCCTGTAAAAAAAAAACAAAAGTGTAGTTACGTCCGTTTGCATTTAAGGTGACGATATGAACTTTTTTTAAACTTTATTTTGGAAAATATATTTCCAGACCACCTATTTATTGGTTTTGCCAGCGTTTTGCCAACGTTCAAAAATTTTGTTTCTTCAGTGCTTTTCCGTCGCTTTTTGAACAGCCGGTCCTTTTGTCTAATGATGTTTTAATTTTGGGAATGGGAAAGCACTTTTTGCCAGTACTTGTACCACCTGTTAAAGTGCTTTGCGATCGCTTTCCCGTTTGTATTTTTCTGACTGGGTAGTTACTTTTGTTATTAGATTTCTTATTACCTTTATATGGCGATGTCGCGAAAAATAATTAAAAAATATATCGTTACCTACTGGCAAAAATAACGAGTCTAAAAATAGACTTTCAAAAAAATAAATTATGTATATAAAAAAAATATTTTTTATTGTATTTTTTTTTTTTTTTTTATTTGCTGGTACGGGAACTGAACCTGGGTCTACAGATTGTCAGGCAATAGCTCTCATAAACACACATATTTATTTGCATTTAAAAGTTCTTATTTTGTTCAATTAATTATTCCCCCTGATTATGTAAGGCGTTGGCGTATTTAGTAAAAACGCCTCCATACAAATCGATTTTTTCAAAATGGAAATTAAAAAAAAGTGGAATTTTCCTGACGAATCTAATACAATTTGGATAAAATACAAGTCTTACTCGACTGTTAAATATTGCAAAAATATTTGTTCTAACGACTTTTCTGTAAAAACGCCTAAAAACGTCTACGCCAACGCCTTACATAATCAGGGGGATTATAAATAACACATTTCTTTTGCGTATTGGTTTGTTTAATTTAATTTTTCAATTTATTTTTACAATTGTTGTTTTTGGTTATCTTACATCAGCTGTTAGTTTTACAATTTACCAAAGTTACCCGAAGAAAAAGTTTGGGTAACTTTGTTAAAAAGAGAAACACAAATGCACTCTCTTGAATGCTCTCATTTACCCAATTTTCGAGTACGGGAACGCTTTTTGGGTAAGTTTGGTATCCCGCGGTAACGTAAAGGAACGACCTTTTAATAGATAAAAACATAATTGACCTGCTGCACACAAGTAAGCTTACTCGGCCAGGGGTATGTCATCACCAAAAAAATAAGTTATAAAAACATCGTGTTCACTAGATGGCACTTTGTTCAAAAAATTGACAATTTTCTTTTTTTGTATTTAAATTTCAATAATAATAAAAAAAAACAAAGCAAAAAACAAACGGACATCTCAAATTTTATTATTTGAATATATTCCGCGCTTGTTTTTTCTTATTTTGATCAGTTTTCAGCAGTTTTTGAGTTTTTAAATATAGACTCAGCTGATACTAAACTGATACTAAATAGTTGCTCAGGTAATATTAGATTACAATCGCCCTCTACTGGTGAGTAGTTTTGATTTCCTATCTCTATAATAGGTCCATTCGATTACTGGATAATTTGTACAAATTTGTACAAATTTTTACTGTATGGCGTTCGTTTACATAAATACTCAGTAAAGAGAAAGGAAAAAGAGAGAATAAAGTGACAGTTCTATGTTGAGAGTTTCTAAGTCTTCTTCTTTTTCTTGCAAATTTTTACTGGATAAATTTTTGCCAGTAAGAATTTGCAAGCAGAAAAAAACATATGTTTCGAAAACATATGATTGTTTATGGTAAATAAAAAAATTATTTTCCAATTATATTATTTTATGGAAATGCAAAGCAGTAAAACTTTCAAAATAAATTATGGAAAAGATAAGAAAACCTTCTAAAAATGTTCTGCTTAAGGTTTAACATAAATTGTCTTCTTTCATAGCGACCAGTTAAAATTTATTTGTATATTTGGAGTTGTAATCAGCTGTGTGTACAAACTTGCAAATTGTTGCAAATTTTCTGTTCGCGTACATGTTTGGGAAAATTTTATTTTGAGAGTAAATCTTGTCTTACTCTCTGAAAGTTTGTGCTGAGTAATTCTTACTGGACTTGACTGAGAAAAGTAATCGAATGGACCTAATTAATAGTCTCTGTACTCGCCAACATACCAAAAATCAAAAAATATGTGGTTACATATAGGGGTTTTTTTACACAATTGTCTAGAAAAATTAATTTAAAAAAACTAAAAATTATTTATTTATGCGTTTTTTTTTATAGTCTTACCCCTTAATTCATAAACGCTTTATAAATTTCTAGAAGGTTTATGGAACAAATTTTATATGAAAAATTTAATTTTATAAGGCATTTATGAATTAACACTTTACAGATGTAACGACAATTAAATTACCTCACGTTAATTTTCCGATAAAAGTCAACAAAATTTTATTTAAGTTTCCCACAAATTAAACATCATTCATATTTGGCTTATTTGAATTCGCTGATTTTCACATATTTCTACAAATTTTAGAGATTTTTTTAGTTTTTAATTTACAACAGACCGTAAAAATAGTAAAGGAATGGCTGCTTTACCGTACTCCCAAAGACCCAATAAACCAAACGATATCGTCACGATATCGAAACGATATCACCTAGGTGATATTTATTATCATATATGATAATCACTTGTGATACGAAAACGATAGACTTTTTGTTTTCCTAACGATATCGTTTTTCCAAGGAATGATGATACCGTTTTCGCTATCAAAATTCCCTGGAATAACGATAGCAAAATCGCCAAAATCTGGCCCAGCATCGAAACAATATCGTTATTCCCGGCGATTTTAGCAAAATCGGAATCCTTTTAAAATTAGCTGAAATGAAGTCAGTGATGAAAAATTAGAAGGAAGGAAATCGTTTATATTAAGAAGAAAAGTAGAACTTACCTAGATTTTGCAATTAACTTCCCAATTAAAAAAAAGAGTATAAATCGCCACAACGGAGAAAAATTTCAAATTTTTATAAATTTTATTTGTTCTTGAAAACTGTTTGAAATTTTGTAAATAACGAATATTTTGAAGTATACTTTATCATTAAACCTTATCGAAAACGATATAATAATCTTAATGGAATGTGATATCGTTTTCAGACATTTCAGGTGATATCGATTTCGCTATCGTATCGTTCGGCGTTTACCTTCAAATGCATATTGTAATCTTGAAATCCCCTTTATAGATTCAAATCCCTAATATTGCATACAACACTGAATACTGGATTTTTTTAGAGGGTTTTTATTAAGTTTTTCGAAATTAATAGTTTTGCAGTAAAAATTTATTAGTCGAAAAGAACATAAATAAAAGTGAAAAAAGATTAACATTGTTTTACATATAATCGAAATTATATATTAATAAAAATATATAATTGATAAATGTCTGTAATAAAATAGGAATGATAAAATGAAATATGAACTCTTATAAACAAAAATAAAATACATAATTTATAAAAATTAGTGCAGATAGGAATTTTTAACTATTTTGTACAAATGCTAAATCTACGGGTGACACAAAAAAAAATATAAAACCTTATTGTTAAAAATAAGGTGAATTTTGTGCAATAGTGATAATTAACTGCACAGACAAAAGTACCACTTTTCTTGTTTTTTGGCTCATAATAATTATTCGAATCAATTAACATAACTATAAATTTTATGTTTTTTTTTTTAATTAAAACTCGATTTCATGTTATGTTTTTTGCAGAATATTAAAAGTAATTTTCATACAATTTAAAAGTAGATCGTTTTTCAATTCGAGGCTTTAATGTTCAAACCACAAATTTTGTGATTGCATATTTTTTTATGAGAGCAAAAAATCAAAATAGTTTAACTCTCTGTATATAGTTAAAAAAATAATAGCGCTAATTACCATCTTTCCATGAAAATACTTCTAGGATTGTAATAAACCGAAAGGCGAATTTGTCATTTGCTTGTTCAAATCAAAATACAGACTGATAGCTTTAAACTAGTTTTTTTTAAATACTTTTATATTACAATACCAGGCAGAGTGATACTTATTTAAAAGAAAGATCGTTAATAACGCTATTGGAATTTCAAATATCCAAAAACAATGTATTTGAAAACAATATATTTCTGAACTCCTAGAAAATTATGACTCTTGAAGGCCCGATTACTGAATGTACAGTTAAAATGTAACCAACGATGAAATTCAACAAATGTTTCAGTTAAAATCCCAGTTAATAACTATCACGAAATATTGAAAATGAGGCGTATGTTAGACTATGAAATATGATAAAATTCAGATCGTTAAAATTTTGAAGTCGTAAATTTGTAAACATGTACTTATTTAAAAAAGTTTGAACATTTATTAAATGCTAAAAAATATTTGTTAAGGTTGTAACGTCCGGGCTCCTTTTGAAAATAAATCAAAAGAGTTAAATAAAGCATAGCATTTTGTTATGATTTCATATGAACAACATATGAACAATGATTTTTTTTTCGCTATGCTTAAAGTAATTGTTCAGGTTTGTGAAAAAGTGAAAAAGAGTTATACTCCATATAAAAAAATGTAGTTCACGTAAAATGTTGTAGAATTGTAGTGACATTTTGGGTTTGTTGTGATTGATTAAACTTCGCAATTTAAAAACCCTATAAAATTCGAGTAAAGTACAAATTTTCTGGATTTGCAGATCATCGAAAATGTTTGTCTTCCGCTTTTTAATCGAAGCCACAATGGAATATACCCCCTTTAGCCTTCGAAAAGTAATAACTACTAAGTGCTCTGTGGTAAGTAGGCTGGGTTATGTTAATGAAAAAAACTTAACTCTAAAGTGTATCCAAGCCAGTTGGGCCATTTGGACTGCCTTCTAGTTTACGCCAAACCACATTACACATCTCACGGACTAATGCCTTTTCACCATCATCCATTTGATCGATAGCTTGACCGGATATATTACCCAATCTATCGCGTTCTAGTTGTTCCCTTACTTCTAAAACTTGTAAAGCTCGTACAACAGCTTCTGGACGTCCAGAAATGGGGTCAATCATATCATCGTTTAATGTTGACGGCTGCTGAGTACGTTTTTGGTTTGGAGTAATGGTAGTGGTAACAACACATGATGTTGGCTGTGCCTGATGATGATGATGATGTTGTTGATGCACCTGCTGATGTTGGCTGATTATATTTGAATTAGGAACGGCAGTTGATGTTGCAGTAACAGTATTGTTATTATTGTTTATACGTTCCTCCTCTAATTGTTGTATACGTCGTTCTAAGGAACGCACATATTGTAAAGTTTCATCCTGCACATTGGTTCGTAAATGCAAGTCCGGCAATTGCTGTTCAAAGTTCCTTAAAGCATTTATATTCTCATCAGCATTTATACTTGAACTTGAACCGTCACCATCGTCTCTTGAAAAATTTCTAGTAGATACTCCACAATTCGCGCACAAAGAATTTGCCGCAATATGTGCTCGCTCTTCATCTAAATATAAGCAAAGTTCTTTTAACTCCAAATTGTCAGTAATAAGTTCATGTTGTTTATCATCCAATTGTCGTAATTTATTTTGATAAGCCGCTACTTCTTGTCTCATTACACTGGCGGTATATCTACCAAATCTCTGCCATTCTCTAGCCAATTTTCTGCCCTTTTGACGATCATCGTCCAGAAAGCAACATAAATCCCTTAATTCCTGATTATCATCCATTAATCTTTGATTTTGTTCTTTCAAAACCTGCAACTCATTAATCAACGACTGTAGTTGACGATTTTGCTCAGAAGTTACTGAAGCGTTTGGTGAAGGATGATCTTGATCAATTTTTCGTACAAATTTCAACATATCCAGATGTTGTTGTTGCTGCTGCAGTTGTTGAGATTGTTGTAAACGTTGTTGTAAATGATTTTGATGATTAGTTTGTTGTCGTTGTTGTAAATAACGCGAGTTGTTTGGATGATTTTTCAAAGAATCTGGAATAAATACACTAGAAAGTTGAGGAATATCTGGTGGATATTTTATATTATTTAAATGATTTCCAGACGAATACGAGGAATACGCTGTTTTCGTTCCGTTAGTTAATCTTTGCGTATTTAAATTTTTTAGTATACTAGACGAGGAATGAGTATTGGTTTGAGGTTGAGGTGGCGGTTGATAACGTGGCGGTATGGAATGGGATGGAGCTTTTACATTAACTCCTTTTAATGATTGCAGATGATAAAAGCTTCGTCTTGATATTGGATTATCTGTGACGCCACTTGTAGTCAATGTTTTTGTGGAACTGACTCCACCTGTTGGTGTTTGTACTTGATGCTGTTGAGATAGTTGTGAGGATGGGTGATGTATTGTGGCTATAGTTTGCAACTGATTGGATTGGGATGGTATTGTGGCAGTTGGAACTGCTGCAGTTGTTTCAATTATGTTTTGTTGTTGCTGCTGTTGTTGTACAGACACTGATGGTATTAATGAGCGTCTTTGATGATGTTGTTGTTGTGGTGCCTGTAATTTTGTTGAAGTCAATTTTAATGATTGTGTGTTGCTAGAGGGGTGCTGTTGGTGTTGTTGACTGTGATGGGAATTGGACGGATAAGTTTTCTTTTGTAATGTTGTCACTGCTGTTGATGTATTTGTTGTAAAAGCAGAGGCGGTATTTGCACTAACAATCGAATTTCCATTAATTTTATGTGTATTACCTACGGCAGACATTGTTTTTGTCGACGTTTTGTCGTTATGAAAAAGCTAATCTGCTCCTAAAAGTCAAGAGGGGTTTGGAATCGCTTTTAATATACTTCATTGGTAATCATTGTAAGATGTAAATTATCTTCAACAATTAAAATTTCTTTTTGTTTTCACAGATACCTAAAATTAGGTGATGCAATGATATATACAGCTCAGGCGTAGAGTTTTCTAAATCGCTCTTTGATTTCTTTTGTTAACGATGTTGCCAGATTTGACTAACGGCGTATCAGCATTTTGAAGAATATTAATATCTAAAAACTCCAAATAACGATTTTTTAAATAAAATGTGAAATAAAAAAATCGAGTAAAAAAGTCAATGTGGGACATGGCGACTGTATGATACCATACACTAGTCTAGGTGAACGTCAACTAATATTTGGATCAGAAATTTTATAATATTAAAAGGACTTGTGTCAAAATTTGCCTATAAATTCGAAACAAATTTAAAAATCGTTAAGAAATTTAGTTTTTGCTTAATCGTCAGATTATGCTCAGATTATTATTGGCTTGGCCCACTAAACAAATTTGAAAAAATTGAGTTAAGAATGCATCATATATACTGTAAATACCCTTTCTGATTTCGAAACCCGTTTTTCGAAATCTTGTTCCGTATCTGAGATATCCAGCATCGGCTTTGCTCTATATCCGCAATTTTAACATTGTTTTGTTGTAAATGCAGCAAATTTTGCATACAAAAATAACCAACGTGGATTAAAGAGTTGTAAAAGTATTTGGCTACTAAGTGGTCAATACCGCCTGCTATATATAAAAGTAACTGCACTTAATAGTTTCAGTTTTATATTTTCCCAAATAATTTTTCAATGGCAATAACCTACGGCAATATAACTCTGCCTAATAACTCTTACGGAAAACGGTTGTATGAGAAATCATTGCGCAGTATCGAGTATTCAATTGACAAAGTATTGAATAGAATCGAGTACTCAAAATTATCGAGAATTTTCAGAATTATAGACTAAAATAAAAAATAAAACTACTTTTAGGCGCACATGCAAGTATGGATTTGCAGAAAATGCAGTGAAATTGAAAAACAAAAATTGATATTCAGCACAAAACAAGCAAATTTATTTTATATTATTTAAAGCTTAATAACTTTTGATTCATTGTATATAAATTTATAAAAATGTATGTACAAAAATTTCAAATATATGCCGAAATTAAAGATAGAAAAAAATATATTTATGTAGAGTTTAAGAAAAATGAATACAAACCTTCTTTATCGTTTTTCTCAATGCCGAATTTTTGGCATATGGGTCAAACTAATAATAAGCCGATGTAGTGTTAGGCATGGAGAAATAAAAAAGTGTTTTGTAGTAACGGCTGCTGTTCATAGGGGCAATTCTGTAACTTTTTAACCACAAAATTCGGTAGTTAAGTTGACAAGTTTTCATAGTAAACTGACAACTTAACAACCGAATTTTGTCGTTAAAAAGTTAGAGAATCCCACTACAGAACAATAATATTTACGAATTTTCAAAATAAAATAAGAAAACTTTTTTTCGCCAATTTTTACTTGAATTCTCACTACAAAATTTTGATATGTGCTACGTAATAATACACAGAAAAAACAGTAGGCACCAACAATGGGAATTTGTAAAAACAATCACATTTTCTTTTAAATTGAAATTTTATTCCCAACAATTTTTTTGTTTGAAATATTTGTAACTAGTTTGTAAATTGTTATCTTTATTATAAAAATTGTTTAAAAATAAAAATTCAAAGTTACAAAAAATAAAAGAAATTTTTTTGGATTTACAAATTTCTTTGTTGGGCCTTTTTAAAAAGTTTTTTTTTTTTTGTATTTACAAATTTGGTGTGAGAAAGGTGTTTAAAAATTGAATTAGAATTTTGTAAATTCGTTCTGTGTACATCTACATAAGTTCCAAGTTAGTTTTACAATTTTCTAGTAAAAAATATGAATTTTTTTAGATATTTTTTAATACACATGTACAGTATAACTCGCTTAATACGAACTCAGATAAGACGAATTCTCGGTTAATACGAACTAATTTAGAAGTCCCGAAGTTTTTGCAACAATTTCAATATAAAAAACATCGGTTAATACCATGGATGGTAACCAAAACGAATGCGGTTATCGTTAGGGTAACGATATTTTAGGTTATTTCGGTAACGGTATTTTAAGGGTAAGGCTATCTCATTTATTTCGGTATCGGTATTTTAAGGATAACGGTATTTGAGTTATTTCGGTAACGGTATTTTAAAGATAACGATATTTGTGTTATTTCGGTAACGGTATTTTAAGGTTAATGGTATTTCAGTTATATCGGTAACGGTATTTAAGGGTAACAAAAAACAAACAAGATTAAAAACAGAACTAATTTATCAACTTAATGTACAAAAAATACTCAATAACCACGTGAAATTACCAAAAGCAGAAAATTAAAAATAACGGTAACGGTATTTTAGGGATAACAATATTTCATTTGTTTCGGTAACGGTATTTTAAGGATAACGGTATTTCAGTTATTTCGGTAACGGTATTTTAAGGATAACGATATTCCAGGTATTTCGGTAACGGTAGTGAGTTGAAAGGGTTTTGAATCGATAACGGTATTTTAGCGGTATTGCCTGCCAACCCTGGTTGATACGAACTCGCTTAAGACGAACACTCGGTTAAAACGAACTGTTTGTGATGGTCGTACAAACAAATTTCTATATAATTTTCAACTTTTAACGAACTTTACAAAATTTGACAATTTTATCTATATTTTTTTTTGTTTTCTGACAAATTTTAAACCGAACACACAGACATTTTTTCTTAAATATATTGCAAACAATATATTTAGGAAACCAAATGAAAAAATTGTAAAATTTTTAAAATTGTTTCAAGGAAATTTAAATATTTTGTGGATAATTAGAACATTTTAAATAAATTTTACCCCGGTTAATTACGAACCTCGCTTACAACGAACTAATTAATCTAGTTCCCCGAGTTCGTCTTAAGCGAGGTTTACTGTATATATTTTACAAGACTTTTACTATTATTATTTTGAAAAACATGTAGTTGTATTCGCTCTCCAAACAAAAAAGTGAATGAATACGAAAAAAAAAACACCTGGTTTAATTTTGATTTATTTTACAGGTTCTTTTGCAGTTTACCTAATACTTGGATTAGCTGTTAATTCTTTATTAGCAGTTAATCCAACTTTTAATTTGGTTACTATTTATAAACGAACCGGTATTTGTACTACTAATTATGTAGAACTATAATTTTTTTTATCGTCTTGGTCCCGATGGACGGAGATATGTAATACTACATTTATACTTGAGCAAAAACCACCTAGTTTTTGAGGAAAACTAGTTTTTGCTTGTTTTTTGTATACGTTTTAACAAGTTAAAAACTACAAGAGACAAAAACCACAATATAATCCTCGCTATGTTTCACGTTAAGTGAAGCATGGTGGAGGGTCAATTATGGTATGGGGATGCTTCTCCCGGTATGGTGTTTGAGAAATTCTGAGGATAATTTGCAATTCCAAAAAGATAACGACCCGGAAGTACGCGGCGAAGTTTAAAAAAATTGCTTTCCAGACAATTTCATCAAAGTGTTGGAGTTACATCACCCAGTTCCCTGGGGCGGCGTGAAAGGAGGCTCAAAAATATAGCAAATATGGTAACTAGTTTTGAGGAAGTGAAGCTGACGTGGTAAGCTGGGAGGTGGTAATACCAATCCAGAGATGTCGACGTCTCATAGCATCAATGCGCAATCGATGTGAGGCAGTGATGAAGCAGAAGGGTTTTGCAATAAAATATTGAGAAAAAGTAAGAACTTTAACTTAATATGGTAACCCCTGATAATATATTAGGGGTTTTCATATAAACTCGTGTTCTACTCGTAAACAGTGTAAACCTGGTATGTTTATGAGTTTAATGTCAAGCTCCATAGATAAAAAATATGGTTTGTATTTATACAAGGTTTACGACGAATTTACGAGTTTATATGAAAACCTCTATTATCGTTTATAATTAGGTATCGCAGTCAAATTACATGCAATATAATCAATTTATAAAATATTCTAAATATTGAATACTGAGGGTATTCACAGTTCGTGCTATTTTAAGCAGTAAATTTACATTTATCGTAAATTTTACAACTTTCTATGGGTTAAAATTCAAAAATCATGACATTTTACATCGATAGCACATTAGCACTTAAACTGTGAATTCCTGCAATGTCTTAAGTTCTTTTTGTTTCTTTGTTAGATCTTCAATAAAATTTGACAAAATAAGTGAGAAAAAAAAATTGCTCTATATAAAACCTAGTGTTTTATACTACATTTATATTTGAGCAAAAACCAGTTAGTTTTTGTACAGAACTAGTTTTTGCTTGTTTTTTGTATGCGTTTTGACAAGTTAAAACTACAATCAGGTAGTTTTTGCTCAGGTATAAATGTAGTATTACGTAAATTATAAAGAGTTTTTAATTAGTTGTCAACAGCTGTAGTTATACAACTACATAAATTCCAGGTTATTTTTACCATTTTCTTGTAAAATATAGGCATATTTTAAACATATGTACTAGATATGTATATTTTACTTAAAAAAATTTACATATTTTACTTAGCACTTAAGCAATGTTCCCCCTGTTTTTTTTTCTGTGTGAAGTTTCTTCTTTTGTAACTTATCCTAGAATATATTGAAGGAATTCAAAGTTTTAGTGCTAACATTAGCTTGGGGAAAAATTGATTTTTGAAGTATAATCGTAGAAAGTTGTCAAATTTACGACAAATGCTAATTTACTACTTAAAATAGCATGAACTGTGAATACCCTCATTCTGTTTTTTTTTTTTTTTTTAAATAATAAATACAGCATTTATTTACTTCAAATTACATAACCAAAGCCCTGGGGCCATATATCATTAATAAAAGCTACTACAAAAAAAAAAATAATTTAAATAAAGACAATAAAAATAATAATAAAAATAAATAATAAAAATAAGTAAAAAATACAGTAAAACTATCATATAAAAAATACCATGTCTTATCCTAAGATTGTATTTACATGCATCGAAATTTCGACATTCTTCACTCTGAAAAAACAATGAAATGTTATAGATATTCAATTTTCGAATAATTATACACAAGGTTCTTATAAAAAGAAGAAGGTAATAATTCTATTAAAAATTTTAACTTTTATTTTGACGATTTTTTTTACAAAATTAAACGATTTTAAATCTAACTTATATGGCAACTATAATTACATTATCAATAAAAAAAGGTATACATACGAGTGTAGTATATAGTTGTTTCTTTCTTTACCCGGTGTTTTCAAATGCAATAAATTATATGATATGAAATGTCAAAATCATTGCAGTGAAACGTCAAAATGATATCAATTGCAAAGTGCTGGAGTACACTTGACCACTTCATAGCTAAGAAATATCATAGATTTTCCTTCGAAAAACACAATATTTTATCAAACATTAATTTTTATCGACAAATAATAAAAAATTAAACACTTTCCTATTCTTTTTTACCAAATTTTCTGTCGTTTTTTTATTACAAAATTAAAGCGAAAATTGACATTGAATGGCAGGAGCCGCTTCCATGTGAGCGATATGATATTGCAATAAAAGCTGTGTTTGTGTGACTACCTCTTAGTGTTATTCAGAACGATTTTGACAGTTTTTTAACTTATTCCAGCTATCTACTGTCAAAATTGTTCCAGATAACATTGATAGGCATGTCACACAAACACAGGTAAGATTGAATTTGAGTGTCTTCACTTGAGATGAAATCATTTTGACAATTGCTTGCTATCATTTTATTGCATGTCAAGAGACTAGGGTAAGCTACATTTTAAGTTGGTTATTCTAGTTTAAACACGTGCACAGATAGAACTGCTTGTACAATTTTCGGTATGTCTACTGATTTGAATACGTATTGATTAGTTTAGTGTTTCTGGTATAGTTGATATTGTTATTCTTTCTAGTAGATTGTGTGTAAATGAATAAAGAGAGAATGAGCGTAATATATTTGTTTTACTATGGTATGCTCAAACAAATAAAACAGATAATGAAGATTGTACAATAGATACTTATTGTACGCTGCCAAAAAATATATTGTGAAAATTTCGACCAAATCAACCCCATGTCTTCCTTCGACCTATTTTTCAACAATTTTATTTAAATTAAATACATTTTTTTGTTTTAATTGAATTTCATTAATTTTTAAATAAAAATTTCACAACAAATTTACCCCTAAATTCATAAATGCTTTGTAAAGTTATAGCAAGTTTACAAAACGTCATTTTCATACAAAATTTGTTTATTAAACAACCTATAATTTTACAAAGCGTTTATGAATTTAGGGGTTAATCTTTAGTCACTTGATTATTTGTTTCCACAACAATTACTTGAAAATATTTGTGGTACAATAAGTATTTGAGAACAAGAAACAAATAAATGCTTCACTCAATGCAAAACCAGAAATAACTGGTATTGTGTTTATGAATAAAGTGAGTGCGTTGAAACAAAACAGAACAATATCAGTTACACTTCTTCTCTTATTTATACCAATAGTAACAGTTATGTATATGGTATATTTCACAGGTTACCTAGTGTCTTCAAATGCAATGAAATGTGCAAAGAAATTTGAAAATAACACACAAAACAACAACAACGAAAATAATTTTGTTGTTGCTTTGTGTGTTAATTTCAAATTTCTTTGCACATTTCATTGCATTTGAAGACACTAGGTTAATACCAGATGTGAAACTAATGACAGGTGTCAAAAAAGTATTCTCGAACCGTATGGTTTTGTTTACATGGAAGTCAAGGCAAGAGGGAGATAACAATGTAAAATCTCCATACATTTTGTATTACGCATTTTTTGTATATATCTGTCTCTTTTTAGATTATTGTGCTTTATCTTTTGTGTTTTTCTTAAATTTTTGCGTTTTGTTTTGCTCATTTTCTGTCGGCCATGTTGCCCAAATCAGCTGATTCATATCTGGTATAATTTGTGGTATATTTGTTTTGGAATACTTGAAGATATACAAGTGCCCGTCTTTATTCTAGTTCACTTTGGTTCTCTTTGTTCAGTACACGCATTGGCGTACCTAGACCATTTTTCTGGGGTGGACAAGCGACCCATTAATTTTCTGCTGTTTATTTGCCCAAAATTGCATCTATTTTTCTGAAGAAAACCTCGTACAATGAATGTGTTCCAAGCTATATTTTCAGATTATTATGATAGAGAAAAGAAATCTAAGATCAACCTGTCTAATTCGTCTACTTCGGACGAATCCTTTCTAACCCCATATTTTGATCACTTAAATTACCGAGGTGGTCAAAAACAGTGAGATGTTCATCTTACAATTTTTTTTTTTCTCCAAAATATTGAAATTTCATTAAAATAACATAGTAATATTTAGTTTTAAGAAACTTCCTAGTTAGATATTAACTAATTATTCATTTAGAAATCTATGAAATCTAAGATATTTAACTCGCCAAAAAAGATTATGCGTTATATTTCTATTATTCAACAACTTTGCGATTCTAATAATTTTTCTTAAAGAAAAACTCGTATGGTCAATTTTATAATCAGAACTAAGATCGATTTGTTTCTTAAATATTTCTTAGGTAAGAATTTTTCAAACAACTTTCTTATTTAAGAAATATTTAAAACAAAAATCGATCTTAGTTCTGACTGACCCTTCGATTGCAACAACTTAGCTGCCTAGGAATCTAGTAGAGATTTTCCCAAACCAAAAACACAGGATTAATTGATATAAAAAAAAGTAATATTGTGATACTTTTTGCCATCAAAATTATAGATAAAAGAATTGTAGGTAGATTTTTTTAAAATTCTGGGGTGGGCAAAAATCAGTCTAGGGTGGGCTTAGCCCACCCAGACCTGCCTAAGTCCGCCAATGAGTACACGCAGAAAAAACAGGTGGAACTTTATCTTAGTGCTATGTAATTATACAACTACATAAGTTCGAAGTAAGTTTTACAATTTTCTAGCAAAATATATGTAATTTTCCAGATATTTTCCGCTACACATGTATACATTTTGCAAGGATTGTATATATTTGACAATAAAATTTACATATTTTACTAGAACTTTGTAAAACTAACTTTAAAATTATATAGTTGTATAATTACATAGCTCCTAGGTAATATTCCTCCTGTTTTTTCTGTGTGTACAGTTTAGTGAACTAGTTCTACTCTTTGAACAATTTCGTTTAATTGATCGTTTTACAATTCTTTTGCGATTTATGTTGTCAAACCTTGAAAAACATAATTACTTAATACAATTTTTAATCTAAAACTCAATTTTTAACGAATCGATTCGCAAAATTCTTAACTTTTCCTCTTCATTCAATCTATTAAATTCTAAAAATCAATTTGATTTCTGTTGATTCTTTTAAAAGAATCGAACAAATTGATCCAATTTAATAAATCACTTCAACTAAATAGTGTTCATTTGATTTATGCTTTCAAAACTAATCATTAAAGAAATTATTCAATCGAATCAATATTAATTGGACAGATCATGTCTATTTAAAAACGGGTTTTAAGCCCAAATTAGTTTGGAAGTATCGTAAAAAAAGTAACGTATCATTCACATAATGAATAAAAAGAGTATAAAAAATAAAAATATTGTATTTTTTATCTTTTTCTTGTGCATAGAATTAAATGTCAAGTAATAAAATAGAAAATTTCTATTTTCAACAGAACTTTTTTACGATTTTACTTGACAACAGATTCAATGCATAGAAAAAAGATAAAAATATATTTCTATATTAGGTCTGTTCGACGTCGTTACCGCGGGTGCCCGCGGGAACCCAATTTACCCGAAACAACAACAATTTACACACAATTTTGACAATAGAAACGCTTTCTGGTAATATTGGGTACCCGCGGTAACGTACGTGGAACAGAGCTATTATTTTAACACATTGAATTGATTACAGATACGTTTTTTTACTTTACGATTAGACTAATGAAGCCTTTACATTTGTCGGATTTTTTACCTGTTTTAAGTCTTGCAAACAAATGAAATTAAAAATCCTATGAAATGATGAGATTGTCAAAAAAAAAATATGAAATATTTCAAAAGCAATCGGACTCATAATTTGAATAGGATTTTCTTTTTTCAGAGCCTCGTCAGCGTTAACAGAGGACACCACGCGCAAGGTAGACTGTGGGTGAGGTTAACATTTGGATATGATTGGATGTGTATAATGATGTACCATCTGCATTCGCATCAATTTTCCTGGAGCCCCATTACCATTATATAATGGTAATGAAATACGTAATGATCAAGGTAATAAAAACTCCCAACTGTGGTTCTAGCTTATTTGGTTTTTAATTACATCTTAGTTTAAAACTAACTAAAGGATACTAAAATTTTTTCATTCAATTAGTAAAATGTGGGATGAACATACGATTTGAATGACTCGAGTTGGGAATTCATTCAATATAGTATCTCTAATATAGTCCTATACAATTAAAATTCATGCATTTTAACCCCTAAATTCATAAACGCTTTGTAAAATTATAGGAGGTTTATTGAACAAATTTTGTATGAAAATGACGTTTTGTAAATCTGCTATAGCTTTGCAAAGCATTTATGAATTGAGGGATAAGTCTATGGTTCTACCAGAGCTTCGAAAGACTTAATTCAATTTACGTGTCTATTCCTTCGAAAAGTCTGTGACTCTTAGTTATGACTGTATTTCCCTTGTGCTTGTTGTTGCAAAGTCATAATAAATTATATTTATTAAAATTTTTGTTTGAAAACTTCAAAAAAATTAAGACCTGAGTACCGATTCTGAATAGTTTGCAAGCGGTGAAGTGATAAAAACTGTCATTTGTTATAATTAATTTTAAATGTGTGCAAAATATTTTTCACCACTTCACAACTTCACAAATCATTCGGAATCGGTACTCTGGTATCGATACAATCATAATAATGACAAATAAAATTGAATTTTTTAAATTTTATTGTTGTTTTGTATGGAAAGTTGTGACTTTCAGTCTTAAAAATAAGCTGTGTTTGTGCGGCAAGCTATCAATTTTGGCTTATGTCATTCCCATATAAATTTGACATTAGCCAACGTTTAGTTTTAACTCTCAAAGTTTCTAATATCAAATTTGTATGGGAATGACATAAGCCAACGTTGATAGCTTGCCGCACAAACACAGCTATAGTCTTAAGACAGTCATAACGAGTCACAAGTAGGAATAGGCAGCTTAATCTTAAATCACAAAAAATTGAGTTCAGATTTTAAAAATGTTCATGTACCATTCCATTAAACCATTCGTAAAAAATTCATTCATAAGCTTCATTCATAAAGCTTTAATAAGAATTGAATAAATTCCCAACTTGAATCATTCAAATCGCATGTTCATTAATCATTTTACTAATTGAATGAAGAAATTTTATTATCATCCACTTAGTGCAGTGAAAACTAACACATAATCGAAACCAAAGCATACAAAAACAAAGCATATAATACTATTTATCTATGTTAGATGAATTTTAAACGTTTTTCATTTGTATTATGCTCATATTTCAGCAATTACATGCAAATTTAAATTTTTCATTTGACTAAATGAATGAAAACATTTTTCATTCACCTTTTTACTAAGTGAATTCAAGTAAATTTGCTTTCATTCAATTAGAATTCAATATAAATAGAATTAATTTAATATAATTTAAAGCTTTTAGGAATTAAGCTATCGAATGAATTCCATATAAATGCTATTACGGAATGAAATTTAACCCAAATTACATTAATTTTTAAAAAGTGAATGAAAGAATTAAGCCTTTTAAAACTTTGAGTTCTACCGATTTTATGGGGCTTAACTGACACATTTGTACTTTCCGTTAAAAGATTTGGATTTAACTCTTAGTTAAATTTTAAATGGCCTTAAGGTGCCAATGGGGTTTATGTTAAAATTTTCATGTTGTTATTTAAGAAACATCTTTTTTATGCAACCACCACTTTGAAGTTGATTTTGCAGAAACAAAATACAACACCAACAAAATCCAGACCGAGATTTAGGTACAAATAAAACTTATAAAATATGCTTCAGTAATCTATGGTACAAAACTCTACCTATACCCAGCAAAATCTTTCATTACCAAATAAGTGGTTATATAATAGAAATTCATAGCTCCACACAACTTATTTTTTGGCGTCTAAACTCATTATTTTTGTTTGGAGTGGTCGTTTTTATAAGTAGTCACGCTTACCCGCTCGCTTACGAAAAAATGAGAAGTAAGTAGTTATGAGATTCTGAATAATAAGTGGTTACAAACATGCTTACAAAAAGTTAAATTATAAGTGGTTATCCGACTGCTTACTTGATTCTTACAAATAAGGAGTTACACAAATACTATTAGCTTCAGGAAATACATTCAGAGAAATGAAAGTTTTTGCTAGTGTGTAATTTTAGTACTCGTCATAAAAATTTTAACACAAAACATATTACATGTAATAAATATAAATGTATAAAATTTAACTTCGTAAAAAGTACTTATTTAAACTATTGCGAGTAAGTCATTATTTTATATCTAAAAGCAGTGACTAAAATAGGCCGTTATTAGGAAGTCATTATTTTATATTACAAAATAATGCAAAAGGTAATGATATATCATTATTGGTAATGCAGACAGCAATGAGGTGTCATTACCAATATTTTGCTGGGTATATACTACTCAAAAAAGGAACAAAACGAAACACATCACAACCCTCCAGTGCGAAACATTTCTTTTCAGTTTAATTTTTGTTCAAACTACTTATGTGCAGCACATTTTTATTAACTTCCTAATTATTTTAATATTCTATTTATAAATATTTCTCAAACTAAACTTCAGTACAAAATAAAATTTCCCAATTTTCTTATTTAAAAAACTTGTCATATATGGAAGTTACAAACGTGTTGCCTATTATATCTATTCCTTGCTTAATTTGGTTATCAAATAAAGAACAAAAATATATAAATTTGAAGAAAAATGATAAAAAAAACCCCTCAATCTGAGATAAAATAGCTTAAAATGCTAAATTGTCGCGGATGACTGCAAAAGCACATGTATTACTTTACTGGTAAAAGTCGATTTTTAAATTGATTCTGTTTAAAAAATATAACAAACTTTTCTACTTACTACAACAAATATCTTGATTGTCACACATTTTTTATTTGTTTTCTTTATAAATAGATTTGTTTATGTTTTTAGAGCACTTTTTCTTTCACTTTTCTATTCACTATGTTTTTAAGATTTTTGTTTTTGCTACTCTACTACGAAAAAGTAAAACACCGGCTGTGAACTACAGCTGACAACGTCAGACACTAAAATAATGATGCCAAGTTTACATGATTTTATTTATTTAAAGAATGGGGATGCCAGACTACAGACAAGTTTAGAAAAAATTAAGAAAATTTAAAATCGCTGAAAAATAAAAAAGCAAATTTACAGGTTTATTTTTTTCGAATTTTAAGCGGAGAATACACGAGGGAACATTCGTGTGCCAGAGAACGGTTTGAGTGCCTTAAGGTATAATTAGTTTGTACGTAACGTGCCGTGACGAATCAGCTGATTTGTTTTTGTTCTATGAAAAAGCATTTGAGTCGTTAGTTTGTCTGTAATGTAACGTGCCGTTCCGGATGATATAAAAACCTTTAATTAAGCATTTTTCTAGAAAATGCTTAATTAAAGGTTTTTATATCGATTTTCATGCCAAATGGCACTTTTTTACATTTTAAAAATTTGGGGTAGTTTTGACCCCATGTGCCTATAAGGGTTAATTTCTAATTTTTTATTACTATGTATAAAATTTGGTGTTAAAGGAGTCATTTAGACCAAATTCCGCAAGAAACAACACATTGTTTTGGTATACTTCAAGGAAAAATCGAAAAATTTGAAAAATTTTACTTTTGACCTTGTTAAAGAAAGGGTTAACGTTGTCGAAGTTTTACAGAATTTTCGGAAAACAATCTCCTGTATCAGGATTAAATGAAATCGGAAGTGATTTTGTTCCAGCTAGCTAAAAACACAAAAATTAATACTATCATCTGAATTATTGGCCAAAATCACACTTTCCTCTAAAATGTTCAAATTTAAAACTCTGTCACAGTTAAGTTAAAAGAGGGATTTGTGTAATTTTCAGCATAATTATTCTCTAAGGTGTATTTAATAAACCCCTATGCGTTGACCACTTTTTTTATATTTTGTTGAACAAAATTTTAAAAAACTCAAAACTAGAGTTTTGCAAATTTATAAAAAAACAAATCCCATATTTGGCCATTCCTGGGACTAGGTTATCATAACCCAAGAGAGACAAAAAATTTTATCTGAATATAGTGGATCTTAAAAATGAAACAAGAGTATAACCTTGTAATTTTTTGAAAGAAATATTTTATTTTTTTCGATTTTCATAATTTATCTCATTTTAACCCTACAATGGTCTGAGGAAATTGCAATTATCGAAATATTTTCCAACCGATTTTGGATTTTTATACATTAGCAGAAAGGGAATTCAGTTTAGATTATGATTCTATTTACATTTTCCAAAAATACAGTTATTTAAGAGCCTTTATTTTCAAAAAAAGCCAAAAAAGTGATTTTTTCGCCTTGTAAATTGTATTTCAAATTTTGAGCCCTCAGCGGCACGGGTTAACATACTCCAATCGAGCTCAAATTTCGGCTATCTCAATATCTGGAAAGGGGAATCGTTTTGTGGGGTCCAGACGAACAAAATTCCAACATCGATTTTTTGCGGTCACCCTAGTCAATACACATCATTTCAGTAAAGCAATAGTGACACTATTAAAAAAAAGTGAGTATGACGAAAGCCACCCAGTTGGCCAATCATCATCTATGAAATGGTCTTCAACTATTTCTTTAAGACATTTTAGAATTTTTCGCTAACGACATTTGTCGCTGAAATTGTCTTGAAAGACTATGTAAAGGAAATCATCTTTAACGATTAGCTGCGTGAACAAAATATTAGCTGATCGTGTATAACATTCTGTTGGTGACAAGTTCAGCGACACTATAATGTATTTGTTGTATAACCCACTATGTTGACGAAATGGCGACAAAATATTATTACTGTCGTCTTACGACTCCGTTGACGACAAGATGAGCGACATTGTCTTTAGATGTCTTATTTTTAGAAATTCTCATTTAGTTCATCATTTTATTGCTTAAATATAAATCTTTGATATTAACTTTTAGTATTAACATTGCTTAATACAATTTACTTAAAATAACAGATCAACTAGAACATTTCCCCCATACAAGCGCTTTATTTTTAAATTAATAAAGCAATTTTTGAAATGAAATGTGGTTTACTTAAATGAGTTAAATTGTTTAAATAAAAATCCAAATTAACAGCAAATAATGAATATAATTTAAATTATAAAAAAAATATTATTACATATGCAAAAAAAAATTAAAAACCGTTTTTTTGCGCCGTTTGTTTCACATTTAAGTAAATAAAAATATTAACTCGATGAGAAATTTTTAGTTTAAATTGGTTTGAAAAAATAATAAAGAAATCATTGTTGTCAGTGACCATCTAGGCGAAGCTATCACCAGCAAGGTCGTCTACGTTAGCATTGTGAACAATGTCATCTATTTCGTCGTCAACGACAAAGTGGGGCAAATTGTCGCCCAAATAGTCAAATATAATTCAAGGACAATCTCAGCGAAAATGTCGCTCAGGTGGTCGTGTACGATTTTGCGGACAATCGTTTGAAAACGTCGTCAACGATTTGTATGGACTGTCACTAATATGTCGTTTACGAATTTCTATGGTCGTGCACCCAGCGTCGAGGATGTCTTCAAGACAGAGCCAACTGGGCATGCATTGCACTGCATGTCTTCTCCCAGTTGGCCAAACATAAACGATGAAATTGGTAGCATTCGGCAGAGAAACCTTAAACTGATACCGGTGACTTGTAACGCTTTGTGATTACTTACTCTGCCGAACGATGTTTTCTTTGTTTTGTTTTTAAAAACACTTTTTCTATATTTTCCTTTTATTTTTTAAAATTTTTGTTTTCAAATTATATTTGTATGTTTTTATTTGTCATTCTTACAAAACATTTTTTATTGTAAATGAACAACAACAAATGTATCACTATTTGATAAAAAGTAGCAAACATTTTTTATGCTACCAAAATGTGACAGCGCTACCTGAGCGCTCAGACTGAGCGAATAGTGATCAGGCCGTTCAGCAGATAGTTGTACAACTGTTGTAGAACTGTTGTCTATTATGTTGTATCTGCCGAACGCACCCATTGTCTTCAACGATTTCTTTAAGACATTTTGAAATTTTTCGCTAACGACATTTGTCGCTGAAATTGTCTTGAAAGACGATGTGAAGGAAATCATCTTTAACGATAAGCTGTACGAACGAAATTTTAGCTGATCGTGTATAAGATTCTGTTGGTGACAAGTTCAGCGACATTGTCATGTATATGTTGTATAACCCACTATGTTAACGAAATGGTCAGCGACAACATATTATACTGTCGTCTTACGACTGCGTTGACGACAAGGTGAGCGAGATTGTCTTTAGATGTCTTATTTTTAGAAATTCTCATTTAGTTCATCATTTTATTACTTAAATATAAAACTTTGATATTAACTTTTAGTATTAACATTGCTTAATACAAGCGCTTTATTCTTAAATTAATAAAGCAATTTTTTAAATGAAATGTTGTTTGTTTAAATAAAAATTCAAATTAACAGCAAATAATAAATATAATTAAATTTTAAAAAAAATTTATTTTTACATATGCAAAAAAAATATAAAACCGTTTTTTTGCGCCGTTTGTTTCACATTTAATTAAATAAAAATATTAACTCGATGAGAAGTTTTTAGTTTAAATTTGTTTGAAAAAATAATAAAGAAATCAGTGTTGTCAGTAACCATCTAGGCGAAGCTGTCACCAACAAGGTCGTCTACGTTAGCATTGTGAACAATGTCGTCTATTTCGTCTTCAACGACAAAGTGGGGCAAATTGTCGCCCAAATGGTCAAATAGATTCAAGGACAATCTCAACGAAAATGTCGCTCAGGTGGTCGTGTACGATTTTGCGGACAATCGTTTGAAAACGTCATCAACGATTTGTATGGACTATCACCAATATGTCGTTTACGAATTTCTATGGTCGTGCACCCAGCGTCGAGGATGTCTTCAAGACAGAGCCAACTGGGCTGTTAATCTTACCTAACACTCACAAAAGCAACGAATTTAAAATGATTGGTATGAATACAAACCGATTGTTACGAATGGTCTCAGTCTTGTTTGTATAAAAATTAAAATTTTTTTCTGTCAAATATTTTAGTATATTTTTGGTGTTTATTTTTTTTACTTAAACATTAACAAAATGAGAAAATATATGCATATTTCATATTTAAATAAAAAAAAAATGGAAATTTCTTTACACTGCATTTTTCAAAATACTGCAACAGGTCAACGAATACTAAATGAATGTTGTGATTGATTTTATTTTTTTAATGCGTCATCTCTTCATTTCGTTGCTTGACATGTAGTGGCATTATAAAAATAATACGTAAAAACCATTCATCAAAAACAATGAATGTATATAATAGCAATAGCATTAGTTATTGTTGTTGCATGAATACATGGCAAAAGCAATGAATGGTATGACTGCACAATAAAAACGAATGTACTCAAACTGTTCTCTGGTGTGTGCGTGTTGACATCGTACAATTCGTGTTTAAAAATGTTTTGAAATTTTTTGTTCCCTACTCAATGTTCCTTCGTGTATTCCCCGCTTTATATCTATAGCTATAGCTATTCTCTCTCATAAAATTTGCACCAGGGATGGGAAATGAGATTTTTATGTCGGTATCAACAAATTGTTAGAATAGTACGTTTTTGACCCCAAGAGTAGTAAAATTTTTTTTAGCTCTTTTTAATTAATAAGAAAAAATAAGTAACCTCTCGATTTAAGCCCAAATTAGTTTGGTAGTAAAGTGAGGTGAAATGAGGTATCGTAAAGTAGAAGTCTATTTTCTTACGTCAAATCTACGTCCAAACTAAGTAGTTGTGTATATTATCACTAGTTAAAAGTAAACAGCTGACACGATACTTTACGATACATGAGGGCAGCAATTTTCATGTAAATATATGTTTGTATTTAGTAGCCCAAAAAAATTTGTATATATTGCTTTTGAGTGCATATTTTTGCATATTTAATGATTTTTTTATGATATATTGTTTTTTATTATTTAAGTTATGTTTTAAATAAAAATAATTTAAAGAAAGCATTTGTATAAATAAAAAGCATACTGTTACAACAACTTTCAATTTTAGTTTAAAGCGACGCTTTCCTGTAACATATATGTGACAGCGCATAGAGAAAGGGACCTAAGGGTAAAAAAATCAATTTTTTTTTTTTTTGTGGACAACATCTGAGCATCGAATGAGACCGATCCCATGCTCTCCTGACCTTAGGTCCCTTTCTATCCTTAGGTCCCTTTCTATTTTGCGCGTCACATATGGTTTTATGGTTTTAGGCAAGAATGAAATCCGGATAGGGACATGCCTGCAGCGGATTATTTTTCACAATTTGTTAAATACGTTTGGGATTTTTAGCATATTTAATTCTTTTGATGCAATTAATGTATATCCCGATAAAATAAAATTAAAAAAACTAATATGCAAGTGCTTGTGCAAATTTAAATGTTACATTACACTTTAGAAAACATTGTTCTCTATTGTTGTTTCTACATGAATGGATGTCACTACATTGCTAGATCTGTCAAAACAACAGAGTAGTACATTGGAAGATGACAAAGAAAATTGTGGAAAATTTTCTGTTGTTGTTTTTGTTTTGTCTTTGATATTTTAAATGTTTAATAACGCTTCTAGACGAGAACAAAAAATTCTCATTGAGTTTGTAATTTAACTTAACAAATATTTCCAGATATTCTAAAAACGTCGTCCCCTGACGATTTCTTTAGGCAAGAATGAAATCCGGATAGGGACATGCCTGCAGCAGATTATTTTTCACAATTTGTTAAATACGTTTGGGATTTTTAGCATATTTAATTCTTTTGATGCAATTAATGTATATCCCGATAAAATAAAATTAAAAAAACTAATATGCAAGTGCTTGTGCAAATTTAAATGTTACATTACACTTTAGAAAACATTGTTCTCTATTGTTGTTTCTACATGAATGGATGTCACTACATTGCTAGATCTGTCAAAACAATAGAGTAGTACATTGGAAGATGACAAAGCAAATTGTGGAAAATTTTCTGTTGTTGTTTTTGTTTTGTCTTTGATATTTTAAATGTTTAATAACGCTCCTAGACGAGAACAAAAAATTCTCATTGAGTTTGTAATTTAACTTAACAAATATTTCCAGATATTCTAAAAACGTCGTCCCCTGACGATTTCTTTAGGCAAGAATGAAATCCGGATAGGGACATGCCTGCAGCGGATTATTTTTCACAATTTGTTAAATACGTTTGGGATTTTTAGCATATTTAATTCTTTTGATGCAATCAGTGTTGCCAATTTAGCATATTTAATGCTAGATTTAGCATTTTTTTAATTCATTCAGCATGAAAAAAATTTATCTAGCATATGGCATTTTTTTCAGCATTTTTCCAACAAAATTTAGCATATTTTTAACATTTTTTACAGTTTTATTTTCTGTTTTTTTTAGAATATTTTACATTAATTTGAATTTTTGCTATAAAAATATTATTGATGTTGTTTCCGATATAAAAACGCAACAAACAGTATTAAATCAACCTTTTTCCACGGTTCTCGTTTAACAACTGAACTGGGATTGTTATAGTTTTGTAATAACATGTTAAAAGTGGTACTTTTAATTAATTATTTTTATTTTTTTAAACTATTTTAATTAAATTTTTCGTTTTCTTCGTGTTATTTATTATATTCTCCACATTATATAGTTAAACTAACACCAAATTTTTTTATTTATTCTGAAATATAAGCATTAAAAATCACTATTATCAGTTTTAAAATCACAGTTTCTAACAAGCTGGGAACCCTACTGGTAAAGGTAATTCGAGTACGCTGAATCCAATGGTGATAGCAGTTTTTCAAAGTTAGCGCTCGTATTCGCGATATTCGCAATTAAAAATTTTGACGGGAACCAAAAAAAATTTTTTTTTATAATTCTGGGATCATATTATCTTTTTACAAGATTAAGAAAGTTGTAAATTTTTTTCACGAAATTTTTGTTATAGATTTTTTTTCGCAAAATTTTTTTTCACCAAAAACATTTTTTTTGGCAAATAAAAAGTATGTGTTATGTTATTTTGTGTATATTCAATAGGGTTTAGAAAAATATTTAATAGAGTTAAGAAAAAAAAAATTCTTTCGAAAAATCGCGAAAAAAAATGTTTCTGGGGAAAAAAATAGCGAAAAATTGTATTTAACAGAGTTGGATTAATTGAAATTAAAAAATGATCCCAAAAGTATAAAAAATATTGCTTTATGGTACTTTAATATTAAAGTTTTAAATCGGCACGCCCGGCTTTAACTTTTTTACTCGTTTTACTTTTTTTGTTGGTGAAGGAGTGATTTTGCACAAAAATACTTAAATTTTTGGTAAAAAAAATATAATAATAATTTAAAGAATAGAGTTTAAAATAGAATCAATAGAATTGCAAAATGTTGATTTTTTATTGATTTTTTTTTTAGATTTGGGTCATAGAGGGTAATGTGGATAGCGTTTGTGATAAATAGCGTTTTCCTATCTTTTAAGAATTTCAGTGAATTTTGATTTTTTTACTGTAACACCTGTACAATTTTTCATTTAATCATACCAAAAATCTTACAACGCAAACCAACACCACAAAAAGTATTAACCCTCATCGGGATAATTATTTTTTTTTTTAAAGATTTTCATGCAGGGAAGCCCAAAGATGCAGAAATTTGAAAACGGTAAACAGAACGTGCAATAAAAACTATTAAATTAATTTGGAGTAGATAAATTAAGGCAGAATTACCACCTATTTTAGAAATAAAACATTTTGGGATACTTTTGTTTATCCGCCTTTAACTTTAACAGTGACACAGTTGGAAAATCAAATAATAATAAATTTATTTAAAGAATTTTTGAACTTTTTTTACAGGAATTAACTTTTGAGTTGTTTTTAATTTATCTTTTATATAATTTTAGTTAATAAAATGAACTGAATTCATAATTAGAGATGACTTATTTTTAGTATAATTGTAAAAAGTCACTAAAATAGTATTTTTTTAAATAAATTGAAACATTTTTTTATAAAATTTTTTTAGCATATTTTTTCTAGCATATTTTTTTAGTTTTTAGCATTTTTTAGCATTTTTATAGAAAAAATCTAGCATTTTTTCCTAATTAAGTTTTGGCAACACTGGATGCAATTAATGTATATCCCGATAAAATAAAATTAAAAAAAAAAAAAAAGATAAATTTTTTATTTTAGTGCATATTTTCTTTTCAGCGCATATTTTTAGTACATATTTACATATTTTTTATGTATGAAAGTCGCGGCCTCATTTATTTCTAATTCATTTTCGAATTACGCGTCATAAATTTTGATTAAACGCGGACTTCTATTTTAAAATATACCTATATTTGTTCACTCCCATTAAACTGCATAAATAAAAATGCGTCGGCACATACAATTTTTGTAGGGCCAAAATAATTTTAATGGATTTGCTTTTTTACACAGTTGTCTACAAAAATGAATTAAAATAACAAAATAAATATATTGTATTTTTGAGTTTTTTTTTCAATAAAAATTGGAGCAAATGAGGCAAAAAGTTACACAATCTAAGAGCCAGTTAATTTTTTAAAAACTTTTATTTTTTTGTTTAATTTTTCTTTGAATTCGAAACATATTTTATGTTTCCATTTATTTTCGTAACAGAACAAATGTTTGAACAGTTTTTTATGAAAAGTGTTAAATGTCTAGAATTACAAAAAATTATAAATAAAAACACTGTTGAAAATTAAGCGAAAAATCGAAAAAATTTTCGAACACATTTGGTTAAAAACTTTGCGTTAAAATGACCGGACAATTGTAAAAAATGCTATAAACCCGGATAATAGCAATATCATATTTTATCACGCTAAATGCATTTAAAAATATCTAGATTTGATGAGAAAATAGCGAAATTGACAATAGAGGAAAAAAGTAAATACGAAGTGTATTCACGATTGTCATTTGCACATGATGGAAAAAAGTTTAGATTTATTTGTATTTTCTAAGCCTTAGTAACTTATAGTCTTGACTAGCCATGGATTTGTGCGAACATAATTTTATTTGTTGTTTTTGTTTTGCATGTAATTCGTTTCATGTTCGCACAAATCCATGGCTAGTCAAGACTATCTATAAGTTATGACGATGCAAGAGTATCAAATGCAACCGGGAGTAGAGTTGTAAAAGTATTGAGTATTCCGGTACTGATTACTCAATACTGACTGTTTTTTTGAGTACTCAATACTAAAACGGTAGTACTCAATACTTTTAAAGATGCAATTTTCCGTAGAAATGTGTACTTTTCGTTTGAAAATACAACTCTAAAAATAGTAATCTAAAACTACAACTCTGAAAATACAACTCTATTTTTCAAGCAAAGAAATTTGTAACGAATTTTTGCGAAAAATTATTTAATTAATTTATTTAAAATGTTTTAAATTAATTAAAATGTAAGTAACAATAATTATTTAACACGTGTATTTGAATTGTTATTATTTTTCCTAATAAATACGAATTCGTAACATTTTGATTTTTAAATTAAAAAAACCGTTAAAAGTATTGAGTAGTATCGAGTACTCAATTGAAAAGTATTGAGTAGTATTGAGTACTCAAAAAGTATCGAAATTTCACAACTCTACCCGGGAGTAGAGTTGTGAAATTTCGGTATTTTTTGAGTACTCAATACCACTCAATACTTTTCAATTGAGTACTCGATACTACTCAATACTTTTAACGTTTTCTTTAATTTAAAAATAAAAATGTTATGAATTCGTATTTATTAGGAAAATTATAACAATTCACATACACGTGTTAAATAACTATTGTTATTTACATTTTAATTAATTTAAAACATTTTAAATAAATTAATTAAATAATTTTCCCAAAAATTCGTTACAAATTTCTTTGCTTCACAAATAGAGTTGTATTTTCAGAGCTGTATTTTTAGAGTACTATTTTTAGAGTTGTATTTTTATACGAAAAATACACATTTCTACGGAAAATTGCATCTTTAAAAGTATTGAGTAGTACCGTTTTAGTATTGAGTACTCAAAAAAACAGTCAGTATTGAGTACTCAGTACCGGAATACTCAATACTTTTACAACTCTACCCGGGAGTACTATGGTACTTTTTGGAATCAAATAGTATCAAAAAAAAAATACGATCGTATCAACTTTCCCATCCCTGATTTGCTCACACAAAATCATCTCTGTTGAGTTAGCTCTCTCACATTTAAAGTCTTTAAAGCAGTGTTGCCACTTTTTGAATAATTATTCAAAAACGGGACTGTTTACACATTCGTTGGATAATTTTTGAATAATGACATTTTTGTGTAGTTTTTGTGTAATTTCACTTTTTAAAAAATTTCGTAAAATTTTAAAAGTCCCGGAGCTTTTTAATAATTTAATCAAATTTAGTCGATATTTAGACGAAACGACTTTGGCAGTGAAACCTTTACCACAAATCTGCATTTTCTGGTGAATTACTTTTGTACATTTTTTGAACACTAAACCCAATTTAGAAGAAATCAAAAATGGTGCTATGTATTTTTTATTGTTTTGTTTAAAGCACCGCCTTTTGTTTATATTTTGCGAAAATAATTATCAAGCTTCTTTTAAAAATTCTCTTGGTTTGCAAGAACATTTAAAAATTTAGCGAAAGAGTGGGAAAGTTTGAGTTTGTTATGATTGTGACTTTCTATTGTCTGAAATTTTTTTTCCTGTATTTATCATGATACTGGGCTTTGACCAGACAAAAATTTTGTCAACGCCGCAAGGTGGATCAGAATCAGAATATTTTAGAATTCTGTAAATCCAACATGTTTCAGATTTCAACAGAATCGTATGAAATTTTTGAAAAAAATTTTATATTTAAAAAAAAATACACATACTGCAGAGAAATTTCATGTTAAAGTCTGCCTTGCTACCATAAACATAAAACTTAAGGTACGGTCACATTAGGCAAATATTTGACGTAAAACGTCAAATATTTCTTTGCCGTAGTCTGACCACAAAATATTTTTGAGAGGCAAACAACAAAACAGCTGATTTTGGGAAAACAAAATTATTTGCCTACAAACAAAAATTTGCCTAATGTGAACATAGTGTGACCACTAAAGGCCAAATATTTTCCTTCTTTTTAGGCAAACAATTATTTGATCTTACAAAATTTTTGTAAGAGCAAACAATGGCAAATAACAGCTGTCTCAAGAAGTGTTGTCAGCTATTAACACTTAAATGATTAAAATCTAAAAAAAAATCGCTAAATATATAAAATCATTGAAATTTAATGATTTTATTTGTTTGAAACTCATTAAATTTTTTTAAAAAAAATATTTTGATTTAAAATCTACTAGTAGACTAAAAATAGCAAAAACAAACTGTTAAAACATTTTTGTTATTTTTATGCTAAATTTAGTTGAATGCAAACTGCAATTTTCCAAATGTTCGATTTTTATTTGCATTTAAAAAAATCGTAAAAAATACTTCGAAAATTTTAAATAAATGGAAAAATCTCAATACCGATGATAGCCTAAAACATTTTCCCAAAAAAATGTTTAACTTCATTCTCAAGGGGTTAATTCTTCAGTATAATGGCTTATAAGTCAGGCTGTTTTTCACGTAACATATAAAAGAGTTAAGTTTGGCCCCAAATATCTTTTGTATTTGATGTGATAAAAACTTGATATGTATCTCAAATGAAAGCTTTAAGTCTTAACAATATACATATAAGTACAAATTTTATTCTTATATAGGCTTTTTTATGAAATAAAAACGTGTCTTAAAAAAGCAAAATAAAATTTTCTTCGCCGGGTCGTAATGGGTTAATAATAATAAAAAAAAAAGTCGTCGAAAGACATTTCTATTACCTTTCCAAGGGTATATATATTGTCCCAATCCGACCATAAATGACGAAGATATAGCCAAGTCCATTTTCAAACTTTGCACCGAAATAACTCCCGACATAGGCGTTTCCGCGAAAAAAAAAGAAAATATATCGTAGAACTCTCAAAAAAGAGTTCTATCAGTGGTAAAAATTTGAGGCCAATCGGTGAGGTGCCCCTAAACTCGACTTGAGCCGTTTTAACTAAATTTTTTACAAAATTTTTCTATCAGTGTAGGAAAACTTCTGCGGTTGATATACTTCCTAGTACTAGGTAAAGAGTTTTTATGTGTAGAATAATTTTAGACAGATAATATTACACGATTTTGCAATGTAGGAAAGAATTAAGCAATATGATTTACCTTTCAAAATAAATCGTTAAAAGTAAAATGTTTGCGCGTTTGTCGTTAAAAATAACACCCAGTTGTCTATACCTTAATAATATCAACAAATAAACAGCTGTTTCGTCACTTGACGTACAAAAAATATAAAATAAAATAATATTTTTAAATAATATTAAATAAAAACAAGTAAGTAAAATTATTGTATTAACATAAACCGAAAATAATGTGTATATTTTATTGTTATAGAAAATGGAATGGTTGATTTTCTAGTTCCAGGTTTTAAAAAAGCAAGAACTAAACTTAAGTAGTAAATGATTGGGATGATGAAGATGTGTTCAGATTAATTTTGTTTGTAGAAGACTGGCCGTATTTGTGTAATGCAAGCGATGAAGGATACCACAATAGAATATTACGTGAAAGCGCCTGGCAGGACATTAGCGAAAAATTTGGGTCAAAATGTGCCACAGCTGGCCTTAATGCAAAATGGACCAATCTTCGAATCCAATTTCAGGGCTACGCTGGCAGAGTCAAAACAAAATCAGGTCAGGGAGCTGTGGAAGCTCCAAAGTGGAAATATTTTAATGCCATGGGTTTCGTAGAACGAGCTGATCAGCAAATAAAACCAACTACTTCCAATATTGATTTTGAAATTGAATCAGACAGTAATTGTGAGTTTACCATAAATGCATGAATACAAATTAAGAGCTAAACTTCAGTGTACGGGCATTAATCCGATCATTCTAAAATTTGTCTCATAGCTTTAAAATTTTTTTGTGAGTAGGATGTGGCCAATAAAAAAAATCTACACAAAAAGTATTACATTAAGAAAAAATATTAAAAAATCGGAGCTATGTCCTTAAACTGCACCCTAAATTAATTATTATAATAAAAACTCTTCTATATATTCCCTTCTAGCTCTAGATATCTCTACTTCCTCTTCCAAAAGTACCGCAGATGCTGCTCCACAGCACAAAAAAAAAACTTTCGTCGTCCTTCATCATTATTTTAATTAACAAATTATTTATAGCTTTTAATTTTTTGGAAAATAAATTTATGTTTTATGCCAGTTTGATCAAACAAATTTTATTGTCAAATATTTGTTCAAGTGTGACCATAGGGCAAACATGTTTTCCCTCATTTATGTTTTCGACTATTTGAAAGTTGTTTGAACAAACAAAAAGAGTCAAATAAATGTGTGTAGTGTGACCACAAAATAAATTCTTTATTGATTTGACAAAATTTTGAGCAAATATGTGCAAACATATTTGCGGCAAATATTTGCCTAATGTGACCGTAGCTTTAAAGAAAACAGGAAAAATTTTACAAATACGGAATTTTTAAAATTTTCTCTGTCTTGCCGATATTTAAAGCTAGGGTTGAACAGGGCTATGCCATCACATTACGGACTCCTTGGAGGATCTACTCCAGCTTTTTTTTAAATTCCAGCTTTGCATTCAGAGAAAAATTGGTTAATTTAAATAGAAACGGTTCAATTTTGAGGAGTATGGGAGAGAATAATTAGCAAGTAAGTAATATTTTTGCACGCAATGCATCTAAATGAAGTAGCCTTTCTGAAAAACATAAATACTTTGTTCTGAAAAAAACTTTTAATGTGGATAAAATACCACAATAATTAATATTCAAATTTAAAAGTACGCTATTTTAATCCTGAAAACGATATTGCATTGAAATTCCCTTTAGTTAATAGAATAATTTGTTATAATATTTTCAGAGAAATTGGCCTGGATTTGCAGAAGGCAAAAACGGGGACCAGGTTATAGCAAAAATGCTAAATTTAAGTTTTAAAATGCAAATAACGTTTGCACTTTGTAGATGATAAACATAGCAAACTTTGGAGTGAATGGCATAGCTCCCGCAGTTTCGGCCATCCAAAACTTACAGTGTGAAATTTCATATCTGTCGGTAAGAAATGGCGAAATTCTTCCCAAAATATTTGTATTCTTCCCCACTCTGCCCAGGAGAGTTTATTTTGAAATAATATGAAAAATATATTTTTTGTGTAATTTCATACGGTTTTGGATAATTTTTGACCTACAGCTGTGTAATTTTTTGTTTTACTGGTGGCAACACTGCTTTAAAGATTTAAATTAGGATTATGTTCCCAGTGTTGATTTCTTTTACTTAAAATCATATAACTCAATCCTATAATGTAAACGGGTCTTAATGGAACACACTTTTCACAATATAATAACATGGTTGTTTACAAAAAACTTTTTGTCTTATTAGAGGCTTATTGAACGATTTTTGTTGTTGTTTTGCATGTTAATTTGTTTTATTAAACTGTAATGAAATTCAAAACATTTTTGTGAATACAAGCCTAATAGTTTATAATGACCAGGGCCAGAAGTTCATTCACTAAAAATCGTGTTTCATGTAGGTACATAAAATATATATTAATTTTAGTATTTCTGAGTAGGGTATTCAATCGATTTATCATTATGCGATTAATCGAACAATTTTTTCTCAAAAATTGTTCGAATAATTCAAAATGTTCACATTTCGAATTACGATTAATTCAAATAATTTCGTACGATTAATCGAAACTGGTAGAAAATTACAAAAATTTTTATAAAATATAAATTTTTTATTTAAGTAAACGTGATAAAAACTCAAAAATGTTTTAAAAAAATTGTGATAAATAATTTGTTTTAGGCTTTTACCTATCAGGATTTCTTTCTGGCCTAAGAAAATAATTAAGGGACGACCTTTTAGAATTTCTAGAAATATTTGTTAGCTTCAACTCAATGAGAATTTCATGTTTTCAAGTAAAAATAATAAATATCTTAAATCCCAAAGAAAAAACAAAAACAAAATAAAATTATCACAGTTTGCTTTGTCATCTTCCAAATTACTACCCTGTTGTTGTGAATTATCTAGTAAATTAGTGGTATCTATTTACGTAAGTATAATAAATTTTTAATTATTTTTTACGACTTTTTAAACGTTGATATTAAATGATAGCATTAATAAATATTGTAATTAATCAGTTAGAAATTTATTAATTCAGTTCGAGGCCAATTTCCTTATTATGAATTAACATAATAAGTACTTTTTTCAAAAACTGCTATTTTTCTTCATCAGGATATTCTCCTAACAAATACTTCACAGAGTTTTTGCTTTCAAAAACCTCTAACACTTTCAGGAATGAAAAGACGATCGTTTCGGGGATTTTCCGATTTTTTGATTACTAGAATTATTAATTATAATTAATGTTTAATGTAATAAAGCTTGTTTAGTGAGCACTCTGAATTAATAAAATAAATAAAAATTTTAGAATTCCTCTCTACATTTACTTCTTTTATGTATTTAATGCATACGAAAGAGATACAAATTAATGTACGGGGTCTTATATTCTTCTTTCGGTTGCGGTTGTCCCCGATTTGGATAAAATTTTAATATATGAAAGAGGGGACAGAAAAAATAAAAATATTGACAAATATCTCAATTATTACATTTTTTAATCTTTATGAATTTTAACAGAGTTACTGAATTTATTTTTGTACCTTTTTTTAAATAAAATTATTAAAAACACAACAAGTGTTTATTATGTATATTATTTTACGGACAATTTTTTCGATTAATCGATTAATTTTAGAATTTTGTTCGAATAACCGGGTAAGAAAAAAACCCGAATAATTATTTACACGATTAATCGATTAAAATAAAAAGCCGATTAATTTAATACTCTAGTTCTGAGTCTTTAAATGTAGTTTAAACATCGAAAAGAGTGTTTATCATCGACGGAAAGGAATTAATTCTATTTTTCTGATATTTTATTTTAATGGTAAATACTATGGTATTCAATCGAATATTCGTTATTCGATTAATCGAACAATTTTGCTCAAAAATTATTCGAATAATTTAAAATGTCCAAATTTCGAATAACGAATAATTCTAATAATTTCATACGACTAATCGATTAACCGAAATTGGTAGAAAATTACAAAAATGCTTAAAAAATATGCTTTTTTATTAAAGCAAATATGCTAAAATCTCAAAACATATTTAAAAAATTGTGATAAATAAATTGCTGTAGGCTTGTACCTATCCGGATTTCATTCTGCCCTAAAAAATAATCAAGGGACGACTTTTTAGAATATCTAGAAATATTTCTTATCTTCAACTCAATTAGAATTTCATGTTTTCAAGTAGGGGCGTTAATAAATATCTTAAATCCCAAAGAAAAACAACGTACAATTATCACAGTTTGCTTTGTCATCTTCCAAATTACTACTCTGTTTTTGTGACTGATCTAGTAAAGTATTGGTATCTATTTACTAATTAGTGAGAGTCGCTATTTTTCAGCCTCTAGTTCAATGTTTTTATTTTTTTTTATTAAATAAAAACATTGAACTAGAGGCTGAAAATAGCGACTGTCACTAATTTGTGATTAAAGCTTGAACAAACATGTTTTTTGAAAACAAAATAATAAATTTGTATCTATTTACGTATAATAAATTTTGAATTATTTTTTACGACTTTTGTAAAAGTTAATATTAAACGAAAGTATTAATAATTATTGTAATTAACATTTATTAGAATTATTAATTATAACTAATGCTCAATGTAATAAACCTTGGTTAGTGAGCACTCTGAATTAATGAATTAAAATAAAAAGAAGGGATGGAGGTACGTTAACGTAGAGGGAAAATCAATTCTCAATAGAATTCCTCTTTACTTTTACATTTTTTATGTATTCAATGATTAAGGAAGAGATATAAATGAATGTAGAGGGTGTTATATTCATCTTTAACTATTTAACTCATTGCGGTGTGGTTCTCCCCGATTAGGATAAAATTTGAGGGAGGGGATCTAAAAATTAAAAATATTGACAAAATCTGATCTCAATTATTACATTTTTTATTTTTATCAACTTCAAAAGAGTAACTGAATCAATTATTTGCATGATTAATCGATTAAAATAAAAAGCCGATTAATTGAATATATCACCCCATCTAGAATTAAAAAAGAACATTTTTTTCTATATGGTGTTAAGGGGCCGGGGCCACTGGGACCCGCTAGGGCCAAAAAACCGAAACACGAAATGGTAAGTGCGCTCAAATTAAAGGAAATTTTCTCCCGATTTCAAAAATGTATTTGGTTTCATGATCCATAAAGTGTGGCTCCCACTAGATCCATTTAAGACCCCCGGGAGTCTAAAATAGCCAATTAATGTACTAATTAAAAAGTATGGGTACTCAAATAAACGGAAATTTTCTTAAGAATTCAACCACAACGTACCAACCAGCGGCGCTATGTCCCACAATACACAAAAAACCACCAAAGATTCTTTAAATTTAAATTTTATCCAAAAAAAAAAAACACCAAGTTTTACCAAAATAAAGCTTATGTACCTACGATACCCAGGTAGAAAAATACAAACGGCACAACGTCGGCCCGGTAATGGAGACGGTAGTACATGTACTGGCAATGCGTCGGATTTTAAATTTTCACTGTACTGGCATGTTGTGGAAATGATAACACCAATAAACGCTTGGCCGTTGTTATTTCGCAACGTTGCGCAGGCTTAGGATTTTATATTTTTGGTATTATCTCAGTACATTTAATAACAAATTTAGTAGTTTGCTAAAACTTTACTGTCCTTTTAGTGTACATCACAGATTTTTAATATATTCTTTCGAAACTTCTCAAGAAAAGAATGGCTATGTCTCTCTTACACAAAAAATTGTTTTAATATATGCAAAAATACGTAAAATTTATTAAATTGAAAATTTTAATAAATTAAAAAAGCTCGTTAATTTTCTCAAAACAGTACTGGGAAAGCACGTTTTAAGTAGTACTTGCATTTCGTAAAAAACAGTGCTCTGCCAGTACAATTTTTGTTGTAACGTCGGCAATTTCTACCTGGGTATGTACCAACGATAGCAACTACAAATTAGTATTTTTTAACACCGTTACCTCATCGCATTCAGGCTAATAGCAATGCATTCATATTTAAAATTTGATTTTTTTCCAAGTTAAAAATTTTATATATATAATTATTTTATACAGTCTTCAATGTTTAATGTAATCACTCTATTGTCATTATGTTTTGATTTTATTAAATTCTATATTAAATTCTATTTTAAATCTTGTTAATAATTATATATGTATTTAAGTAATAATTTATTAATTTATAACAATGTAAATCTAAAAAATTATATTTCTATGCTTTAATAATAAGTTCAGTAGTCGCCGTCGTTCAGACAAGTTCGTTTTTTCTAATGCAGTCTAACACTTTTTGTGCTAGCTGCTATAATGCAGTCGGTAGTGTTTCTATTAAATGTATAATTTGCAGTGGACATTTTCATCAAAAATGTTCTGGCGTTGATAATGATTATAACTTTAATCTATTAAAATCTTCGAATAATATTGTTTACAAATGCAATAAATGTGCTGGAAATTCTAATGATTTAATTACTATTGTGTCAATTTTGTCGAATGAGATAAAGGAATTAAAAACGCAATTCCAGGCCTATATGAACAAAAACAATGTAATTGAGAGTGGTTTTTTAACAAACAAAAACAAGCATGCCGAAACAGGTTCTTCGAAAAATAACACAAAACAAAAAGGTCGTTCAACTTTGCCAGATTCTTTTTCAACAAATTCTGCCAATCGTTACTCTTTCAATGTTTCTAATGATCAAGTTGATGTCAATGCTGTTGTTGTTGGTAATGCACATGATTGTCATAATGCTGTAGTTGTTGCTGCTGAACCAAGTAATCATACAGGTGCACGTATACGGAGAGCCAGTATTTGTTGTTCGCAAAAGTCTGACGACGATTGTTATAATGATATTGTTGCTTCTAAACCAAGTGATGTTAATTTTAATGTTTTCAAGGCCAATAGTCCACGTAAAAGGAGAGACAGTATTTGTTATTCTGACAATACTGATACTGCTGCTACTGCATGCTCTAAAGTAGACAGTGACATCCCAATAAACAATTCTGAATGGATGAAAGTAAACTCAAAAAGAAAGCGCAAACATGTTGTTTTTGGGCACAATAACAACAATGAATTGGAAGTTATTGAAAATAAAAAATGGGTTCATTTGTCCTCATTTAAGCCGAGTGTAACATCTGAACATATAATGGAATATATTGCGAAATATGCTAATATTAAAAAAATCCATTTACAATGCTATAAATTGGTCAAAAGGGATACTGATTTGAATTTGATAAAGAAAATATCATTTAAAATTGGGATCTCTGCTAAATTTTATAATGAACTTTTAAAGCCTTCCTTGTGGCCTGTAAATGTAAGGGTGCGACCATTCCAGCTTTATCAAAAGCCTTTAGTTTTTAAATAATTATAAATATTAGTTTTATATTTAATCATAGTCTGTAAGGAAATTATGTTCCATAGACTGAATAAAGAAAATGAAAAATGAAATGAAATATAATTTTGTTGCATAAAAAAGGCAATAAATAACATAAATAAATAAAATAAATAAAATAAAATGACAAAAATGCACCTAACCCGAATTCTATTTTCCGGATCTTAAAACAAAATGCATACCTATTTGGAATCTGGAGAAAATTTCCTTTAATTTGAGTGGTCACACGTGCCATTTTAGGCGTGTTTCGGTTTTTCGGACCTAGCGGGTCCCGGGGGCCCGGCCCTCTTAACACCATATAGAAAAAAATTTCTTTTTTAATTCCAGACGGGGTCATATATTTTTTTGAGAGGTGCCCATAAAGTAAACTTTTGCCCTTTTTGAGTGTGATAATGCCTTTTTTATCTTAATTTTATATAAACAAACTAAAATGTCAATTGATACATACATGCATATGTGTTTAATTTTATTGTATTTCCTTATGTTTATTTTTAGGTTTCTGGGACACTCAGCTAGAACAATTACAGAACTTGGAGTAGTGCTATCAATGAATAAATATTTTAACTGATAATAACTAAAAGAGATGCTTAAACAAATAACAAAGACGCTATTATGGCGACCATGTTTTATGAAATGCTTTACAACAAAATCATCATCATCTTAATTTACAAAAAAAACCAAATAACGAATAAACAAGAATCCACACTCTTATAATAAAAAAGTTCAAAAACGTTTAATAAATCCAAAAGAAAATTAAGGATTTGAAAAATATTTAAACAAATTCTGCTCACTATAATTAAAATTTGCTATAGCACAGTTGTGGGGTTTTCCCATTTAGCATAAAAATTTTTTTAGTTTTTATAATAACCGAAGGACCAAACAAAAAAAAGTTTTTTTTGTGGTTTTACGCTTTTTTGTTAATCACTCCCAATATTTTTTACTTAATTATTTTTTTGAAATTGCTTTTATTTTAAAACATAAATTTTTCAACTTCAGTAAATATTGCACCTATAGTGAGTGTAAAATAAAGAAAAACCACAAAGATGCCAGCTGGACGTGTTGCCGGAAAAGCTGGTTATTCCACCAATTATTATAATGGTAAGTATTGCATATTTATCCTTTTCGTTTTTTGTTTTTCATATCACCCGACACTGGGTTCAAACATTCCTTTTTGGGGGAAAAGAAAATTTATTTGTTTTCTCTAAAATTACTTTTAAAATATCATATTTTACTATTACACCCAGAGACAATTAATTATAGAGATAGGAAATCAAAACTTACACTACTCACCGGTAGGGGGCGCTGAAATTTAGTATCACCTGAGCAACTATTTAGTATCACTTTAATATCAGCTGAGCCTATATTTAAAAACTCAAAAATTGCTGAAAACTGCGCAAAATAAGAAAAAATCAAGCGGAAAAAATTTGTTCAAATAATTCAATTTGAAAATTCTTTTTTTTATTTGCTTTTTTGTTTGTTATTATTTCAATTTAAATTAAAAAAGAAAATTGTCAATTTTTTGAACAAAGTGCCATCTAGTGATAACGATGTCGTTATAACTTTTGTTTTTGGTGATGCCATACCCCTGATTACACCAATGCCCAAACCATACATGAGAGTAATTAATTATTTTGACAAATTAATTGATGATTTCATTAGCATTAAATTGAAACTAATGCTAATGAAATTTTTGGCATTATTATTACTTGGACTAATGCTAATGCTTTGAAATTTTTTTCCGCGATTTTTTTTGCAATTAGTCACCGAACTTTGTTCTATGAATTGGATATCATAGTCCATAGATTATAAATTTTAAAAAACCACACTTAAAAAATTGCAAAATAATCGCGGAACGTGAAAAAAGACTTTATAGTACAAAATTGAATTAAAAAGCTTAATCAGCGATATTCATTCTGCAAAAAAAAATCACGCAACATTTTTTCGTGATTTTTTTTGCAACTAACCGCCGAACTTTTTTCAATGAATTCGGTATTATAGTCCCTAGATTATGATTTTAAATAAACACGCTTAACAAATTGCAAAATAATGACGGAACGCGAAAAAAGGCTTTATGGCACAAAAAATGAATAAAAAACTTAGTCAGCGATTAACATTCTGCAAACGAATATAATGATGCAAAAATTTACTTTTTGAAAAATTTAGTTTTTTGTTGCAAAAAAAAGTCGCATAAAAAACATAGTTTTGGAAAATGTAAAATTTTTGCATTATTATATTGATTTGCAAATTGTTAATCGCTGATTAAGTTTTTAATTAATTTTTTGTGCCATAAAGAATTTTTCGCGTTCCACCATTATTTTGCAATTTTTTACGTGTGATTTTTTTTAAATCTTCATACAACAAAGTTTGGAGGCTAGTTGCAGAAAAAAAATCGTCAAAAAAGATTTTGCAAAAAGGAAAATTTTTGCACCATTATATTTGTTTGCAGAATGTAAATCGCTGAATAAATTTTTTAATGCATTTTTTTTAAATTCGCTTTTTATTTAAAGTACAGTTTTTATAATAAAAGCCTTCACCCAGCCAACACAAATAAATAATTCTGCACGACAATGGGTTTAAAATAAATAAATATTTGATCACTTTTTCTCATGAAAGTGGATTGTTAGTAATGAATCCATAATAAATTGCAATATACGTGTGTATGTTAAGATAATTTGGTAAAGTGCGAACTTAGGTAGATAGACCCGTAAGTAGTTTTGTTCATTTGTGTTTTGAATGAAAATAAATAACGTAAAGCAGGGTTGGAAAGCATTTTTTATAATATTAAACTTTAAGACACGTTGTTAGCGTGTCTTAAAGTTTTTTTTTTAATTCCAGTTTATGTAAAGGTAGACCTGGCAATTCAAGTAAATTCACAAATTCAGTTGGAAAATTTACTGCGTCGGTTTCTTCCACCGGTGCTTCGTTACATGAAGTTTAAATATCGGAATATATATATTTTTTTTTCATATTTATTTATTTGCAATCTATCAAGTGATAATAAGCAAATTTGCTATAAAATCAGGTACATATACAATAGCATATAGTATATTACATCATTATGTAATATCACTAATTTTTTTAAAAAATATTAATAATATATAATAATTGAGATCTTAAAAAGTTTAGAGAGTTAAGTGATACATATTTGCAAACTTATTTTCTAAATGGGAGATCTAATACATGCAGTCTCTTTAATCTTTTTGTTTCATAACTGTCATCTAATAAAGAAATTGCTAATATGTTGGGGTGAACACTTAATCTATGTAAATACTTTTCCGAAAATCTTTTAATTTCATCCTTTACTTTAGCTATGCCGAGATCATAGTGGATTATATTATTTGTGACAAACCATGGTGAGCCTAAAATTGTCCGAAGTGCTTTAGATTGAAATCTTTGTAAAATTTCAATGTTAGAATGGCTTGCTGTTCCCCAGAGGTGTATGCCATATATCCAAATTGGTTTTAGAACAGCTTTATATATCCTTAATTTATTTTCTATGCTTAACTGAGATTTTGGGCGGAGCAGCCAGTATAACTTTTTGAATTTGTTATTAAGTTGACTACGTTTTATACTAATATGATCTTTCCATGTCAGCCGAGATACTTAACACATTGTTTATGGGGTATAGTTTCATTATTTATCTTTACAGCTTTACAATCGCCTTTTCTCAATGTAAATGTAATATGATTTGATTTGTTTGAATTCACCTTGATATTCCATCTTACAAGCCAGTTCTGTAGATTATTAAGTTGATTTTGTACTAAAAACGATGCTTCTGTAGGCGAATTACTAGCTGCCAATATCGCTGTATCGTCTGCGTATGTGGCCACTAAAACATTATTAGAATTTGGTAGATCGGATGTAAAAATCGTATACAGAATAGGCCCTAAGACGCTGCCTTGTGGAACTCCAGAGTGTATCTGAAAAAAATCTGAGTAGTCATTGTTATGCTTAATATAAAAGAATCGATCAGATAAGTATGATTTTAAAAGCAGATAATACGGTGTTGGTAAAAATTTCTTTAACTTGTACAATAACCCCGCATGCCACACGCGATCGAAAGCTTGTTGAACATCCAAAAATACTGCAGAGCAGTATTTTTTGTTCTCCAAGGCTTCCGTTATATATTGTACAATTCTATGGCATTGTTCAGGCGTCCCATGTTTGTGGCGAAAGCTGAACTGATGCTCAGGTATTATGTTAAACTCTTCGACCAAGGGCGCCATTCTACGAATAAATATTCTTTCGAATATTTTTGAGAATGTCGCCAACAAACTTATAGGTCTGTATGACGAAATGCAATTTTCCGGTTTATTTGGCTTCGGTATCATGATAATCATTGCACACTTCCATTGAGATGGAAAGTGACTCAATCTTATTATAGCGTTAAATATGTATGTTAGGCATACATGGGAATTTTTCATTACCATTGAATTTTCATTACCATTAGTTCATACTAATGACAATGAAAAAAATTCCATTACCATTTAATGGTAATGAAATATTTTTCATTAGAAAAATCATTACTAATGGTAATGAAATTACACTAATGTATAAAAAAAACTAATTACAATTGATTAAAAACCATTTGTTTACAAAAAATTCAGACAAATGAAAATGAACAACTGGTTTGGCCAGGGAAGTTATAAAACATAATTTATTAAGGAGGATCCATTTAATTCCGTTAAACTTTACCTGGATACAAATAACAACGGAATGGAAAGTGATATTTAATTTCAAATGAGCATGAGCCTGAATGAGCATATTCAATCTTCGATTTCAGAGAGTTTTACTCCATTTTTACGTTTTTCTGTCAATGGCAATTATTTTTTTAATTTATTCATTATCAATGGTAATGAAGTTTAAAATCATTGTCATTAATCAATGAAATTAAATTTTATAATCATTACCATTAATTAAAAAAATGGTAATGAAAATAATTTCATTACAATTGATATCAATGTAATGGTAATGAAATCATCAATTAATTAGGCCACCTAATTAATTAGTCCCATGTATGATGTAAGGTATAGTAAACCTTTTTTTGGAATGTGCTTTAAAAGTTGAGCATTGATTTGGTCATATCCTGGTGTTTTTTTTAAGATTGAGGTGATTAATTTCTTCAACTATTTCTGACGGTTTAATGTGTTTAATCGGAAGATCCATAGGACAGGGTGAGTTAAGGAAATCAATTATATTTCTTTCATCTGAAGAGCCAGAATTAAAATTAAATGGCCTGAATACTTTTTCTAAATATAAAGCAAATGATGATGCCTTGTCTTGATCAGATTTTAGCCACTTATTATCTTCATCCTTAATGGGAGGATCTCTTTTCTGTGGTCGTTTTATATACTTTATTGCTTTCCATAGGCTGTGATCATTTTTGTCTGATGGATTTAAGTTTTGCAGATGATTTTTTATTTTAATATTTTTAGCTTGTTGTAGAAGTTGAGTCAATTCTTTAGTAATTCTATTAAGATTTCTCTTATCGTGTGGATGATGACTTGCTTGCCATATTTTGCGTAGTTTTCTTTTTTTTGACATTAGAGATTTGATTTCGGATGATAGAATAAATTTATTGGAATTTGTAGCATTTCTGTTTTGCGGCGTAGAAAGATAGGATGCTTCGTGAAGCAGATTTGTAAAATACTCAATATCTTCGTCGATCTCATCACCTGTTTTCAGAGACATTTTTAAATTTATATTCTTTTCTATCCAGTATATAAACGAGTCAATATCAGTTTTATTAGAAAATAAGTGTCCTATGTTATAACAGAGTGTGGTACTGTAGATTAAAAATACTGGCGAATGGTCAGAACTGAGATCAAAACATTCAAGAACATCCAGGTGGTGCCTTGGAATGCCATTATATACAAAAAAATCCAAAAGATCTGGGATCTTATTAGGATCTGATGGACAGTAAGTAGGGCTTCCCGTTGAAATTACGGAAAAATTTTTATCTCGAACACATTTATATAGTTCATTCCTCTTTGGGTTGTGTGTACGTGAACCCCACCAAGGATGTTTAGAATTAAAATCTCCAGCTACTATAAATCTCGATCCTAGTTTGTCAAAGAAGCATGTAAAATCTTCTTGTTTAAGATTGAATCTTGGAGGAAAATAAACGGCTCCAATTGTTAATGGGTTATTTTCACTAATAACAGAAATCATAGTGGACTGCATACGTTGCTCTTGAATTTCATCCATGATTCTAAAAGATATTTTTGATTTTAAAAGAATAGCGGTTCCCCCGTGTGCCCCATCATCAGGATGATTGGTATTGACTAAATTGTATCCATTTATATTAAAATATGTTTTGCTCGTAAAATGTGTCTCTGAAACCAATAATATGTCGATTTTGTTAATGTTGAGAAAAGCTTCTACTTCTTGTCTATGATTAGACAAACCATTGGCGTTCCATATTGCTATTCTGAGGTCTATTTGCATAATTTGGTAACTAAGAGAGTAATCATATTTATAAGATTGTTTGCTTGCTCTATTTGGGTTTGTATTAATGACTCTAATCTAGCAAAAGAGTTTGTTTCATTTGAACTTGATCGTAAAGCATCTGCATATCTTTTACGATTGTTGTTGTAATTGTTATTGCCTAGAAATTGACTCGCCTGAGGATAATCATTTACATTCATAGAATCTTGTTGGTCATTATTTGATGTAATATTACGGGGATATGAGAAATTGTCTCGTTTATTTTTAATAATCTTTTGATAGACTCTGCAGCCGCGGTAGTTTGCTGGATGGGCCTGGTTACAGTTTGAACATCGAGCTGGGCTTTCTCTGTTTTTTTGACATTCAGCAGTGGGATGTTCATCACCACATTTGACGCATTTAAAAGTTTTAGAGCAATATGCTTTTGTATGGCCAAATTGTTGGCAGCGGTAACACTGCACCAACTCTTTAACTTTACGTGGTGGTTCAATTTTAACTGCGGCACAGTTTAGATGTCTAATATTGTAAATTGACTTATTATCTTCACTTGGTTCAAGATCAAGAAAAAATAAAGGTAATGGTTCTTTTGTTACCCTACTACGTATGTTCATGATATTTCTTACTTTATGACCGTCTAATTCAATAGCTTCTTTTATTTCATCTATTGGTGTTGAATAGTGTAAATTTTTTATTACTACTCGAAATGCTCTTTCAGTTTTTAATTGATAAGTATGAAATTTGATTTGTTTTTTGTTGCAGAGACTGATAACATTCTTGTATGACTCCACTGTTTTAATCATCAATTTAACTTGTTTGTCCTTAAGAGCTTTATATGTAAATTGATTTAAAGGTATTACTTTCGAAAAGTCTTTGATCATGTTCGATACATTTTCTACGTTTGGAATGAATAGTGGTGGGGGTTTTGGCAAATTATTTTTGTTTGATATCGTAGGCTCAAACGAATCGAAATTGATCTCTTCATCTCCTTCGTTAGTGACGTCGCGAAGTGATTCAAACATGTTGTTACTAGTAGATGGAACATTGTCATTAAGAGCTCTCTTCTTATAGGGTTCGTTTGTTGGGGACCTAGAGCATCCACGTTTATTAGACCTTACAACCTGCCAATCAACTTCACTTTCACTCTCTTCTGTTTCACTTAGTCTGACCATTCTGTTGCTAGGCAGAAGATCATCCAAAGTTGAAAATATACTATGTATTGTTTTTGTTATTTATTTATCTTTGCTATGTGTATAATATTTAATTTACTTGCATATAATGCAAATCACACGTAAATGATTTGTTTTTTTTTCCGACACTACTTTGTTAGTACTTAACTCACAGGCAGTTGGAACAAAACTATCGGAATATATAAGTTCCATTCCTTTTCTAAGGTTTTTTCTCTTTTAGAAAATTTATTTAACTTTTTGGAGAGTATGTTTCAATGCTACATAAGTTTCATATTCCGTGGATAGTGTTTGAACAGGTAATTCCCTCTTCCAATCCATTTGCATTGTCTATAATTTCAATTCCACTCGTTCAACGTTTATATCCATTTCATTCCACTTGTGTAGTGTTTCAATTCCACTCGTTTCCTATTTAGTTTCTTAATTTTAGTTTTTCATATACACTTGTTCTTTAAGTTTTAGGTTTCTAGCTAAAGACGCAGACGCTAAGGGGGGGGGGCCAATTTTCCCCTTTTGAACCACCATTTTTACCACGTTCCAGTCCAAAGTCCTAGAAATGCCTTGTCGATAAGTTAGCCCATACTCCAAGGAAAACATATTATATATTACAGGTTTCTACCCGAAGGGTTCGGTTAGGCCATCAAGGGGGAGAATTATTCCGTTTTTACCCCTCCCGGTAGGATTTTCCAAAAATTCCGTCTTAGAGGACGTCTGCGTTGGAGGAGGAACCTACTACATACATAATTTTAGGTCTCTATATCCAGCAGTTTGGCCAGGCCGTCAAGGGGGAAGTTTTTTCCCTTTTTACCCCTCCCGGTATGAATTTCCAAAAATACCATCTTAGGGGACGTCAACGTTGGAGAAGGAACCCAAATACCGAATTTAAGCTCCCTTGTTCCAGCAGTTTGGCCAGGCCGTTATGGGGGAGACTTTTCCTGTTTTTGACCCTACCTGTAGAAATTTCCAAAAATCTCATCTTAGCGGATGTCTACAATAGAGGAGGAACTTTAATACCAAATTTCAACTTCCTACCTCCAGCGGTTTGGGTAGGCCTTTAAGCGGCACTTTTCGCTTCATTAATCCCCATTTTTGCAATGTCCCTGTCCAAAAAGCACCTTCCCGGTAAGTGAGCCCATACTCCAAGTAACATATGTTTTACATTTCAGGTTTCTAGCCAACTTTTACTATTTGTGCCCCTCTCGGTTGGAATTTCCGAAAATCCATCGACAGGGAATTTCAGCTTCCTAGTTCCAGCAGTTTGAGCAGGCTGCCAAGGGGGACACTTTTTCTTTTTTTGTCCCTCCCGGTTGGAATTAGGCTGGAAGAGGAACCTAAGTACCGAATTTCAGCTTCCTAGTTCCAGCAGTTTGGACAGGTCGTTAAGAGGCAACTTTCCCTTTTTGAGCCCCCATTTTATAACGACCCTGTCCAAAATTCAAAAGAGTATCTTTCTAATAAGTTAGCCCTTACTCCAGGGACCCACATTTTAAGCTTCAGGTTTCTAGCCGAAGGGGTTTTTACAGGCCCCCAAGGTGAGGCTTTTCTTCTTTTTGCCCCTCCCTTTAGGAATTTACAAAAACTCCATCTTCGCGGCTATCTGCGATGGATGAGGAACATTCATACCAAATTTCAACTGCATTGCCTAAGCGGTTTGGGCAGGCCGTTAGTGGGGACATTTTTCCCTTTCAACCACCATTTTTACTATATTCCTGTTCCAAAATAGAAAAATTGCGTTGCCGGTGAGTTAGTCCTACTCCAAGGAATACATATTTAAAATGTTAGGGTGGACAAAAGGGATTGGGCAAGCCGTCAGGAGGAGACTTTTACCTTATTTCCCCTCCCGATCGGAATTTCAAAAATTCCGTCTAAGCGGACGCCTACACAGAAGGAGGAACTCACATACCGAGTTTCCTTTTGGGATATCCTGTAGGGAATTCCAAAAATACAAACTTAGTCGATGTCTACTACAGTGGAGGAACCTTTATACCAAATTTAAACTTCTTACCTCCAGTGGTTTGGGCAGGCACTTTTCCAATTTGTGAGACTGTTTATGGGGAGACTTTTCCCCTTTTTGCCCGTTCCGGTAGGAATTTCCAAAAATCCCGTCTTAGCGCACGTCTATCCGAATATCAGGAAACCTTGTTTTAGTGCAGATATCCGTGGGGGGAGGAAAAAAAGTAGTTTTTTTGAAATTATATATTATTTTAAATGGTACTTTTTGGAAAAACGAAATTTTTTTGGAAAAAAATACTTTGTTTTTACAAAGTACTTTATTTGTACTTTTTTTGGAAAAGGTATTTTTTTTTAAAAAGGTGTTTTTTTTGGAAAAATGTATGTTTTTTTGGAAAAGGTACTTTTTTGGAAAAGGAACATTTTTTTTAGAAAAAGGTACTTTTTTTTTGGGAAAAGGTACTTTTTTTTGGAAAAGGTACTTTTTTGAAAAAGGTATTTTTTTGAAAAAATGTATATTTTTTGGGAAAAGGAAAATTTTTTTAGAAAAAGGTACTTTTTTTGGGAAAAGGTACATTTTTTTAGAAAAAGGTGAAAAAGGTACTTTTTTTGGAAAAAGGTACTTTTTTTGGAAAAGGTATTTTTTTTGGAAAAATGTATGTTTTTTGGGAAAAGGTACTTTTTTTGGAAAAGGTACTTTTTTTTTGGAAATGGTAAATTTTTTAGAAAAAGGTGAAAAAGGTACTTTTTTTGGAAAAAGGTACTTTTTTTGGAAAAAGGTACTTTTTTTGGAAAAAGGTACTTTTTTTGGAAAAAGGTACTTTTTTTTGGAAAAAGGTACTTTTTTTGGAAAAAGGTACTTTTTTCGGAAAAAGGTACTTTTTTTTGGAAAAAGGTACTTTTTTTGGAAAAAGGTACTTTTTTTTGGAAAAAGGTACTTGTTTTGGAAAAAGGTACTTTTTTGGGAAAAATATACTTTTTTTGGGAAAAGGTACTTTTTTTAGGAAAAGGTACTTTTTTTGGGAGAAGGTACTTTTTTGGAAAAAGGTACTTTTTTTGTCCCCTTTTTGCACATCCCGATAAGAATTTCCAAAAATGCCGTCTCAACGGCCGTCTACACCGGTCGAGGAACCTACATACCAAATTTCAACTTCATAGCTCCAGCAGTTTGAGCAGGCCGTCAAGGGGGAGACTTTTTCCCCTTTTTGCCCGTCCCTGTAAAAATTTACAAAACTCCCTTCTTGGTGGATGTCTACGATAGTCGAGGAACCTTTATACCAAATTTCAACTTCCTACCTCCAGCGGTTTGGGCAGGCCGTCAAGGGGGGCCTTTTTCCCCTTTTTAACCCCCATTTTTACAATGTCCATGTCCAAAATTCCAGAAAGTACTTTCCAGAAAAGTTAGCCCATACTCCAAGGAACACATATCTTAAATATCAGCTTTCTAGCCAAAGGGGTTTTGGCAGGCCGCCAAGGGGGAGACTTTTCCCCTTTTTGCCCGTTCCAGTAGGAATTTCCAAAAATCCCGTCTTAGCGGACGTCTACGCCGAAAGAGGAACCTACATACCAAATTTCAACTTCCTAGCTTCAGCGGTTTGGGCTGGGCGATGTTGAGTCAGTCAGTCATTCAGTCAGTCAGTCATTCAGTCAGTCAGTCACGTTATTCTTTTATATATAGAGATATTTATAAAACAGCCAATATAAAACAATATATCCATCCCCTTTTTTTGTAAACAAATAGTTTTTTTACTCAATTGTAATTACTTTTTAAGGCATTAGTGCGATTTCATTAGCATTAGTATTACAAATTCTAATGCCAGAAAATTTCAGTAGCATTAAATTGTAATGCATTTTTTTACCATTAGCTTTAGTCAACTAATGCTTATGAAATTTTAATGCCAATGAAAAATTCCCAATTATGAAATAAGTATATTTATTGCGATAACTTTGGCAAATGGAAACTTTTTGTTTGAAATTTTTCAAGAACAGTTTTTAGACGACTTTGAGGACAACTTGAAAGCATAGCTTTTCATATAAAATTTTTGAAAAAAGCGATTTTAACATATCGTTGGCTTAGTCGCCAAACCTGTCTAGTCCGTTTTTTTTAATTTTTCAGGAGAAGCAAAAAACTGTCTAACTTTTTTTAAATCTGTAAACGCAATTTTCTTCTTTAGATCATATTATTTAACCACAAAAAATCATAGAATTCCAAAATAAAAATTTGCAGACTTATAGGCTCTTTTTGGACTTAGCACGATTGCTCTTTATAATTTTCTATTTTAAATGTGGACTTACCAGATTTTCTTTCAACTTTGTGGACTTAGCAGATTTTCTTTTTTTATTTTATTTTTATTTATGTCAGCAGAATCCATGACAATCGCCTAATAAAATTTATAAATTAACAATGTTTTTCCTGAAAAAATTTATAAGTAATAGTTACCCAGCCAACATTATTCTAAGCGCTCAGAAATTATGACTCATAAAAGACTCTGAAATACAAACATTTTTAGAGTGCTAAAATCTTAGAGTCATAAATTGAACAATAGACTCTTATTTATGAGTGTATTCAAATATTTTGTATTTGTATTTTTTCAATGCTCATAAATTACTCAAAAATTTGTCACAAATGACTCAGAAAATTCAAAATTTTCCAGCAATGCTCATAATTTGGAGCCTTTTATGAATCATAAAAGTGCGCTCAAAAGAGGCTTCATCGGTGAACACCCTCATATATCTATGATTTCAGAAGGTCTAAGGGCTCTTTTATGAGTCTTTTCGGACTCCAATTGTACACTGGGTACCTTAAAAGTTAAAATAACTAAATAATTATTTAGTTAATCTTAAATAATGTTTTGCCTTTTTAAATAAACAAAAGTCGAATTTAATTATATTGAAGAAATTTGTTGAAACAAAATGTGTGTTGATTTCAGCTGGACTTAGCATGTGGTTTTCGATGTTTTGTTTTTTTTTGGACTTGGCAGAATGAAAATGAAGGACGTCGCGATAACAATAAATTTAATAAAAACGGGTTTACAAGCAAAAAACATCATTAAAAACAATAAAAAAATAATTAAAATTGATTATTTATTATTTACTTCACTCTCAAAGTTGTTTTTGTTACCGCTTTAATCAATAATCATAAGAAACAATAAAAACAGTGCCCTGTTAACTTTTTCGGTTTTCCTTTTGTTTCTCTTATTCTTCAAGGGAATTAACAGAATCCCAATCCATATAAATTTTAAGGGAACCAAAGAGTACACTTTTTTCGTGTGGGAACTTTTTAGCCTTTATCCTCGTTGGTTTCATAACGCATTATCACTTTGAACACAAGTTTTCCCAAGTTCGTTTTGTACATTTTTATGGGGTAAATAACATCAAAAAACTCACACAATTTGCTTTATCATCTTTCAAAACAATACTCTGTTGTTTTGCCAGATCTAGATATGTAGTGAACTCTATTTACTTACAATGAATTTTTAAATATTTTTTTAAGATTTTATTAGTGTTGATATTCTTGTAATTGAAAATAGTTGAAATTATAAGAAACAAATTTATTCAACAAAAAACAGAAAATATGATGTTTGAATGAGAACAGTTTACAAAGGACTAGAAAAATATTGACAAAATATTTTTATAAACATGAAATACATAAACAAAGTTTCTATGATTGAAAACTTATTTCAATACCCCTTCTCAATCATATAAACCTATACGAGTACACATTTTCAGAAATGTATTGGCATCTAACGATTTTGTACATATATCTGCTAGTTGATCAGTAGTTCCAATTGATTCGATTTTTACAACACCCCTCTCTACATTATCTCTGATGAAATGATGTTTTATATCTATATGCTTTGATCGTTTGGATTCCGCATTTGTTGCCATACATACACAACCGCGATTGTCCTCATAGATAGTTACAGCTTCATTCGTCATTACATGTAAGTCTTGAAGTAAGCCTCTCAACCATATAGCTTCAGACACAGCAGCACTCAAAGCAACGTATTCAGCTTCACTCGATGAAGTTGATACATTTTGCTGCTTTTTACTGGACCAAGATACAGTACACCCATATACTTTAAAGATGAAACCACTCACAGATTTTCGATCTATTATGTCACTGGCCCAATCAGCATCAGCGAAACCAACCAATTTATTTTCATCATTTGCTTCATAAATCAACTTTTTCCTTATAGTACCTTTCAAGTATCTCAATACCCTTTTCAAACATTGCCAGTGTTCTTCAGAAGGTTGTTGTTGAAAACGTCCGAGATAACTCACATGGTAACAAATATCAGGTCTCACACACAGCATTACATACATGAGACTACCCAGAAGTTCTCTATATGGTTTATCAATATTTTCATTAACATTGTATTTAAGCTGTAATCCTTTTTCCATAGGCGTCTTGACAGGATTACATTCAGCCATTGAAAATTTCTCCAAAACTTTTTGTACGTTGGCTTCTTGTGACATTACTATTCTGTTGTTGTTGATTTCTAACTTTATTCCCAAGAAATGTTTTAAAACACCATAATCCGAAAGTTCAAAATTTTTGGATAGCTCAATCTTCAAAGTCTCAATGGATTTTAAATTTGGTCCTGCAATCAGCAAATCATCAACATACATAATGACATGCAATACATCATCTTTTGTTTGACCAAGTTTCGTAAATAAACAGTAATCGTGTTTCGACCTTTTAAAACCACTACTTATCAAAAATTCATTTAATTTGTCATTCCAACATTTAGGAGCCTGTTTTAATCCATATAACGACTTTAATAATCGGCAAGACATACCTTTATCTGCAGTCACCCCTTCTGGCACTGCCATGTAAATTTCTTCACGCAATTCTCCATTTAAAAATGCAGTTTTTATGTCTAGTTGATGAAGATGAAATTTCTTCTTAACTGCAACCGCAAGCACTACTCGGACAGTTGTCAATTTTGCCACTGGGGCATACGTTTCATTGTAGTCAATACCAAATTTTTGATAAAAACCTTTCACAACTAACCTGGCTTTGTATCTTAGAGGATTGCCATTCTCATCATACTTGATTCTGAAAACCCATCTCGACTTTAGTAGCTTTTTATTCTTTGGAGGTTTGGTTAATACCCACACCAGAGAAACAAGCCGATCAAAATAATCGGCGGCGGCGGCGCAAGCAAAAAATCGGCGGCGGCGGCGGCGATTAAGGTTGAGCCGGATAAAAAACGGCGGCGGCGGCGCAACCAAATAATCGGCGGCGGCGGCGGCTTGATCGGCTTGATAGAACATTATACACGTAATTTAAAGATGTTTAAGGTTTTTTCCAAAATATAGCAGTAGAAAATTGTACAAAAAATTTGGAATTATCAAATAAAAAATAATTTTAAGTTAAATTCATCGATAAAAATTACAAATTTAGGATTTTTAGTTTTTGAACGGACCTAGAAGGAGAGATATTGGGGCTTTCCAAATATATACATATGTTTATATATTCAACAAAATTGTGTGGAAATATTTTCAAATAAAACTGATTTTCTTAATTTTTTCTTATTTTGTTTAATTTTGACGGCTTTTAATTGCAATATTTTGTTAAAAAATTTGTTATTCTTAATTCAGAGTAAAATGAAGTTCTACTTTAATCGCTTTAAAATTGTCAAAGTTATACATTTATTTATAAACATGGATTCTCTGCATTTATAAGAAAATTGAAAAAGTTAACCTTAACGAGTGTGCAAACCAGAACATCGAGATGTCTTATAATGCGGAAATTATATGTTTAGAAAAATTACGATAACTTTTTCAATTTTCAATTAATTTAAACAAAAGAATCTGATTTTACTAAAAACTAAACCCACTTTCAGAATAAATTACAATAGTAAAGAATTTTTTAATACTGTAAAAAAGCCGTCAATATTTTTTAAAAAAACTTTCAACATATTTCAGTTACAAATAAATAATTCTATATACAGATATTTGGAAATCTAAATTTTTTGTCTTTCCAAAAACGTTCCAAGATTCAAAATCGGTTGAAAAATTGCTGAATTTAAAATTGTTAAGTGCTTGAAGTCGCTCAAAAACAGAGTTTTGACACTATAACCCCTGTTCTGAATTCCGAAACTTTTTAATTAGAGTAGTTTTGTAAAATCACACAAAATTCAAAATGTCGGAAATTGACTGTTTCGAACAAATTTTAGCATACTGAAAAATTTTAAAATAAATTTTAACATATCAATTTTTGCAACAAAATATTCCCTTTACTTTTACCAAGCTTTGTCAACACGAAATAAAACGAAGAAAATAATTCAGATGTGGATCACAGAAGAGCAAAAAAATTCGGAATGTTTCACTTTAAAATTTTTTTATGTGGATTCGGAACTTAGAAATAAACAAACTCTATTTTCACTCAAAATTAAAAGTGTTTTTAGAATAAACTACAAAAAAATATGGTTCGAAAAAAATTATGCTCGAAAAGATGTCAAAGTTGAAAAACTTAAAAGAAAAGTAAAAACATTCAGATATTCACCACTGTTCTGAGTCCCGAAACTTTTTAATTAGAGTTGATTTGTAAAATCATACGGAATTAAAAATTTCGAAAATTTGCTGTTCCTACCAAATTTAATATTCATAGCCTAATTTTAAAATAAATTATTATATAATAATTGTTGTTAAAAAATATATATTCGTTTCACTATCATCAAGCTTTTTCTACACAAAATAAAACGAAAAAAATAACTCGGATGTGGATCACGGAACAGCAAAACAATCCGGAATGTTTGACTTTAGAATTTTTTTGTGGATTCGGAACTCAGAATAGCGTCGATTATTGTAAATATCTCCCCAATTTTATAAGTCGGCCGAGAAATCACTTACTTAACATTTTTTTCCGTCCGCAATGTCTTAAAAATGTGTCTTTTGATAATAATTTTAGGTGTACTGAAATTTCTGAAAAATGTGATGTGATCTACTTAACCAAACCTACGACCATAGATTCTAATGAATTAATTCTTTAATTCACTTTTGGATTTTTAATTAAAATTTACTAATATATCATTCGTTTATACCATTCCTTATGAATTCATTCACTGGCATCATTCTTTTAATTTTTATGCATAGTGAATGAATTCTTTAATGAATTCATTATTTTTATAATTATCTTTCACGTTTTATTCGGTTTTTAAAATATTAAAACAAGTGTTTGCGTCTTTAAATTTTGGTTAATTACCTTCATTATTTGATATCAATATTAAATCTCTAAGAAAATCCACATTTTTATTTAATTTGTAATTATAAACTAAAGTGTTGTCAGAATCATTGGTATATTCATACCTTAATCTTTTACGGATTGAATAAAATTACTTGATTGATAAGCCATTTTGTAAAAGATTAGAATTAATGAAAAAAAAAAATAGGAAAATTCTGTGATACTAGTCGTTAGGTTAAACTGTGATTTATTTAAGTTGTAATTATTTAAAGTTTTTATTAAATTGCGTGTTGTGATGTCAAATTTTTATTCAATTTTAAATAAAATACTTGACAACGTAAATAAGTAAAATCAAATTAATAAAATTCGCACTCCAGGAGAAGTTGAAATACCGTCAACGAAACGTCGAGTGAAAAGGATGAAATAATTTGATTTTTATTTCATTTTAACATTTAATTGACCATAATTAGCCCGTGGATAGAAAATTCTATAAATAAAGTATTGGTCACAAAATAAACTCGAAGAAATTAATTATTTAAATTGATTGTAATTCTATAAGGAATGTATTAAACATAAGAATGCATTCTATTTAATATTAAACTTTGGAAATGAAACATATGAATTAATTATAAAGGAATGGTTTGATGGAATTATATATATTCAATTTCTAAAGCTGAATTCGGTTTTGTGCGAATTTAGCTAAAATTGCATATCCTAATTTCAGCGAAATATGTCAGAAGTTTTCAAGCAAAACTTCCAACTTAAGAAATATTTATGACAAAAATCCTTCTTAGCTCTGACTATAAAACTGGTTCTTTTATTTCTTTTGAACTAAAAAAAATACTCTTGATGGTTCAGGAAATGATGAAGTAAAAAATTTGTTTTAAAAATGACATTTGTTTTTAATTTTTTTATTTTGGAAAATTGATACTTCCAGCCGAAATGAGCCGAAAAAAATCGGCGGCGGCGGCTGAGGCAAAAATGACCGGCGGCGGCGGCTTAATCGGCTCACGGCGGCTGGCTTGTTTCTCTGACCCACACTTTATTAGATTTCATAGATTGTAGTTCTTCATCAATAGCTTGTAACCATTTATCAGCATCAGATCTACCGGAAATTTCTGAAAAACCTTCAGGTTCACTAAAACATTCATAAGATTCTGAGGTAGCAGCATTCCCAGTCAAATAATCAAGAAATCTCATAGGCATCTTTCGTTCTCTACCACTTCTTCTAGGCTCATTCGGCTCTATATCTGTGTCATTATCATCTGATGTTAAGACATTAATATTAAATAAAAAGCATAACAAATAATGCTCAATGTTATAAAAGTTTGTGATATAATTTGACTTTATGAATGCCAAATTAAAAGAAAAAATATATATCTTTTAATATTAGCTGTATTTTGTCCCATGCCTATCAACGTTAAGTATTTCAAGCAAATATACATTAAACCGATTGTAATATAAAAAAATTATAAACAGGTTATGTTTATAATTGTTCCGTTATAATCGAATGTGTTACTTTTCGTCTTAAACTCGTTTTTATGCACTTTGAGTTTTTTTATGAGTTAACGGATACAGTTAAGTCGAAAACACAGATATTATATCCAGAAGTTTTTTAAAATACAATTTAAAAAGTAAGACAAAAAAATTTACAAATAAGTTAAATTTAATTTGTTAATTTAATTGTTATTTCCTGAAGATGCTACACAATGGAGTAGCGAAATATCGAAAATAAAAGAACATTTTATATATAAAAAACAAACCTTACGCTCAAGAAAATTGTGGAGTTAAAAATTAAAAAAAAGGTTAAATAAACGACAAAAATAAGTTTTAAATAATAATGAATTTACACTGAGAAAAAAAATAATTCTTTATCTATATATATATAAAAGAATAACGTGACTGACTGACTGACTGACTCAACATCGCCCAGCCCAAACCGCTGAAGCTAGGAAGTTGAAATTTCGGCGTAGACGTCCGCTAAGACGGGATTTTTGGAAATTCCTACCGGAACGGGCAAAAAGGGGGAAAGTCTCCCCCTTGACGGCCTGCCTAAACCCCTTTGGATAGAAAGCTGAAATTTTAGATATGTGTTCCTTGGAGTAGGGGCTAACTTTACTGGGAAGTACTTTCTAGAATTTTGGACAGGGACGTTGTAAAAATGGGGGTTAAAAAGAGGGAAAATGCCCCCCTTGACGGCCTGCCCAAATCGCTGGAGGTAGGAAGTTGAAATTTGGTATAAAGGTTCCTCCATAGGCGTACCTAGACCATTTTTCTGGGGTGGGCAAGGGCCCCATTTATGTTTAGCTATTTAGTTGCCCATTCTCAGACCCTTAATCTTAAAAAACACTTTCGATTTTTTCATACAAAAAAAGACTTAAAAATAACTCGCTCCCTTTTGATAAAATTTTCAAAATTTTAAAAGTTTTTTATAGAAAACTCTGAAAAATGCATCCTTTTTTCTGAAGAAAATTTTGATATTTGATGGAGAAAAGAAATCTATGATCAACCTGTCTCATATTTTCTTCCACCTTTGACGAACCTATTCTTACCCCATATTTTGACCACTTAAATTACCGAGGTGATCAAAAACTGACATTTTCTTCGTAGAATTTTTGCTTCTACAACATATTGAAATTTCCACAAAATAGTACACTCATAGAAATATATCTGTAAAGATAGCAGAAAAAGTAACTAAAAATTAGTTAAAAATTAAGCTGCAGAAGAAACTGTTAAATTAGCAGCTTTTTGTTTGCTGAATACAAGTAAAATAAGAACAGCAAAAATAAACCTGTTAAATTTACAGTTTTACAATTTTTTTTAGTAAATATTTCTGCTAATTTAACATTATAGACTGCTATTTGCATTCAACTAAATTTAGCTTAAAAATAACCAAAAATTTATTTTTGCTATTTTTAGTCTACTAATATTTAGCAAACTCTTCTGTAGATTTTACAATGCAATTCGTTATTTTCAATTAACTAAAAGTTAACTTAAATATAACTAAAATTCTGCAAATTTAAAAGCTTTATTTTTGCTGTTCTTATTTTACTAGTATTTAGCAAAAAAAAAAAAAAACAGTTCTTTCTGGAGAATTATTTTTAACTAATTTTTAGTTGCTTTTTCTGCTATTTTTACAGATTTCTTTCTAATTATTCCTTTAAAAAACTATTAAATGCAAGAAATTTTTCTCTTATAGCCAGAACTAAGATCGAATTTTTAAACAACATTTCTTATTTAAGAAATATTCAAGACAAAAATCGATATTAGTTCTGGCTGTAAAACTGACCCTTAAGCCCAAACCACACAGTGAAAGTGCCAGTGGACAGTGGCAGAGCTGTCAAACTTTGTTCTTGAATTTCGCGAAAACGATTTAATATTTTAAAATTTTTTTTATTGCATCTTGTTTAAAAACAGCTCTTATTTATTTAGAAATTTTTCTAATTTCTCGGCAGTGACAAATAGAGAATATACAAAAAACTGTTTTATCGACAAAACGTCGCACTGCGGTCGACACTGTGTTTATATGGTTTAAGCTTTAGATTCCAACAAATTATCTTCCTAAAAAACTAGAAGACATTTTCCCAATCAAAAACACAGGATTAACTGATATTAAAAAAAAAATAATCATAGACCAAGAATTATAGACAGATTTTTTTAAAATTCTGGGGTGGGCAAAAAGCAGTCTAGGTTGGGCTTTGCCCACCTCAGACCGGTCTAAGTCCGCCAATGGGTTCCTCCGCTATCGTAGACATCTACCAAGACGGGATTTTTGGAAATTTTTACAGCGAGGGGCAAAAAGGGGAAAATGTCTCCCCCTAGACGGCCTGCTCAAACTGCTGGAGCTATGAAGTTGAAATTTGGTATGTAGGTTCCTCGACCGGTGTAGACGTCCGTTGAGGGGACAAAAAAGTACCTTTTTCCAAAAAAAAAGGACATTTTTCTAAAAAAATGTACCTTTTCCAAAAAAATATACCTTTTCCAAAAAAAGTACCTTTTTCCAAAAAACATACATTTTTCCAAAAAACATACATTTTTCCAAAAAAATACCTTTTTCAAAAAAAGTACCTTTTCCAAAAAAGTACATTTTTCCAAAAAAAAAATACATTTTTCCAAAAAAATATCTTTTTCAAAAAAAGTATAAAGAAAGTACTTTTTAAAAACAAAGTATCTTTTTCCAAAAAATTTCGCTTTTCCAAAAAGTACCATTTAAAAAAATATAATTTCAAAAAAAGTACTTTTTTTCCTCCCCCCACGGATATCTCCACTAAAACAAGGTTTCTTGATATTCGGCATAGACGTGCGCTAAGACGGGATTTTTGGAAATTCCTACCGGAACGGGCAAAAAGGGGAAAAGTCTCCCCATAAACAGTCTCACAAATTGGAAAAGTGCCTGCCCAAACCACTGGAGATAAGAAGTTGAAATTTAGTATAAAGGTTCCTCCACTGTAGTAGACATCGACTAAGTTTGTATTTTTGGGATTCCCTACAGGAGTTCCTTCTTCTGCGTAGGCGTCCGCTTAGACAGAATTTTTGAAATTCCTACCGGGAGGGGAAATAAGGGGAAAAGTCTTCTCCTTGACGGCCTGCCCCATTGTACAACTACCCAGGTAGAATTATTAGATAAAGTTGTCATTTGTGTCATAATTTTATTCCCTGCAACGCCAACCGAAAAAAAAGAGAAAAATAAAACGAAAAGAAAAACATACAAAATTTGCTTGTTTAAACAAAGAAAATAAAAAATAAAATATTATTTAAAATAAACATGCATATCCTAATACAAATGAAATAAGATAGTTTCCGTTTTACTTATGGATGAAAATTTCCCACAAATGCAAGGTTAGTTGTTTGGTATTTTGATACGCGTTTTCTAACATCATTAAAAAATTTCCTTATCATGTAGCTAGCAGCAGTCGTCCTCCATTAGCTAACCAATCACCAACGGTTGGTTGGTTTTTAGTTCCAAGCGATATGACCTGTGGTAGTGGCATAAATAAATTTGAAATAAATTTCGTTAAAGTTTAAACTTTTTTTAAAAATAAAATTTAAAAATAATTAAATACGGATTCTTTTGTTTGTTTTTCTTCTTTGTTTTGATTTCTTTTTTATTTTTTTTTTTGTTTGACATTGCAGGGTTATGTCAATTCAAAATATAAATTCTAATAATTCCACCTTTATATTGTTATGCTATGGGCCTGCCCTATCCCTTTTGGCCAACCTAAAATTTTAAATATGTATTCCTTGGAGTAGGTCTAACTCACCGGGAACATAATTTTTCTATTTTGGAACAGGAACATAGTTAAAATGGTGGTTGAAAGGGAAAAATGTCCCCAATAACGGCCTGCCCAAACCGCTGAGGCAATGAAGTTGAAATTTGGTATGAATGTTCCACATCCAGCCGCGAAGATGGAATTTTTGTAAATTCCTAAAGGGAGGGGCAAAAAGAAGAAAAGCCTCCCCTTGCTGGCCTGTAAAAACCCCTTCGGCTAGAAACCTGAAATTTAAAACGTGGGTCCCTGGAGTAAGGGCTAACTTATTAGAAAGATACTTTTTCGAATTTTGGACAGGGCCGTTATAAAATGGGGGCTCAAAAAGGGAAAGTGGCCCCTTAATGACCTGCCCAAACTGCTGGAATTAGGAAGCTGAAATTCTGTACTTAGGTTCCTCTTCCAGCCTAATTCCAACCGGGAGGGACAAAAAAAAAAGTGTCCCCCTTGGCAGCCTGCTCAAACTGCTGGAACTAGGAAGCTGAAATTCCCTGTCGATGGATTTTCGGAAATTCCTACCGAGAGGGGCACAAATAGTAAAAGTTGGCTAGAAACCTGAAATGTAAAACATATGTTTCTTGGAGTATGGGCTCACTTATCGGGAAGGTGCTTTTTGGAATTTTGGACAGGGACATTGCAAAAATGGGGATTAATGAAGCGAAAAGTGCCGCTTAAAGGCCTGCCCAAACCGATGGAGGTAGGAAGTTGAAATTTGGTATTAAAGTTCCTCCTCTATTGTAGACATCTGCTAAGAAGAAATTTTTGGAAATTTCCACAGGTAGGGTCAAAAACAGGAAAAGTCTCCCCCATAACGGCCTAGCCAAACTGCTGGAACTAGGGAGCTTAAATTCGGTATTTGGATTCCTTATCCAACGTAGATGTCCCCTAAGACGGAATTTTTGGAAACTGAAACCGGGAGGGGTAAAAAGGAAAAAAACTTCCCTCTTGACGGCCTGGCCAAACTGCTGGATATAAAGACCTAAATTTATGTATGTAGTAGGTTCCTCCTCCAACGCAGACGTCCTCTAAGACGGAATTTTTGGAAATTCCTACCGGGAGGGGTAAAAACGGAATAATTCTCCCCTTGATGGCCTAACCGAACCCTTCGGCTAGAAACCTGTAATCTATAATATGTTTTCCTTGGAGTATGGGCCAACTTATCGACAAGGCATTTTTAGGACTTTGGACAGGAACGTGGTAAAAATGGTGGTTCAAAAGAGGAAAATTGCCCCCCTCCCCCTTAACGTCTGCGTCTTTAGCTAGAAACCTAAAACTTAAAGAACAAGTGTATATGGAACACTAAAATTAAGGAACTAAATAGGAAACGAGTGGAATTGTAATACTACACAAGTGGAACGAAATGGATATAAAAGTTGAACAAGTGGAATTGAAATTATAGACAATGGAAATGGATTGGAAGAGGGAACGAAATGGAATGGACTATAGAACGAAATGGAATGACGAGCGAGATGGCAAAAGAATGGGGAACGAGTGGAATTGAAACACTGCAGTTAAAAGAGGACTGGAACGGAGCAAGTGCCAAGAAATGGAATGGAAATAGAAGCGACTGATATCAATATCGATACACAAGACAGTAGGAATGAAACGGAATGAAACGGGGAACGAGTGGAATTAGAATAACAGATAATGGGAACGAAATGCAATGGAATGGTGAACGAAATGGAATCTTGGAAGGAGTTGCATTGGAACACTAAAATTGTTAAACAAAATGGAATGGAATTTGAATGACTCAAACTGCCGGAGTTTGGTACTTGCAATTTCGCATCCGATTGAGGCAAGATTATATATACATCTTTGGGATTTTTACTGGGAGGAACAAAAAGGGGTGATGAATCCCTTTTAATTACCTGTTCAAACACTATCCACGGAATATGCAACTTATGTAGCAATGAAACATACTCTCCAAAAATTTAAATAAATTTTCTAAAAGAGAAAAAACCTTAGAAGAGGAATGGAACTTATATATTCTGATATTTAAACTGCAGGTAACGAAGCACCGGTGGAAGAAACCGACGCAGTAAATTTTCCAACTTTGTGAATTTACTTGAATTGCCAGGTCTACCTTTACATAAACTGGAATTTAAAAAACTTTAAGGCACGCTAACAACGCTATCTTTAATATTATAAAATGCTTTCCAACCCTGCTTTACGTTATTTATTTTCACTCAAAACACAAATGAACAAAATTACTTACGGGTCTATCTACTTAAGTTCGCACTTTACCAAATTATCTTGACATACACACGTATATTGCAATTTATAATGGATTCATTACTAACAATCCACTTTCATGAGAAAAAGTGATCAAAAATTTATTTATTTAAACACATTGTTGTGTCAGAATTATTTATTTGTGGTGGCTGGGTGAAGGCTTTTATTATAAAAACTGTACTTTAAATAAAAAAGCGAATTTAAAAAAATGCGGGGAGGGCCCAGCCCCCCCACCCAACCACAAATACGACCTATCTACGCCGATGGCTTGAACAACAGACAATTAGTTGTTACATGCTCACGTGTTGGTATACTAAATGATTTATTTATATAAAAATGAAGAGGCAAAAAATAGTATTTGTACTTAAACATTACAATATATTTACCTTAACAATTACGTTACCTTAACAACAAATATTGTGTTTTATTTTATCTAAAAGAAATTTTATTCTTAACTTTAATGCACATTAACAAAGTAGCGGGCTTTGCCCGTTATTATATATGTCCGTTTGTATAATTAAAAATTAACAAAGCCAAAAACTATGTGGTTTTTGCTCAGTGCAAATGAAGTATAAGATTCTAATCAAAATTAATCTTCATTGAGATCTAAATAATCTTTAATAAGAACTAAATAGTTTTCATACATATGAGGCTTTTCAGAAGCCAATTAAGCCAGCACAATTTTGACAAATTTAATCACGTTTTTTTTAATTCCCTGCAAAATACTTACTAAAATCAAAAAGAGGGTGGGAGTAGAGTTTGCTGTTCGGTTTTATTCAAAACCGAAACCGCGGTTTTTTAAACCTCACAACCGAAACCGAAAACCGACAAAAATAAGTCGGTTTTTCTTAAATACTTTAACCAATTAAAATAATTTAAAAAATTGCATCGGAGTATACAATTAAAATCACAAAAGATTCATAAAAGAGCCCTAACACCTTCTGATGCAGCCGCCGAATAATGAGAATTATTGGAAAATTTATAATTTTCTGAGCCATTATGAGTCATTTATTATTAATTTTTCAATAATGAAAAAATTTTAATGAACTCATAAATACGAGTCTAATATGTTTGATTTATAAATTCAAAATTTGAGCACTCTGAAAAAATTGTTAATGATCTCATAAATACGAGTCTAATATGCTTCATTTATAACTCCAAAATTTGATTCTTTTACGAGTCAAAATTTCTGAGCGCTCAGAAAAATGTAAGCTGGGATATTATCAAAAAGGGCTCAGCTTCTTTTTTAAAAAATTTTGTATTTAATTGTAATTAAAATTTTTTCCATTAAATATTACTTTAAAGAATTTTTTGTTTTTGTTATTACGGATATAATAAACTGAGGCTTATCATTTTAGAAAAAAAATTGCACGAAAAAGTCAGTTCAGATTTTAAAAAAAAGTCCTTTTTCATAGTCCGCGAAATTTATGAAATTTTATCTTTATGTTGTTTTAAATAAATTGCTAAAATTTAAATTTATACTCTTGAAAATACAGATTTAGTTGCGGACAAAATAATAAAAAAATTTAATTTATAATAGTTTTCCGTGTTTTTTTTCTCCCGCAAAGCCCTGGAAACGGCGTTATTGCATATATTTGAGTGAGAAATTCAATTGAATTTTAAGTAATAAGTATATTGTGCGTTTTAAACTATTTACTTTTTATACTTATTGTATTTTAAAACAATTCTATTATAAAACCGAAAATTAACCGAAGCCGCGATTTTTATAATTTTGAAAAACCGAAACCGCGGGTTTCAAATTTTTCGGTTTTTAGCAAACTCTAGGTGGGAGTGATGTAAACGAAGATGGAGAATCTATTCTCAACAGAATTTTTGCCCTTCATTTACCTTCTATTACGTGCAGTGTTGCCATTTCAGTGCTTTTCGGGTATTTTTTGGTGCTTTTTTACTTCCCGTACCCGGTGATTTTTTACAAATACCCGTTTATAAAAAGCGGGTATTTACAGTGCTTTTTCAGATTTCTGGCAGTGCTTTTAGTGCTTTTTGTACAGTTTATATTTTTGGTATTTGTTCTCCTTTTTTCAATTTTTCTTGAATTTTCTGTCAAAGTTGAAAAAATAATACGAAATATACAAAAAATACATTTTTTCACAATGCTTGTAGTACAATTTTAAATAGCAATTTCGTTATATTTAAACTTTAAAATTTTGAAATATTAGTTTGGTGCTTTTTTACCCCTTTTTGGTAATTTTTTGAAACTTTTTTACACGATTTTACAAAGCTAAACTGTTTTTTTAAAATCTTGACTTAAATTTTTCAAAAAATTATTATCGTGCTTTTTTACCCCATTTTTGGTAAATTTTTACCCTTTTTACCCGTTTTCAAAATGCTCACGGTGCTTTCCTGCCTTCAATAGTTGGCAACACTGATTACGTGTTCAATCCATACGAAAGAGACTAAAATTAAAATGCCGGCTGTTCAATTCTCTTTTAAATATATTAAAGAGCGCTACGTTTACGTCTGGCTACAGGCTTAACTTTACATTATTTTTATGAATTTAAGAAAAGTTACTGAAATTATTTTTTCCTTTTGTTAAATAAAATTATTAAAAATACAATAAAATTTTTATATTATTTTACATAAAATCTCGTTCGATTAATTTTTATTCGATTAAGAAAAAACGACGAATAATTATTTGTACAATTAATTGATTAAAAAAAATTCGATTAATTGAATACCCTACACCAAACGATATCAAATTTTCTGCATTACAACCTAATCCATCCTTGTAAGGGATATGAGTAAACTGCTTACAACCTGCATTCTTGTAAGGGAAAATAGAAAGCTCTTACTTTTCTTTTATTTATTTGTTATCCTGTTTTCAAAACCCTATTAATTTTTTATTGGGCATTTGTTTTTTATTGCAGTTTCGGATATTTAAGGTGCGTTTACAATGACGGAGTACTCCAATCTGTAGCAAATTTTGTTTTTTTCTCTTTCATACTAACACATTTTTGTATTGTGCTATCTCTTGTTATTCCACTCCAGAGTAAAACTTGTTTGACTCTGGAGTACAGATTTGCTACACTCTGGAGTTAACATTGGTCTGTTAACTGTTTAACATGACAAATATACCCAAAAAACACATATCTAATTTGTTCACATATCTAAGTGTCAACAAATTAAAAAAAAAAAATAATAAAAGTGGCGAAAATATGAAGTAAGTACTAAAATGTCAAATAAGTTTTGAAGTAACTCTACTCTGCATTTCGAACAGTTAACATTTTAATCTGTGCTGCAGAGTAGAGTCACTCTACCATTGTGAAAGCACCTTTGTTCCTCATCAGAAACAGTGTTCAACGTGGCAGTTAATTATTATATTTTTTTATTTACACGATTTTGTCCAATCGCCAACCATACGAATTGAACCTGCATCTTATCATACATACAATACGTACTGCACTTTGTTAATACATAATTTCCAAATCTATAAGACATTCAGAATTGTTTTATAAAATTGACTAAATACAGTAGTTTTACTTTAACTTAACTACACACAAAAAAATTCATAGTTGCTGATCACTATATTTTCGACTACGTCATAGGTGAAATAACCCTCACTATGACGTAGTTGATATGATGTAGTAAAAGGTAACTATGTTTGCTGTTATCATCAAATTAACTATGGAGGAAGTTATTGGCAATGATTTTGTAGTTGAAATTAAAGAAAATTTAAAAATAGTATATATTAACGACGACTCATTGGAAAAATTTTAAACTTACTTGAAACTAACTGAAAAAATAAATAACACATACTTTTTAACAACTTTATTAACATAAATACATGTAGATTTTTAATGCTTTATTATGTTTTCATTTGTTCTCCCTCCGGAGCCAATAATTAAAATTTTCCAAGTCTGCACTTTAAGTATCTTGGAAATTTTTTTTGATTTATTTGCCAATTCGTTATCTACAAAAAATAGTTTTAAAATATTTAAATTATTATAAGACTAATAATAATAATATTTACTCACAAAAAATTTGTTTGTTGCCGTTTATAAATTTCAATTAAATGTTTTTAAAGTTTCCTTGACAATTAAGAATTATTTGAAATTTATTTTCATAGAGTAAAAGTGCGTTTACAATGATGGAGTACTCCAATCTGTAGTAAATTTAGTTCTTTTCTCTTTCTTACTAATCATTTTTGTATTTTGCTGTCTTTTTTTATTCCACTCCAGAGTCAAACTTGTTCTACTCTGGAGTGCGGATTTGTTTCACTCTAGAGTTAACATTGATTTGTTAACTGTTTAACATGACAAATACAGCTTAAAAAACACATCACTAATTTGTTCACATCTCTAATTGTCAACAAATTAGAAAAAAAAAATATTTAGAAACGTAGAACCAACACAAAATATTTGTGTTGGGAATTTTAATATAAAATAAAAAATTATTTCAAAATATAAGCAGTCGTAATAAAGCCTGGAAATTCGCGTAACAAAATGTAAGTATTTAAGTGTCAAATATTTTTTGAAGTAACTCTACTTTGCATTGTGAACAGTCAACATTTCAATCTGTGCTGCAGAGTAGAGTCACTCTACCATTGTGAAAGCGCCTTAACTCAGAAAAGGTTTGTCCATAGTTGTTACTGATTATAATAGTGAATTCAAATAAAATTATAAATGACTATGGATTTTATACACTATGCCAATATGTTATCATTCTCTTATTGCGGACAACTGATGAGTTAGCGTGATGTAATTTTATGGGTGTATAAACAAAAGAAAATGTCGAAAAAAATGTACACAAAACAACTACAAATTTTTGGGTTATCTATTAACTAAAGTTTAAACCTGCTGTATGAGACCCACTATAGAACAGTCTAAAAAAACTGCTGTTGCGATAAATATTTTCAAATAGGCTTTGGTGCTGGATCCAAATTTCGCACGAAAAAACATTTTCATTTTATTTTTAGTGATAACCATTTTCATAACCTGTTATTTAATTTTTTTTTTGATATGGACTTTAAAATTGTTAAGTTTATTTAAAGATAATAAATTTATATAAATTCGCGTTCCGTTCGAATATACTACTAGGGAGAGTTGGAGGTCCAAGAAAGTTTTAAATTACCATTTATTTAGTTTAATCCTTGTAAATTTTATATTTTCTAATCAAATTTGACATTTTTCCTCACAAGTTAACAAGAACAAAAATTAAATGAACGAAATTTCGTATCAAATTTTCCGATTCAATATATCTGGAAATATCTGACATAATTATTTTAACTAAATTAAGGCATCCTTGATATGAATGCTTCAGTTGACAAATCGATTAACTCCACTTTCTGAATATTATAAAAAAATGTAATTTTAAAACACTTTATTGACTCCTAACTGTATATTGTTTATTCAAAACAGAATTGAATGATAATAAATATTGGTACTACTAAATGACTAACATGCTTATTCACAAAAAATTTTCTGTCGTATTAGAGGCTAATTAAAGGATTAAGCTGTAAAGTAGGGCATACACGTTCAATATTATTGATAAATTTTTCAAAAATCAACCAATCAGAACGTTTTATTTTTAAATTCTTTGTTCTGATTGGTGGATTTTAAAAACATTGATCAATAATATTGAACGTGTATGTTTGCCTTAATAAAATTCAAAACGATTTTGTGAATACAAACTAAAATTTATAATTTAACAGGCATTTTAGGGGTTTTTATATAAACTCGTAAATTCCTTGTAAACCTTGTATAAATACAAACCATATTTTTATGTATGGAGTATGATATTAAAATCATAAAAATACCAGGTTTACATCGTTTACGAGTAGAATACGAGTTTATATGAAAACCTCTAATATATACTACAATATTTTCTCATTTTTCTCATTGAGACTCATTCATTTTTCTTTAAAATAAAATCGACTTTAACAAAAATATACCTTTGGAAAATATTGAAAGTAAGGTGGTAATTTTAAAACAGCGATTCTGAGAAAACGGTACACTGAAGAAACTTTTTCTTGCCAGATTCGGAATTAGCGTTTCATGGTTTATTAGAAAATAAAGGAGTTTCTTCAAAAACTTAAAATTTTCCATTGATTTTTCCCTAAGTATTTAGAAATTGTATTCGGATCCAATTGAAACTTTTCATTGAATTAATGGAATTTTTATAAAATGTAAAAAATTTCATTTCGTTAATTACAACTTTCGCACGTTCAATGAAAAAGTTTAATTAAAACTAGATTCATAAAATATGTGAAGCTTTTTCATCATATTTATGAAATTTTTCATTTACTTTTTGAAGAAAACTTCATTAGTTTTCTGAAAATTTTCATTAAAACTCGTCCAGCAAAATTCTCTCTGTGTACAGCTAGAAAATTTCATCACAAAAAGTAAACAAATCTTGGTAAAAATAGTAAAAATTTCGAGTAAACGAAATATAAAATTTATAATTATCATAAAATATAAAATTATTATCTTTAAGGCCCATTAACTTTTCTCGAGAAGTTAACTTTACCTTAACCATGGGTAACTAACCAATACTAAATATTTATCCCTATGAAAATTTAACCATAATAACTTATCAATATTTTAACTCTGGGTAGTTAACCTTAGTATGAAATGTCAGAATTAAAACAAAAGGAAAAACAAAAATTAATAACAAAAAATTTTTTTTTCAATACGGGAAAATTAAACGTTTTTCTAGCGGTTTTTTGTGTGTTTCTGGTCGTAAAAAAAATAATACACTTGACCACGTCGTTTTTTTGAAGATTCGCGGTCGCTAAATGCTATAAAATTATTGTGTCTTTTTTGCATACTACGAGAGGTGATTTAATTAAATCCATTTGGTAAGTCTATAAAATAAAAGTGAATTATTTGAACTATTAATAAGTATTTCGTGCTAATCGAGACAATCGCGGAAAGATTCGCGCATAAAATGAAAAAAAATAGTGGAAATTTTGTGATAGATTACTAAATTAAGGCAATTTATGTGATCAACACATCAAAGTGAGTAGAAAAATAATCGCTGTGCATGATTTTGTATCTTTTTGTAATTGCGAGTCAAAACTGTAGGTTGTCCAGGGGTTCCTCACATACTTTTAAAATATTTAAAACATGATTGGTTCACATTTCGTAAATTCGAGAGTGATTTCTATGCGCTTTTTTATATTTAAGAATTAAATTCAGTAGTCTTGTACTTCATTCAGTAGTCTTGACCTTTGATACATGACTCATTTTGAATTTGATACGCTGATTCCAAGTTCTTAAATGTAAGTTACCCAAAATTGATGGAATAATTGCTTTTCTGAGAGTGGTTTTCAAAAGAATTTTTTCCTATAACGGTACACAAATTTAAAAAATGTTGTTCTATGTATTTTAGAGAACAAAATTCATTCTTTACTACCATCGTAACAAAAAGTCTTAAGCCTGGATCAGCCAGACGTAAACGTAAACGTATCTCTGCATAGCTGAATTAATAAGTTAAATAAGAACAGGAGATGTGTTGTGTTTTTTGTTTCATTCTTATGCATGCAATATAGAGCAAACGTAAATATACAACGAAAATCTATTCACAACAGATTTTTGTTGTGTATTTACGTCTGCTCTATATTGAATGCATAAGAATGAAACAAAAAACACAGCACATCTTCTGTTCTTATTTAACTTATTAATTCAGCTATGCAGAGATACGTTTACGTTTACGTCTGGCTGATCCAGGCTTTAAGCTATTTAAATTCGTTTTGTATAGTATTTTAAAATACGTAAAAAGGTATTTTTCGCGTTTTTAATCACGATTTTCTCAAAATTGAGAGGTGGTGGAGATTTGGAATCAACAAGTAAAATACTAAAAGTATGTACCAAGCTTCTACCGGCAGCGACTCATTTTGTAGAGGTGTATAATTCGTGTCAAATTGTTCTAATATTGGTCAACATTTTTGGTTTTAATTATTCAAGACAGATTTTGGCTCCTTCAACCAATAAAAAAATAAATTTTTCCTATTTCGTTATACGCGGCCAATTTCTCTAAGCTATCACAGAAACCTAAATCCTAAATAGCAAAAATTTGTGCACGATTTTAAGTACTGATGCAATTTTTGTAAGTTTTGGTAAAGTGGGGAAATGCACATCGAAAATACTTATATGTATCATAAACGATTCTTAGTCAAAGTTTGGTTAAAGCTGCTCTTTAGATTTTTTTTTTATTAATCATCATTACAGGTTTAATTTATTAAAATATCTTATGTAGGGTGAATTGTTCTAAAATAGGTTAAGTTTCTTAACCACAGAAATTTCTATGGTTAAATTTTAGCATTGGTTAGAAGAAATGCTTGGTTAAAATTTAGATAAGTTATTCAAAAAATATGTTTACCAGTGGTTAAGGCTAGTAAAGGTCTTAACCAGGGTATAAATTGAGATAAGTTAACGGGCCTAAATGGAATAAAAAAAATCATACATCATATTTTTATTTACATATCGATGGTGATAAATTGCCAGCTCTTTACTATACATTTTTACAACTTGAAATAATGATGCCAATCGGTTTATGTATTACATAGAAAGAAGTCGTGTGACATGATTAACCTTAGTTGAAAAAAAGGTTGTAGTAAATTGGCGAAAATTTATGATCACTGATATACCCGTATTTATTCGTTCTTCACTGAGAGAATTATCTGCATGATATTAATGAATTTTTGCATAAAACCAATGAAGTTTCACTAAAACTCGTCCACTGAAACTTTTCATTGAATTAATGAAATTTTTCATAGAAAGTTGCTTAAAATTTCATCTTATTTATTAAAAGATTCATACACTCAATGAAAAAGTTTCATTAAAACTGGATTTATAAAATATATGAAGCTTTTTCATCAAATTTAAGAAATTTTTCATTTACATTGTGAAGAAAACTTCATTAGTTCATTGAAAATTTTCATTAAAACTCGTCCCTCTGTGTTTTTATCAGGAGTTCTCAGTTTACATTTATTAATTTTTTATAACACTTTGGTACTTATTTCATTTGCACTGATGATATTTTTGGCGAAATTCTCAATCATTATACGAAAGACGTATGGATATCACTAAATGTTGTATTTTTTATTTAATTTTTATTTTTCCAAAAAGATCTTACTACTTTTTTCCAAAATTCTTTTTATTTCTTTTCAGATGGTACGTTGCTTGAATTCATTGCTGACTTACACAATTCAAAATACTTAAATTTAAATTTTTGTTTTAAATTTAAGCCCATTTATAAGGATGTATTTAAGTATAAATTTTATTTTATTATTTTTAACAAATTTATGTAAAAGACAATGTGATCTTCATATTGGAGATTCTTGTAAAATATTTATTGTACCATTAAGTAGGCAAGCGTGTTTATTAAAAAATACAACAATAAGGAGTTCACTCAAAATAGTTTGTAGTTTAAATTAACTGAAAATGTAATTTAAAATAAATGAAAAATCATTTGAAAACCGGTCTACTAACTTTTCATTTAAATCAAAAGAACTTTTCATTTATTTTTAAATGTTAATAAATAAACTACAAAATCCTTAAAAATAATGATTTTTCATTTATTTCGTTTTTTTAAATTTCAAAAAATTAACTACAAAATCCGGAAGAATAAATGATATTAAGTTTATTTAGAAATTTTAGAAATCGAAAAGGAATTCTTTTTTTTAACAAAACATTTTAAATGAAAATATTAACTGTAACAGAAAATCCGTATTTATATTTCTTTGTATTTTAACTGAATAATCATTTAAAAATAAATGTACGGATAACTTTTTAAATAAACAGTTTTGTTTAAACTGGATTACGAGTGCAATGTTAATGCACCTTAAAGGCACATTTAGAAGCGAGAGAAAACTCGTAAAACTTAACGAATATAAAGGCACATTTACACGCGAGAGAAAACTGCTAGATATAGAGCAAAAAACACCTCTAAACAGCTCTACTTTGAATAATTTAAGCTCTTCGGGGTTACTTTTTGCTCTATCTCTAGTAGATTTCTCTCTTTAAGCAGAGCTGTAAATGAATAATTCATTTTTTAAATAATTCGCGAATCATTCATGCATTGAATTAGCAAAATTTTGAATTAATTCTTTTCACAAAAATCGCGAATTGAATGAAATTTAAATCAATTCAAATGAATTGCAATTCATTTCCAATTCATTTGAATTGAATTGATTTTGAATTATTTCAAATTAATTAGAAAAATGAAAAATTAATTGCAATGAAATTATTAATTGCTTCTTGAATATTAAATATGTTTTTGTCGTTTAGCGTATGTCAAAACCAAAATAAGTAATGTTTGAAGAAATAAACTCCAAACATCATGTTTATTTTGATTGATTGCAATTCATTTTTAATTCATTTGAATTAATTCAAAATTGCAATTCATTTTGCCAAATTCATTTGAATTGATTCAAATTTCATTCAATTATTTTCTTTAGTGAAAAGAATTAATTAAAAATTTAGCTAATTCGTAATGAATTGAAATCAAAAAAGAATGATTCATTTACAGCTCTGGCCTTAAGTCAGCAAAATGAAATCTCTACATCATTGACAGCTTCTGTCATACACAATTTCTTTAATTAGTACAAATTTTTAAAATGTGTTAAATTATTGAACGTTTCAGTTTAGATATGCCTTGAAGGCACATTTAAAAGCGACAAAAAACTCGCGAGAGTTTACAAAAATGCAGGGGTATGTAAGTATACGAAATGTAATCTCTAGGTTATTGGCAACTTCTGTCAAACAAATTTTCTTTAATTAGCAACAATTTTAAAATGTCTTGTTACATTATTGAGTATTTCAATTTATGAAATACACTTTTATTCGTTGAAATGCAACAAATTAAATAAAAACAAATACACTGACAATATTATAACAGTAACTGACTGTAGTTTATTTAAATAGTTATCCGTACATTTATTTTTAAATGATTATACAGTTAAAATAAAAAGATATATATTTTTAACTGTTTTTTCTGTTACAGTTAATATTTTCATTTAAAATGTTTTGTTAAAAAAAATAATTCTCTTTTGATTTCTAGGTAAGTTAAAAAAACGAAATAAACTAAATATCATTTATTCTTCCGGATTTTGTAGTCAATTTTTTGAAATTTAAAAAAAACCAAATAAATGAAAAATCATTATTTTTAAGGATTTTGTAGTTTATTTATTAACATTTAAAAATAAATGAAAAGTTCTTTTGATTTAAATGAAAAGTTAGTAGACCGGTTTTCAAGTGATTTTTCATTTATTTTAAAATACATTTTCAGTTAATTTAAACTACAAACTATTTTAAGTGTACTTTACAGCTGGTCCTTTTACGATAAAATTAATGGCAACAATATTAGAGATGGGAAATTTAGCTCAAACTCTACGAGATTTCTATCCCGTGTAGATGTGCCTTAAGGAAGTTTTCAATATACTAATAAAATTTATATACTTTGGCCCACTAAATAGACTCAAAAATTATATGATTTTTTGTGCAAAATAGTTACTTTTTAAGCTAGCTTACAACTTTATATAGAAAACTATGCATGTTTTAAGAATTATGTTCTAAACCATATAAGAAATTATTAAAGGACAACACTACGTATGAGTAATAAAAACACTCATACGTTTAGGATACTCATATCAATTATAATTAATTCGATAAATTTCATGAATGGTAACCGAAACGATGCGGTTATCGGTAAGGGTAACACTATTTTAGATTATTTCGGTAACGGTATTTTAAGGGAAAACTATTTCATTTATTTTGGTATCAGTATTTTAAGGATAACGGTTTTTCAGTTATTTCGGTAACGGTATTTTAAGGATAACGGTTTTTTGATTAATTCGGTAATGGTATTTTAAGGTTAACGGTATTTCATTTATTTCGGTAACGGTATTTTAAGGATAACCATAGTCAGTTATTTCGGTTCATGTCGCAATTTTTTTTACAAAAAATAAACGAGATTAAAAACAAAACCAATTTACCAACTTAATGTACGAAAAAAACTGAATAACCACGTGCAATTACCAAAAGCAGAAAATTAAAAATAACGGTAACGGTATTTTAAGGATAACGGTATTTCAGTTATTTCGGTAACGGTATTTTAGGGGTAACGGTAGTCAGTTGAAAGGGTTTTGAATCGATAACGGTATTTTAGCGGTATTGCCTGCCAACCCTGATAAATTTAATTATCAAATATTGCAAGCGCCACATTGTATTTCAAAAATTTCAAGTGATTTTTTCTTTAATCTACTTAAGGTGTGCGCCATTAAACAGTGTAACAGATAAAAAATTGAATAAGTGATGACTGTTGTAAAACAGTTCTAGTATTTTTGTTACAGATTTATACACTCAGGGAATTATGTAGGTAAAATCAACTGCAAATGACAATTAAAATAACTGCATTTGCACTTAAAAAGGTGTAGACTACATTTGCAGTTAAATTAACTGTAATATGAAGTAATTTTTAACTGTTAAAAATCAACTGACAAATGTAGTAAAAACAACTACAAATGCAACTAAAACAAATTACATGCAAATTATTGTAAAACTGTACAAACAACTGCAAATGTTAAAAAAACATAAATAAATTTTTTTAATTATTAATTTAATAAACAAAACAAATTTATGTAAACACTATTAACTTAATCTTTTTTCTATAATAAATTTAAAATTGAGAAATCAAAATTTACACTTAATGTCACTATTTTTAATTATTAAGATATTGTTGTACATGTCCGTCTGTGAGGGATGAAATATGCTGTTGTTTGGCTTCCTTTTTTTCTCCAGGTAGAAAGGGATGAGAATATAAAAGAACTGAAAGAAAATAAATACAATATTTTTTTAACATTCCCGTAAATAAATTTATATTATAAAACTTACCTTATTATTTTAATAATTTAATAAAAAATATATAACCTTTTCCGTATTACGCGTCCTCACTCTTTGGCGTTGTTTTATGACTAAGACAAGAGAAAACATGTTCTTCTCATATTCTTTCACTGGAAATTTCTAAACAAGTGCTTCATACACATACTCCTGTTTGCTTCGAGAGTGTGCACACACACTTGAAAATTTAAGTATTTGTAAAAAAAAATTCAAAATAACTGCATAAAATAAATGTTACTACAATGTAGTAGTTTTTGTAGTTTGTTTAAAAAAATAACTGTCAAAAACATTGAAAAATGTTGCTCTAAGTAAATTAACTACAATTGTAGTTAAAATAACTACAATTTTAAAATCTATAAGTGACTTATAAAACAAAATTTTCATACAAAATTCATTTTATAAACGTGTTACAGGGTTTTCAAATTATTATGCATACGCGCTATTGTGTGTCATTTTACACATTAAAGTCATGATATACATTTTTTTACTCTGTTCAATATACCTACATTTCTTTATTCTATTCATAATTTTTGTTGTACCAGTCTATATGCTTTTACTGTAATAATTTGATGCTAAATGTGACCAGAAAAATATAGAAATGCTGCGCTGCTTTAGGAATGGCAGTAATCTCTTTTGGAGATATTCCTTAAAATAAATATCCGAATTTATTGAGCTAACAAATAATAATCTCCTTTTGCCGTAGCTACAAATAGGTTGCCAAACTTGTAACTTTTTACCATACACACAGGAAAAAAGAAATACCAACCGAATTGCTAAGACTATTTTGGTTGCTACAACTAATAAATTCGGTTGGTAAAACCATATTAGAATATGATTCCTATATATTTTGGGTATTGCAAATAAAATTCAGTTGTATAAACCGAATTTTGTTGTGATAACCAATATTCAGTTGCACCAACCTATTTTAGTAGATGTAACCGAATTTCAGTTGGAAAATGGCATATTTTTTCTCTGTGTGTACTAAAGCGACTTAAAGATATTTGTTGCACGGAGCTTACAAAATTTTAGTTAAATAAATTTTTAAAGCAAAACAATTCAAAATGACTTGTTTCAAACTATATAATGCTGTGGTGGTATACAAAAATTACTCTATGGAATTTTTTTAAACATTTTTTTCCATAATATCCTCAGCACTACCAAACATTTCCTCACTACTTTGTCAAAAAATTTGAGAAAATTAAAAAAAAGTTCACTACCAACTGTAAACGCGGGTAGCGAACTACAAGTACCCTCGAAAATCTTTTTAGTATTTTTTTCCATAGTCAGCTCAATAATACGCACCATTTAAATGCCATTACGTCACGAAATTCCCAAATTTTCAAAGCTGCTATATAAATAACTAGTACTTCTTAACTCTCATTAGATCATACTTGGGACTAGTTAATTGAATGGACCAATTAATTGATAATTTCACTGGCATTACAATTGACCAATGCCAATGAAATTTTTTGGCATTACAATCCCTGTTTAAAATCAATAATGACTTAGGTCCTGTGCGAGGTGGCTAAATAAATTCTAAACTAAACAAATTGATAAAAGAGTTTAAAATTTCTTTGAAAAGTTTTTCAAATTTCTTAGAAACTTGGAAACCTGAATTTAGTTAAGATTTTATTTAGCCAGTTCGCACCCACCCTTAATAACATTTTAATTATACAAAAACATTTTAATTATATAGAAGATAAATGTTTGTGCATGTTGCAAATTATTTTTTGTATGCCACATGTTGCAACAGACACATACAATTACTTTGATGTAATAATATTCAATACAAAAAAATCCTTCTTTTTTTCTATATTTTGTTTATATTACAGGTCGCTCTTATGTTGGTATCAATGAGGAGATTATGTGGGTGAGCATTGGTATGGGCATCACCATTGCTGTATTGATAACTATAGCATTGTGTTTTATAGCACGTGAAAAATGTCAAAAACGTCAACGCGAATATTATGTGACAGCATAGCTGGCTACAATATATACCACAAAGGCAACATCAGGAGTAGGAGCAACAAAAAAGTCAGCAACAAAACAAATAGCAGACGAGACCATAGGAAAAAATAACAAAAAATATGACGTCAAAGTCAATAATGTCGACAGTGATAGAGACGCGAGCAACAACTTTAACTATGTCAATAACAGCAATTTACATACCACCCACCAGTTGGTACCGACAACAGCAACAACGACCACAACAGCAACATCCACCATAAACAGCAACAACAATAATATCTATGATTACAGCAATAGTGGTAGTAGTAGCAGTCGTACAGGCGGCTCAAATAATAATATGAATTTTAGATTTTTCAATGAACATCAACAATTTAGATTACAGGCAGCAGCACCAGTCTCCCCACAAGCACTAGCACCATTTTATGATACTAATCAACAATATCCTCCACATCCTTTTCAACATCCATTTTATTTAGATCAACAATATTATGCATATGATGCTAGACATCATGCTACAATAGATGAACCTCATCTTTTACAAATGGAGCAACAAGAACAACCGCAGCATCAGCAAAATTTACAATATGCCAATTTTCGTAATGGTATTCCACCGTCTATGGGTTTTGGTTTTAATATTGGTTCATGGTGTACGCGTTCCTGGGGTTAAATGTTTTGCAATTAAAATAAACAAAATTCATTGATTTATTATAGGCTCTATGTATTTTGATTGAAAAGGAAGAAATTAGTTATTAAAATTATGTATTTTTATTACTATAATAAGCAAATTTCCACCTTAATAGTATCATCTAAAAGTATGAATACTAAAATTGTAACAGGAGTACAAGATTGCCTTTATATTTTAATTGTAATCTCACCGTACACTTATAACAGCAGCTTCATCATATTTATGAGACATTTCATTCAACGAATGTTATTTAAATTTTTTTTTTAAATATATAATGAAGCGTTTTCTATAAAGTCCCTTTTTCCATATAGGATTTAGTATAATAACACTACTGCTTTCTGGTTCCGACAACTCTTAGATTTTTTTTTTTATTTTAAACAAACTCAGCAAACGTAGCAATTCGAAGATGATTCCCCGATTGCATTGCCAAGAAAAAATTGTATTGCGTCGACAATCGCCTTCGCATTGCCGAAAATTCCCCATTTACTAAAAAATGTGTCCCGAAGAAAATACTTCCATGCAAAATGAAAGCAATTCTTCTGAATGATAAATATACGATATTGTTGCTTAAGCCCAAATTAGTTTGGAAGTATCGTAAAAAAAGTAACGTAGCATTCTTATAATGTGTAAAAAGAGTACAAAAATTAAAAACATTAGGCCTATTAATTTTGAATTTATTTTATTTTGTTAAAAAATCCACACTTTGTTTTTAATTTTCAAAATTTTATAATTTTATCCAAATCTAACACTTATTTCCCAATATAATGTAAAAAAAAAAATTTAAATTTTGCGAAAATGCAATTTTTGGAATAAAATTAAGCTAAATCCAAAACGGATTTATTTATTTTTTAAATCCATTTTGGATTTAGTTTATTTCAATTCCTGTGTTCACATTTTTACAAAATTTAATGATTTTCTTGCACATTATATTGGCGTATAAGTATTAGATTTTGATAAAAATTTTAAATTTTAAAAATTAAAAAACAAAATATGGATTTTTTAACAAAATAAAATAAATCCAAAAATAAAACCAGTGATTAAAAAAAGGCCTATTATTTTTTTTGGCTTTTTCTTGTGCATAAAATTAAATGTCAAGTAATAAAATAGAAAATTTCTATTTTCACAGTTTCACTGCATAGAAAAAAGACAAAAATATTTTCTATATTATTTTAACTAGAGCCCCGAAAACCCGGGTAGACCGATCAGACCGGTCTACTCGTAACAGCTATAGAAGAAAGTAAATTTTACATAAAAATGTACCTTTTTTTCCAAAAAAATTCTTTTTTCCAAAAAAAAAAATACTTTTTTCCAAAAAAAATACTACTTTTTTACAAAAAAACAATACTTTTTTGAAAAAAAAAAATACTTTTCCGAAAAATTTTTTTTTTTACGAAAAAGTACTATTTTCGAAAAAAAAATTTTTTTTCCAAAAAAAAGTACTTTTTTTAAAAAAAGTGCTTATTGCATAAAAAAGTGCTTATTCCATAAAAAAGTACTTTTTGCATAAAAAAGTACTTTTTTTTTGTTGAAAAAAGTACTTTTTCCCTTAAAAAATTTTTCTTTTATAAAATGTACTTTTTTTCAGAAAAAGTACTTTTTTATATAACAGTCTTTCTATGGTAATAAATACAATAAACTTTACTATAAGTTGTATATTAGAGTGGGCCGAACTTTGCCGAATTGTGAATTTCAAAAACGGGGGGTGCGGAAAAGTTGCGTATGCGTCCAGTAACCAGTAAAAAATAAAAATTTTGAAAATCGCTTCACGTTCAAGGTCCCCGCAAAGCGGTTGAAATTTCGAAATTTCGGAAAGTTAAAAAAAAAAATCCTTAAATTTTGCAAAAAAATATTTGTTTTTGTGATATATTATTTCTAATAAATTATTGTTCGCTGAATCCAAAAAAAATAAAAAAATTTTAATCGGCCGAAGGGGTTCTGAAATATTGCTACTTGGATTTTGCTGAAAAACACGTTTTTTCATTTTTCAGTCGAGCCTTCAAAAAGTTAGTCTACATATGTTTTTAATTTTTTTTATTTTTAAATCTACTATCTATATAAAATTATCTCTTATTTGAGTGTAAAAAAGTTGAAAAATGTTGAAGGGTATTCCGAGGACGCTGCGACAAAAGTTGTAAAAATTTTCACAGTCAAAAGTGATTGTTTTTTGTGATTACTGTTTTTTTATTCAGTGATCAGAGATTTTACCCATTTACTGTTTTGGATCAACATAAAATAACATTTTTATGACTGGTCCATCTTTTTTAATAATTTTGGGTATTTTGATAATAAATATAAAATAATGTGTTTGGATCTCGAGATTTCGGACACAATGCTCGAAAAGTATCCTCTTTTTTGTCCACACAATGTTCGAAAAGTATCCCACTTTATACTTTTTATTGTATTAAAAGAATATTTTAGAATAAAATTAAATATCTAATAGTTTTTTTGTAAAAGTTTTGAAAAATATTTTATACACTGTGCTACAAAAGTATATGGGTGAAATCAAAAAATGTGAAACATTTTTGGGCCAAATTTGTGAGAAGCAAAAAGTGTTAATATTTCAGTTTTTTCTTAATGGAATCAGTAAGTTTAGTCATTATAAACCTAATTGCAAAAAATCTCTTCTACAAGTTGTCGCAATAACTTTTTTTGCACAATTTTAATTTTTTTTTGTTGTAACGGAGTTTTCATTTCTGCAAGCAAAAGATATAACAAAAAAAATTGCGTACGAATTTTCTTCAATTTATTAGTTTTTCGTATTTGAGTTTTCAACTTGCTTTCCAATGATATATAATTTGTGTTTATCAAGTTGGCGGTTTCGCGAATAAAAATATAATTCATTCCGCGAAAAAAAAATTTTTTTTAATTTTGTATTTTTGGTCCTTTTAAATGCTTTTCAAAAATATAAAATTTTTTAAAATCCAAACAGCGGTTGCGCAGTTAAAAATTAATATATTAAAAACATTACATTTCGCGATCAAAAAATTCTTAAATTGTGTGAAACAAATTTAATTTGTCAAACTAATGTCAGTAATGACTCGAAATATCGATTCAAAACCAATGAAATGCAAAATCAATCGTTTTTCGCTCCAGCAGCTTAGGGTAACAAATTGATAACTTTTTTTGATTTGACGCAAAATTATTAGTTGAATCGTCTTTTGACGCATAAATATTAGTTGAATCACCTCCGTTTATGGTTATTTTGAAATATTTTAAACATTTATCTACATTTATTTGAATGAAATCTGATGCAAACAATTTTTGTAACGGAGTTTACAGTTACGGAGTTTACATTTGGTTACTTTTTTCGTTTTCTTTCAGAAACGCTTTGCCAGAATTTTTTTTCCGAAACAAAATAGCATGATGTCTACAAGGTGAATCCAAATATGACATTGTTTTTCTTACTCGTTAAATAGTTTGGTGTAAAAATTAGGAACGGAGTTTACAACATTTTTTCAAATCTTTTTAAAGACATCCTTTTTCATCTCGAGAATGTTACATGCTGCAGAAAAGCTTCAAGTATGTTATACTGGATGATTTCTTACAGTCCAATGATCATTTGAGTATAAATAACATTATAATTTTCGCAATATAAATAATAGATAACTCCAAAATTGTGGTATATGCATTTTTATCAAAAATTATGACGAAAAATCGTTACAGAGTTGAAGTCGTGATAGCTAAAATATACGAAGAAGTTTGTAAAATATATTAATTTTTATTAAAAAGGGCACTTTTCCTCTTCATAAAAATTCTTACAGTTAGTGTTTAGCTTTATTGGTTATTAAAATATAAGCTATTAAAGTTAAAAAACCTAATGAGTTACTTGTTACGGAGTTTACATTTGGCCTATAAAATTGGTCACAAATTTTATGTATTAACCAAAAATTGGTCAGATTGTTATAAATTTTGTAAAACAGACAATGCGCTGATATATATTGAAATATATAACTTAAATGTAATCCATGCATTAGAAATTAGGTGGTTACACGGTTTTTATCACATTTTTTGATAACACCCATATATAAAAAAATATAATTTAATAGAACTTAATACATTAATGTTCAGTAAATATTATACAAAATTAAGTTGCGTGCTTGCATTTAGAATTTTGTAACACAATGTTCGAAAAGTATACACTTTTTTGTCCACACAATATTCGAAAAGTATTCTACTTTATATTTTTGTTTGTAGTAAGAGAATATTTTAGAATAAAATTAAACACTTAATAGTTTCTTTGTAAAAATTTTGAAAAATACTTTATACACTATGCCACAAAAGTATATATACAAAAATGTAATTGTTTATAACTTAATACATTTGTTTTTAGTAAATATCATAAAAATTAAATGGCGTGCTTGGATTCAAAATTTTGTAAAACAATGTTCGTAAAGTATCCTATTTTTTATCCACACAATGTTCGAAATGTGTTTTACTTATACTTTTGTGCCACAGTGCTAAAAAAACTTTTTAAAACTATTTAATTTTAAGCTAAAATATTCTTTTAATACAACAAAAAATATAAAGTAGGATACTTTTCGAACATTGTGTGGACAAAAAAGAGGATACTTTTTGAGCATTGTGTCTAGGGTTTGGGGTTCGGGAATTCCCGGGAAAATAATATATTTTTCCCGGGAAAACGGGAAATTTTAAAAATATTAAATTTTTTAAATTGTTTTTGTTTCGAATAGGATTTTTTAATTTTGGTCATAAAAATACCAAAACAAAAATGTCATTGTTAAAATCTTTTAAAAGGGAATACATTTATTTGACACACAAATAAAATCTTTGCCAAGTAATTAGGAGCACTTCAACTAATAAAGATTTTTCGCATAACTTATTCAAAATTTAAGTAGTAAAACCTAAAAACTTGGTAAAATGTTTGAAAGATATATGAAAAAAAGCTTTGTTTCTTAAGGCACATCTACACGAGAGAGAAAACTGCTAGAGATAGAGCAAAAAACACCTCTAATTAGCTCTATTGTGAATGATTAAAGCTAGTTAGAGGTGTTTTTTGCTCTATCTCTAGCAGTTTTCTCTCTCGTATAGATGTGCCTTTACAAATAATCGCCCTTACTATCTAAATTTTTCAAATGTATATTTTAGGTAAAGTCGACTTTAGTTAAAATATTGGGTGGCAGTATACCTTGACTTGGTTTATATTTGGAGCATTCTGATTGGTTAATTTATTTTCAACCAATCAAAATATTTGAAAATATAAATATTTTTGTAAGGTTTTCATACACAAAATGAACAAAACCGTTTGATTAAAAATAAAGTCGACTTTAAATTTAAAATACTCCTTTATATTAAGGGTCAATAATTTTATAAGTAACGTTTTCATTAATAAATGTGAAAAGAAAAGACTGGTTAACGGTGGTATCTAAATTTGGTTTACAAAAAAAAAAAATTGATGGTCATGCAACTTCTCTTGAAGAAAACAACAACAAGAATAACGTTTCAGCTAAAATTAGCAAAGTACCCGAAGAAAAAAGTGTAAGCTGAATAGGCATTAAAGGTTTTATGGTAGGGCAAACATTTCCTGAAATGGTATCCAAATTAGCCGCAGTCAATCCGCATCATAACTAATTCTTCGTTTATTCGAGAAAGTTTTTATAATAAAAACCTGGCATTACAAAAAAATGAAACCGATGTAAAGAACATTATATTAAATTACTACAATCATGTAAAAGATATCATGATAAAATAAATATCGAGCAATATTTCTAACAATAGCAGATTTACTATAATCTTAGATGAATGGACAAGAATATCACAAAAGAGATATTTAAACATATGTATAAACGGAAATAATTCATTTTATAACCTGGGGTTGGTTTATATATCAGGAAGATGTAATGCTGATGAAATAAGAAGAATTGTAGAAATAAGACTAGAAGAGTTTTATTTGTCTTTGGAAAATAACATTGTAGCCACCATATCTAATGGGCCAAGTGTAGAGTTTGCTAAAAACCGAAAAAATTGAAAACCGCGGTTTCGGTTATTTTTCGGTTTTCTTGTGATATTAATTGAATTGTTATAAAATAATTTAATATGTATAAAAATTAAATTGTATAAAAATTAAAAATTAAATATTTTAATACATATTTATTAAAATTCGATTGAATTTCTCACTCGAATAAAGCCAATAAAGCCATAGCCGGGAGAAAAATGCGGAAACCGTTATACATAAAAATTTGTATTCTTTTTTCGGCAAATAAAGCTGTATTTAAAGAGTTAAATCCGAAATTTAGCAGTTTTTTTTAAATAATATAATAATAAAATTTTATACAATAAATTTCGCGGACTACGAAATAAAACTTTTTGAAAAATAAGCGGTGAAAATCTGAACTGAATACGTGAAACTCAATACATGACTTTTTTTCTAAAATTATAACCCTCAGAAGCTAAGCCCTTTTCGAAATTCAAAACTCAATAATATGTAATTTAATTAACTATTTTAATTGTTTTTAGTATTTTTTAAAAACCGACTTATTTTTGTCTGTTTTCGGTTTCGGCTTTTAGGCTTCAAAAACCGCGGTTTCGGTTTCGATGAAAACCCAACAGCAAACTCTAGCCAAGTGTGATGAAACGGTTTGTTTCCGACAGTCCAGAAGTAGGTGCTTTCTGCTGGAATCATGCAATTCATTTAGCAGTGCAGCGAGTAATTTATATGAAATCAAATGTTCAACATTCTGATATTTTTTACTTTGAATTCTCACTACAGACTGGATTTGTACTGAAATAGTGTTTTTTTTAACAAAAATTACTTATATAGGTGGTTTTCATTAACAATTTTGTTCAAAAGTATTTACCGGGAAATTTTTTCATTCCCGTTTCCCGGGAAAAAAAAAGTCCGGGAAATCCCAAACCCTAATTGTGTCCGAAATCTCGAGATCCGATCACGCTTTTTTATATTTATTATCAAAATACCCAAAATTATTAAAAAAGATGGACTAGTTATAAAAATGTTATTTAATGTTGATCCAAAACAATAAATGGGTAAAATCTCTGATCACTTAATAAAAAAAACAGTGATCACAAAAAACAATTACTTTTGACTGCTAAAATTTTTACAACTTTTGTCGCAGCGTCCTTGGAATACCCTTCAACATTTTTCAACTTTTTGCACTCAAATGAAAGATAATTTTATATAGATAGTAGATTTAAAAATGAAAAAAATTAAAAACATTTTTAGACTAACTTTTTGAGGGCTCGACTGAAAAATGAAAAAACATGTTTTTCAGCAAAATTCAAGTAGCAATATTTCAGAACCCCTTCGGCCGATTAAAAAATTTTTATTTTTTTTGGATTCAGCGAACTATAATTTATTAGAAATAATATATCACTAAAACAAATAATTTTAACAAAATTTCAGGATTTTTTTTAAACTTTCCGAAATTTCGAAATTTCAACCGCTTTGCGGGGACCTTGATCGTGAACCGATTTTTAAAATTTTTATATTTTACTGGTTACTGGACGCACCCCCCGTTTTTGAAATTCGCAATTCGGCAAAGTTCGGCCCACTCTATTGTATATTCATATAAAAATACCACGGTGTTTTTCGGGTAGTAGTACGGCGTTTTTACATCGTAGCTTCAAATGGGCTGAAACTTTACAGGAAATATCTAGACATAAATTGGACCAAGAATTATGGACATCTGTGTAGATCGTGGAACAAAAATCTTCCGAAAATCATAATAGAATTCAGTAAGTGCTGCATTTCCCATACATTTATAAGAAACTGTCACGGTCTTTTTCGGGTAGTAGTACGGTTATGGCGAGTCTCGCCCACTGCTATCAGAAGCTGCCATCACATAAATATACATCTATAGGAATGATATGAAGCATCGCATTGAGAGTCTCAGAGGGGCTAGTCCTTACCGCCCCCGTAGCCCCAATACAAGCCGAGCGCTGCTCTCTGTACAATTGGTCCGTCACTATCTTCTTGGTAATCGCCGTCCACCATAAAACACCATTTTCGGACTCAAAAATCTAGAACCAAAAATCCTCCTACAGGAGTAAAAAGCAATCGTTGCCTTCTTAACTCATTGCTCGGTGTTGAATTTCCAAGATAGTTTCGAGTCCAGTATGATTAGGGTGACCGTTCGTACTGATTTGATCAGTACATGTACTGATTTTTGGTCACGTGTACTGATGAAAAAGTAGTGTACTGATTTTTTAAAATTTGTACTGATTGTACTGATTTTTAGTATTTAAAGAAATATTACATTTTTTAGTAAAAAAAAAACACAATGCAAGTACAACAATGTAGGTTTTTTTTATAGGATAAATTTTTGTGAATGTGAGAGGTTTTCTCTAACAGAAAGCATTCAAATGATTTTTCCACATGTCAATTTCTAAATCTAATATGTAGTTTCATACACAGAGCAGATTCGTGGTGACAACCGAATTTATCAAATGGTTCCATTGCGATAATAGAAAATCAGTTGATACAACAGTTATTTGACTGCGATAAAAATATCTTAATTATCCCGTTGTCAGAATGATTCTGTTTTCTAAATGTAGGAAAATATATCAAAAGCTGAACATTTTTCCGTACAAAAATCCTTAAAATCTAAAGAAATATATGTGGGTATTTCCATGAAAAAATTTTCGAATCTGTGGGATTTTCAATAGGAAAAAGTACACAAAACCTTTAGATTTTCATTTTTAAAAACATTACGTGTTTTTGTAGTAAAACGTAGCCAAAATGTGAAGTTTTTCTATTTCAGAAATCATGCAGAAAATAGCAAAGGGAAAAAAGATTTGTTCTGACAGCTAAATTTGTAGCCAATCGATTGGTTAGTTTGTATCTACAGAAAATTAGTTTAGAAAATTCAATTTGCTCGTGACAACAGAAATTCGTTGGCCTGAATAAAAATTCGGAAGAATTAACGTTCATACTATCCTGAGGTCATATTTGACTCCATTCGTAGCATGGCTATATTTCATCAATCTGCTACAAAAAAAATTAGAAAAGAAATGGTAACAGATCATTGAAATTTCTAAATAATGGGTCTGTTTCCTGTTCTTAAAAAACTGGATTTTTTCATGCGGGGTCTGTATAGGGAGAAATGTGTAAGCTTTTTATGATGATATGATGGTTAACCGAAAAATTTGTTGCCTCAACCAAACCATTCGGTTGACTAAAATTAGGTTGGCTGCATAATAATTTTTTTTTATGATAGTATTTTTTTTTAAATTTGTACTGATTTGAAGTCAGAAAAAAATGGTCACCCTAAGTATGATGCCAAGATACTTAGCATGTTCAGAGAGGGTGAATTCGCAGCCCTGAAGCCGCGGTAGTCTGAGGCTCCGTTTGGCCTTTGTGGTGAAAAGCACCAGTTCCGTTTTATTCGGATTCATTCCCAGGCCAAAGCTTGTGGCCCAGTTACTGAAAGTATCCAGAGCGCTGGTCATGATATTCACTCATCACATCCAGAAACATCCCTGAAGCTAATATCACCACATCGTCCGCATAAGCAACGAGCATAACACCCTAATTATCCAACTTAATGAGAACGAAGTTAATAACCAGAATCCATAACAGGGGTGAGATCACCCCTCCTTGGGGAATTTCTCTTCTGACTTGCTTTGACTTTTCGATATTACCCAGACGATCGTTGACGATTCGGGAGTCCAACATGGGTACCAACCAGTCGCTGACATAAATCTATTGTGAAGACACCTTTTTAAACTTAATTGCTTACTTCGATTATAAAATCTGATTCAATTTTCAACGAATCGTTTTGTCAGTCATTTTATTCATCGCATTATTTTCTACTTTATTCAATCAAAATGTCTGCTCCTGTACTTTACCGCGGTTACGCAAAGTAGCCTAAAAGCGTTCCCATACTCAAAATTGCATGTAAATTGTTGTTGTTTGGGCTGTTTGGGGTTACGGCGGATACCCGCGATAAATTACGGGAACGCACATAATATCTTACTCGAATAAACAATTTGATTTTCTTCATGGATGGTAACCGAAACGAATGCGGTTATCGTTAGGGTAACGATATTTTGAGGTTATTTCGGTAACGGTATTTTAAGGGTAACGCTATTTCAATTATTTCGGTATCGGTATTTTAAGGATAACGATATTTGGGTTATTTCGGTAACGGTATTTTAGGGTTAACGGTAATTCAGTTATATCGGTAACGGTATTTTAATGATAACGGTAGTCAGTTATTTCGATACATACCACATTTTTTTGCAAAAACCACACTAAAGTAAAAACAAAACGAATTAATTGACTTAATTTATGTGACTCAATTACCACGTGCAATGACCAAGAGCAGAGAATTAAAAATAACGGTAACGGTATTTTAGGGGTAACGGTATTTCATTTATTTCGGTAACGGTATTTTAAGGGTACCAATATTTCATTTATTTCGGTATCGGTATTTTAAGGATAACGGTATTTCAGTTATTTCGGTAACGGTATTTTAAGAATAACGATATTCCGGGAATTTCGGTAACGGTATTTTAGGGGTAACAGTAGTCAGTTGAAAGGGTTTTGTATCGATAACGGTATTTTAGCGGTATTGCCTGCCAACCCTGATTTTGTTTGATCTTTTGATAGAATCAAACAAATTGATTTGATTGACTAATTCGCCAATTAATGCACAAAACAAATTATTCAATTGAATAAATACAAATTAAAAAATTATATATCATCATATTCAATATCAAATCATTGATCTAAAGTGATTATGAATCGTTCACTGATTCATAAAATTTATAAAATTTTATGCGAATTGATTCCGAAATAATTAACTTTTACAAAGTCTGCTTGTATGGCAAACCATAACAAAACTGCACAACTGTATTGTACATAATATTGATAATATCTACCATGCTTAATATATTCTGTATGTCTGTATGTCGGTAGTGATGTAAAATATGATATTTGCAGACATGTAATTACATGTTATTGTCACAGATATTGTACTAAATGCACTTTAAATGTTGCTAAGAATGGAAAAAATACAATAGATAAAATATTTTTAATATTAACAAAATAGAACACAATTCTACCAACTATATAAAAATACTTAGTAGTAATAAAGTATGTATTTTAGTTTTAAAACAAGTGAAAAAATATACTCTTATTATTAAAATAAATATTCAAAAATGTTAAAATATAAAACTTTTTTTTTTAATTAAAAATAATGAAAATAAACAATTATGGATCAATTTTATATAATTAGAAAGTAAAATTTTGTTGGACAAAAAATAAAAGCATTCAATATATTTATACTCATGTAATGATTGCATTAAATTAGATTTATTTGTAATTTATTAAAAACTTAAAAAAAAACAAAAAAACATTTTATTGTAGTTTTACTAAATGTATTTTCATTTATATTTTATTAAAAACTACAAACAAATAATTCTCTACTGAGTATAAATGCAGATTTACTTTAAAATAAAAATACCAATTATTGCAAATATGGAAAATATTGTATTTATTTGAAAAAAAATAAAAAAACGAAAAATATTAATTCGTATATTACACAAAAAAAGTTTAATGATTTTCAAAATATTAACGGTAAGTTTATTTCAGTCAATACCCAGCAAAACCTTGGTAATATGTTGGTATTACAGAACACATTACCTGGTAATACCATACCCCTTACCATTGCATTATTTCATAACTAAAATGTAATGTCTTACGTATAATGTGCTGCATAACTACTGGGTAGTAATAGCAACTTATTACCAATGATATATTTAAACACCTCAAAGAAAAGAGTTACTTGTAATACACAACATGAGTTCTAAATAATAGCAGCGACTTATTACAGATGGGATATTTTAAAACCGTAAAATAAGGAGTTACTTTTAATGTGATACGTGATCACTTAATAGAAATAGCCACTTATTACCGATGGTGTATTCAAATATCTCAAAATAAGGAGTATTTGTAATGCGATACATGAGTGTTATTTTCTATTTAAAATATTCGATACAAATAATTTATATGTTTTATACATATTGACTGAAATATTTTTTTATGTTTTTTGTTAACTTTATATTCATCTGAGTAAATATTATGTCTGTTCCCGTACTTTACCGAAGTTACACAAACTAGCCCAAAGGCGTTCCCGTACTCAAAATTGCGTGTAAATTGTTGTTGTTTGGGTTGTTTTGGGTTCCAGCGGGTACCCGTGGTACCGTACGGGAACGCACATATTAATTAAATATGAATATGCTTCGTTTCAGCATTTATAAAAAACCAACACGATATCTTATTTTAATTTTTTTTGTAAGAAGTATATATTTTTATACAGTAAGTAAGCGCATAATTTTAATGTGTTATTTCAGACCTGTTTGTAACACATTTTTTTGGCCTTACTTTAAGCTGTTATGTAAGTAGTATTGTGCTCAGTATTGATTATGTAAGTGGCTACGTAACTCCTAACATGTAACATTAAAGTAACATGTTCTTATGTTGTTACCTAGCCCTCTTTTGGAAAGTACATACCTCCAATGACATGCCCTTGTTAAAATAATAGCTGTTGGAATAGCAAAGTAAGAGGTTACATACCTTAATTTCTTCTTACAAACCTTATTACCAGGTAATAGAAAGTTTTGCTGGGTAGTATTTAAATTTTATATACCGCAAAAATTGCTGAACACTTTTTCTTCTTTGAAAAAATTTTATACAAAAATGCATCTAACATGTATCGCCACAAAACATACATACACTTAGAGAATTATGTTGGTAAAATTAACTCCAATTGTACACTCAAAAAAGTTTGGCAGTTACTACATGACAGTTATTTGTGTTTTTAATAGAAATTACAGTTGTTTTTCTATATAAAAATTGAAAACAACTTTTATGACGGTTATTTAAGAAAACAAGTAACGAAAAGAAAAAAAAAAGAAAAACGAAAGTACTGTAATTTCGTGTTTAAAGCAGTTATTTTTAATATCATAATAAACAACTACCAAAACAGTAATTTTTTTATTTTTGGTAGTTATTAAAAAATAAAACATTTCGTTGAATTTTTCTGAATTTTAAAAATTCTTCTTTAGTTTATATTTGTTATTATTGATATATGTATTTCTAGTTTGCAAATAAAAATCAGAAACTTGTATTGTATCTCCAATGCATAAAAGCATAATAACTGGAGAACGGTTTGGAATTTTTACTTCGAATTTTAAATAGGCTCAAGTAATAACACATATTTTTGTAATCAAAAGAAAAAAATAATTTTTTTATTAAAATATATGTACTTTTATAAATAAAAAGAATTGACTGTAAAAAACAGTAGTTTTTATCGATTTTATCAGTTGTTTTGAAATTTTTGTAGTAACAGCATCATTTTAAAGGGTATATTTGAACCAGTAGTATGGCATCACCAAAAAAATAAGTTATACAAAATATCGTAATCACTAGATGGCACTTTGTTCAAAAAATTGACAATTTTCTTTTTTTATTTAAATTTAAATAATAACAAACAACAAAGCAAAAAAACAAGCGGATCCCAATAAGCATATAGTGCTTTAAATTTTGCTTGAAGTAAAGTAGATTTCAAATTCTAGCATTTGTATATTTAACAAAAATATTTCAAACTTGAATTTTTATTTCCCTTTTGCTGGAGTATGCTATTGAAATAAAATGTAATAAAAGTTGTATTCAAGCCTTGAAACTGGAAAACAGGGCTGGAATTGAACTTGATTTCAACTTGAATTCCAGTGAAATTGTTTATAGGGATATTTCAGATTTTATTATTTGAATATATTCCGCGCTTGTTTTTTCCTTATTTTGAGCAGTTTTTGAGTTTTAAAATGTAGGCTCAGCTGATACTAAACTGATACTAAATAGTTGCTCAGGTAATACTGAATTTCAGCACCCTCTATCGGTGAGTAGTGTAAGTTTTGATTTCCTATCTCTATAATTAATAGTCTCTGATTTGAAAGGTTGGCAAAAATTTAAATAATATTGTCATATTTTTATTCAGATACTATTAATTTTATTTGGTTTTATTTTTCTATTTAAAATATATGTTTTTGCAGTATTTTGAAAAATTATTAGTTTTAAAATCTGCCAACCAAAATCTACAGTGGAGTGGCAACCTTCATTATTGGACTTTTTAAAAAAGGCAAAATCGGCTGCCACTGTGCAGCCTTCATTAATTATCGGAAAATAAAAATGTGAAGTGATTCGTAATCCCAGATAAATTCTCTAGTCCTTATCGTGGCCCCATTTTTATTTAAAAATTTTTTTTAACAAAGTTGCCAGGCAAACTTACAGTGGCAGCCGATTTTGAAGTCAGAGTTGTGGGAAACAGCAAAATTTCAAAAAATCGTGCATGAACAATATTTATTTCTCGCAGTTTTTTACTGCGGTTAAAGATTATTTTTTTATTATTTTCTTTAAAGACTGCGTGCAATCCTTGCATATTTGGATTTAGTTTGTATCTTTTTGTTATGCGATATAAAATAATAAAAAAATTAAATAAAACTGCAAAAAACGTAATATTCAAATTTAACGCTTAGAATATTAAATCTATGGAATATTACTTGAGACTAAAACATAACATGTGGAAATTTTATTTCCCCGAATTTTTTTCTGAATTTTTTAGAGCATATAGGGGAGAGTATGCTCTATCCAAATAAAATATAAAAAAATCGAAATCTATAGGCGATACCCTCCTTAAAAAAGTGTACACTGCAACCAAAGCTTCTAAAGACTTCAATCCCTTATTATATTTTCAATTCTGATTGACTTTGGAATGATTTAATTTTAAAGACTTCTTCATTTATTTTTTCATCATTTGATTTGTTCAATCACTGAATTCAATAGTTACCCAATAAGCATTTGGAAGACATGTTATATCGCCCTGAAGATACTACGGCAATATTCCTATATGAATTCAATCGTTACACTGAACCAAAAATAGCGGTAAAATCAACTAAAATCCATATTAAATTGATGAGTGGGTGATCACTATACAACCAACAAAACCTATCGTCAATTTAACATATTGTTTAGTAAATTTACATTTTGACGTTTGATTATTTGATGTGGTATTATTTTGACAAAAGATTGTCAAATATATTAACAAAAATTAGTTACGCCAACAGTTATACTTCATCAAATATTATAACTATTTTGTTTTTTTAGCAATACATTTTATTCAATTCAACAATGCATTTTGTTCAATTAATTCATATTTTATCGATTAATTAATATTTTTTAGATTTATATTTTATTATTTATTATATTTTATCAATATAAGTTCTAAACAAAATTAATTAATTTAATAAAATATAAAAATAATGAAATATAAAATTGAAATAATAATACTTATGTACACACTCAAAACTCAATTCTTTAAACACATGAAACACATGTCCAAAAACATGTTATTTATTTAATATTTTTAATAATTAAAATACATTTTATATTGAATACGCTTTATATTAAATGTTACAATTCACATAATACTCGTAACTATAAAATTACATAAATTTATATTAATTAAAATTAAATTAAAATTTTAATTAAAATTAAATTAAATTTTTGACATTTTTGAGGTGAATAAAATTTCACTAGCCCATAGGGCTAGTAGAATTTTTGACATAAGCATAGAAATATTTGACATTTTAAAATGTGAATGTTTCTAAAAGAAAAATTAAGAAACAATGTATAATGAAAAATTCTGAACACAAACAAAAAAGATTTAACATTAACGTACCAGAAAAGAGGCAGTAAAAAATTACATTACATGTAGGTAACTATTCTCTTTTGTTATGCAAAACTAAAACTTCCATTAATTGCAACGATTTGCTTTGCAAACGCATATATTTCCAAAAAATATTTGTTTCCTTTTACTTTTTTCTTATTATTATTTACAACTTCAAAAATTTTATATTGTCGAAAAAGATTTCATTTCACACAGGAAAATTTAATTTTTTTTCACCATAGAACAAATATTTTTCACCATGATACTTTGCTATCGTTTCACACACACCCCTAAATGAGGTATGACGCGACAAAACTAACCACACTAAATTTTTTTTCTACAGATTTAATACGTTTTATCAAATTGAAGAACAATTTTATTAAAATAACTAATGAAGAACAACAAACAAAATTTTTTTAGACTTAACAAATACAATTTTGTTAACTATTTGACAAAAATTTTTCAAAACAACAATTGCTTCGCAGAGTATTTATGTGCATTTAAAAAACAAAACAGTTAATTTGAAAAAACATATAATTATTTGAATAAAAACGATATTGTTTCAACAATTTGTGTAGTAATCAATAGTTGTTGTTTTTAACAGTTGGTTTTCTAGGAAAACTATAAAAAAACTTACGACAGTTATTTAATTCACCAAAAGATGAATTTTGTGAGTGTGACAGCAATTGTCAATGGTCTAGAGATTACATTTCATAGACTTATACAGAGCTGCATTTTCACAAAGTCTCGCGAGTTTTCTATTCCGGAATTTTAGCACATTTAATTTCTTTAATAAAAAAATAAATTTTTTTGTTACTAATAGATAGAAATATTACTATTATTTAAGCTGGTTGGTCTATCAAATTTATCATTCCTGTAAGTTTTTTGGCTCGAAAATCGCTACATTTCAAACTTGTGCCAAATCGTGAAAAACATTTCATTTACGGATTTGACGTATTTTTTGGAGGCAAATACCTATTTTGCCAGTAAAAAACAACTTTTTGTATATATAAATAAATATACATATATATTTAATAGGGCAAAAAAAATTTAATTTAAAAAATTGTGATTTTTGTTAACCAATTATAAAAATTTTATAAACTGGTCTTTATTTATTTACTGTGAATGAAAGCATGTTCACGATCTAGGGCAGGGGCGGCAAGACTTTTTTCGCTGTGTGCCAGAAACGGACAAATTTTGTTTGTAAAAATTTCTCGCGTGCCACCTTAATTTTAGTTGTCTTTAAAAGTCCGTTTTTAAAAATTTTTCTTAAAAATATAATGTTTATCAGTGCTACGGATAACCCCCATGAAATAACCCCAGAGGGAAAAATTAAATAACATCCAAGAAATGACGTAAAAATGTTTGTCTGTAATTTAAATTATGGGGGTTTATTTAATCTTTAAATATTGAGATTATTTCATTATGAAAAAATCCCCAATTAAGTAAAATTAAAACAGTTTGAATATTATTGCCTTTTATTTTTTTGGGGAGGCTATTCCATTTTTGGTGGTTATTTTATTTTGTTAAAAAAGTTAAATTATTGGGCGCCATCAATTATTTAAGTACGGAAGAAACTAGTTGAAAAATGTGCTTCGGGCAAAAATTTGATTTTGTTAAAATAAATCGCGCGGTTTTTATCATCATAATAATGAATAAAAAGCGAATATTACACTCACAATATTTTATCCTTAAAAATAACCAAAAATACATATTAAATTAATTGAAAACACAATTAAAAAAAGGACTACTGATTTTTCATTATATTCAAACCATTTTGCTATTTATTTTCAAACATTGTTTAGACAATCCATAAAAGAAATAAAAATAATTGAAAAGTCTATTAAAACAATCATCAATTTTTTACTGACAAAACGTAAAAAAGACGATTTGTGGTTTGTTTTTTCATATTTGAAATTTTTTTTTTGTTTGGATTTTCAAAACACTCACACACAACACACACGTTCATATTTTTATTGGCTATGTTTGTGTGTATGAGTTAAGAATTTCTTATAATTTGAAATGAAATAATTTCGTATATAAAGAAACTATTTTAACAAAAAAGAAAACCGAAAATATTTGAATTTTTTGTTTTAAAATAGAAAACAACGAAACTATTTTTTCTAAAAATAGAAATCTAAAAATAGAATATTTTACTAAAAATAACAACTCCTACAGACGATACATATTTTTTTTGGTTTGTTTTTTATTGACGAATATAAAAAGTTAAACAATATGTTTCAATGTATTTTAATTGATTCTTCAGTTGAAAACAAACTTTACCTATTACTTTTTAAATAAACCTCAATCAGTTATGGAAAATATATTGTGAGTGTATGGATTTGAACAGAGAAATTTCTATTTCAGATGAAATGGCTCTGCGAAACACGATCCAATTTCAAATTCCAACAAACGGGGTTATTTCATTATGAAACTTATTTTCAGCCTTTATTTCATTGAGGGTTATTTCGTAGCACCAATTTTATTACAATTTGTTTTCCATTTTTGTGCAATTTTCTGATACTTTTTATTTCTTCGATTATGAGGCATTTTCTCATCGAAACATTTAAACTCCTTTCAATCTAGAATTTTAGAAATTTTCCCAGAATTTTCTGATAATCGAATTTGCGAGTTCTCTATTAACCATACTTCTTTAAACAAAATATGGTGGCAAAACAGAGTCTTATTCCTTTTAAAAGATGATTTACAAGCTCTATGAAAAATTTCACCATTATGGAGTTAAATCCCACATTTTTGTAACGAAATTTTACATTTAACTGAATAATTTTCCGGTCTTCTAACGGTGGGTCTCATACTGCAGGTTTAACTTTAACTTAACTATAAGCAAAAGCAAATGTCAAAACGAGTAAAAAGGTTAAAGTCGGGCATGCCGACTATACAATACCCTACACCACTCTGGTGTATTGTTTGGATCCGAAATTCGAATGGGTTAAAATGGGGCTTATGTCAAAATTTTCTATAATGTGAGTCAGCGCACCAAATTTCATTAAAATATCTTAATATTTGCGACCTGCAGTTTGTAACCAAGCCAATTTTGGGGGGACCCTTATATGGGCACTAGTTCTAAACATGGACCGATATTCACCAAAATCAATAGGCTTCGTCCTTGGGCCAACATAGGTCTATGTACCGAATTTCATCAAAATATCTTAATATTTGCGACTTGCAGCGTATAAACATTATAATTTTGGTAGGACCCTTATATGGACACTAGGTCTAAACATGGACCGATGTTCACCAAAATCAATAGGCTACGTTATTGGGCCAATGTAGGTCTGTGTACCAAATTTCATCAAAATATCTTAATATTTACGACCTGCAGCGTATAAACAGTATAATTTTGGTAGGACCCTTATATGGGCACTAGGTCTAAACATGGACCGATGTTCACCAAAATCAATAGGCTGCGTTATTGGGCCAATATAGGTCTGTGTACCAACTTTCATCAAAATATCTTAATATTTACGACCTGCAGCGTATAAACAGTATAATTTTGGTAGGACCCTTATATGGGCACTAGGTCTAAACATCGACCGATGTTCACCAAAATCAATAGGCTGCGTTATTGGGCTGTGTACCAAATTTCATCAAAATATCTTAATATTTACGACCTGCAGCGTATAAACAGTATAATTTTGGTAGGACCCTTATATGGGCACTAGGTCTAAACATGGGCCGATGTTCACCAAAAGCAATAGGCTGCGTTATTGGGCTAACATAGGTCTGTGCACCAAATTTCGTCAAAATATCTTAATATTTACGACCTGCAGCGTATAAACAATATAATTTTGGAAGGACCCTTATATGGGCACTAGGTCTAAACATGGCCCGATGTTCAAAAAAATCAAACTTGTTCGTCCTTGGGCCAACATAGGTCTGCGTACCAAATTTCATCAAAATATCTTAATAGCTGCGACCTGTAGAGTGCGCACAAGATTGCATGGACAGACAGACAGACGGACGGACGGACAGACGGACATCGTTAAATCGAAATAAAAAAAAATTCTGAACCGATCGGTATACTATAAGGTGGGTCTACGACCAATATTTTTTGGTGTTACAAACATCAGCACAAACTTATAATACCCTGACCACATAGTGGTGTAGGGTATAAAAATGTACACAAAACAACATCAAATTTTTGGGTTAACTATTAACTAAAGTTTAAACCTGAAATATGAGACCCACCGTAATAGTTTAAATTTTTTGAAAATATCCAACAAAACGTCGTGTGCCACCTAAAATCCACTCGCGTGCCACTACTGACACGCGTGTCATAGTTTTGCCAGCCCTGATCTAGTGTCTTCAAATGCAATAAAAAAATGCCATAAAATTTACGAATTACACACAAAGCAACAACAAAATTATTTTCGTTGTTGTTGCTTTGTGTGTTATTTTCAAATTTCTTTGGACATTTTCTTCATACATGGGACTAATAAATTAGTTGGAATAGTCCATTGATGATTTCATTACCATTGCATTGATATACACTCAAAAAAAAAAGTTAGTAAAGTCAGCAAAAAATGTTGCTGTGTCAGCAAATTTTTAGTCAGGAGCGTGCTTGCAAAAAAGTTGGTAATTTCAGCAAAATGTTTGCTGAAAATCAGCGAGCTGATTTTTACCAAAAAAATAGTAATCTTCAGCAAAAGTTTTACTAACACTTAGTCGATTGCAAATGAAAAAAATTCTTGCTAAAATCACTAAACTTTTTGCTGAATATTAGTAGGCTGAAAAAAAACTTAAAAAACTTGTAGCGACATTTTACTTTAGTTAATTTATTTGCTGAAAATTTAAATATAGAATATGTGTAGAGTTGTTTTTCTTTTTAAGTCATTTCCGTTTCCAGACAAGCTGCGACATCTACATCTTGTCTATCTGGTTGTCGTCCACGCTATGAATGCGGTTATCAGCACAATTTTTGTAGCAAAATAAATTAGTAAAACATTAGTTCAAAATTAGTTTAGTGCTAAAAAAATATAACTAAAATTTTTGCTGAAAACGGAATTTCAGCAAAAAAATTGCTGAAAACTAGTACACTTGATATACAAGACGTTTTACTAATTTTTCTACTAACTTATTTTTTTGAGTGTACGCATAGAAATAAATCTGTAATAATAGCAGAAAAAGTTACTAAAAATTAGTTAAAAATGATGCTGCAGAAAAAACTCCTAAAATTAGCAGATTTTTTTTGCTAAATACTAGTAAAATAAGAACAGAAAAATTAAAACTGTTAAATTTAAAGAATTTTAGTTATATTTAAGCTAACTTTTAGTTAATTTAAAATAACAAATTGTACTGTAAAATCTGCAAAAAATTTTGCTAAATATTAGTAGACTAAAAATAAAATGTTATATCTACAAAATTTTTGCTATTTTTTAAGCAAAATTTAGTTGAATGCAAATAGCAGTCTCTTCTGCTAAAATCAGCAGAAATATTTGCTAAAAAATTGTAAACTGCTGTTTTGAAAAGACTCGATTTTTATTTGCATTTAAAAAAATCTAAAAAAACTGTTTTAAGCTACTAATTATTTAGCAAACTACTACTACTACTACTAATATTTTAGCAGGTTAATTTGCTATTTTCCATTAACAAAAATTTAGCTTAAATATAACTAAAGTGCAGTATAGTTTTATTTTTGCTGTTCCTGTTACTATATTACTAATATATAGCAAATATAATCTGCTAATTTAGCAGGTTTTTTCTGCAGCATCATTTTTAACTAATTTTTAGTAGTTTTAACTAATACTTGTGTGTACTTACTAGAATCCCCGGGTGCTTTCAAACTCTACAAACAAGCTGGCTTACTTTACGCAGGGTATGGCCGCATTGTAATGGCCCACAAGCCAATATAATTCGTAAGTACACACAAGTATAGCAGCATGTAAGTTAGACAAAATTTCAAATGTTTGTAGTTTCATATACAATTGTTATACACAAGTATCCCATATCGTAAGTACACACAATGTGAAGTACACGAAATCGATTACATTGTGTGGACTTACACGTTTTTCTAAAGGGTTGATATGTACATGTTGTGAGAGTTGGCATCTTCCATTAAAATTTAGAGTCAATCTTTCGATTTTATCCAGAACGAGTTCGAAGCCAGCGAGACTATGTAGGCGTCGGGTGCAATAGTGCCATGGTAGTTTAAATATCATTTTAAGTAGCTTATTTTGTACTACTTGGAGTTTTTTTTATATGACATTTTGCAGACGTGTACCAAACTGGAGCACAGTAAAACATTATGGGGTGGAATATACACTCAGAAAAGTTCTGCAGTTACTACATGGCAGTTATTTGTGTAGTAATGCGGTTGTAGCTATTTTAACTACAATTGCAGTTAATTTACTTAAAGAAATTTTTTTAATGTTTTTGACAGTTATTTTCTTAAACAAACTTCAAAAACTACTAAATTGTAGTAACATTTATTTTATGCAGTTATTTTGAATTTTGTTACAAATACTTCAATTTTCAAGTGTGTATGTGTACGAAGTAAAGAAGAATGTGTGTACGAAAATTTGTTTAGAAATTTCTAGTGAAAGAATATGAGAACAACATGTTTTCTCTTGTCTTAGTTATAAAACAACGCTAAAGAGTAATGACGCGTAATACGGAAAAGGTTATATATTTTATTGAATTATTAAAATAATAAGGTAAGTTTTATAATATAAAATATAAATTTATTTACGGGAGTATTAAAATATATTGTATTTATTTTCTTTCAGTTCTTTTATATTTTCATGCCTTTCTACCTGTAGAAAAAAAGGAAGCCAAACAATAATTTCATCCCTCACAGACGGACATCTAGAACAATTTCTGAATAGTGAACAGTAAAAGTGATATTAAGTGTAAATTTAGATTTCTCAATTTTAAATTTATTATAGAATAAAATTAAGTTAAGAGTATTTACATAAAATTGTTTTTATTAAATTAATAATTTTTAAAATAATTTTTCTTTGTGTTATTTTAACTACATTTGCAGTTATCTGTACAGTTTTACAATAATTTTCATGTATGTTGTTTTAATTGCGTTTGTAGTTGTTTTTACTACATTTGTCAGTTGATTTTTAACAGTTAAAAATAACCTCACATTGCAGTTGATTTAAATGCAAATGTAGTCTACACCTTTTTAACTGCAAATGTAGTTATTTTAACTGTCATTTGCAGTTGATTTTGCCTACATAATTTCCTGAGTGTAGATTTGATGATGGGTTTTTTATTATCTATGTTCATTTCCGACTTTCTGTTTATAATTGGGTACATTATTCTAATAATTTTGTTAATTTTGTCCACTACATAGGGAATATGATTATAAAATCATATGAAATCGTTGTTACACCACATACCAATAAAAAATTATGTTTTTAGGTAATTTATATAAAAATTTAAGGGTTTGATTTAAACTAAGCTAATGAAAACTATTTTTTTCTTCAGGAAATCGTTTTTACCAAGATTGTTTGTATAATATAACACGCTAATTTTTTGCGTGCAGTTATGAATTATTGTGAATTAATAAACCGCGAAAATTCCCGCTAACCGCTAAAAGCAATGAAAAAGCGCTACATGAGCAGGAAGAGCCAGAAGAAGTTGGCAACGGTGTCCCTGTAGCACAACAAAACGAAAGAGCACATTGAGTAAAAGAAAACAAAATAATCCAACAAGCAGGGCTGCCAGATGGTTTTTCAAAAATCGTAAATTTAACGCTATTTAAAAAAAAAACCTCGAGAAATCTGGAGTTTACTTTCACCTTTTTTATATGGCGAGATGTGGGAAATCGCCTGGGCGAGGCAAAAATAGAGACTCTTTTGAGATTAAAAAAAATGTTATGAAATTATTTAATATGTAATATGATCCACGTTAATTGTATTGGTCACTAACTTTCGGAAAACGAAAAGGCAAATAAAGAAGAAAAAAAGTACCTATGCATATTTTTTTAATTCTTTTAAAGAGTATATTTTACATCAAATGAGGGATCGGATTTGATATTAAAAAAATACTATTTCTAGGCAAAAGTTTTAAAAAATTTTACTTTCGGTCTTACCTATTAACGTCAAGTATTTAAGGCAAATCTTAGTACCTAATTTCGTAAAACACTTGGGTAAAGTGAAGGGAACTTTCAATGTAAATTCTTTTTGTAACAAAAACAATTTCTACAGAAATAACGCAACACTTCACCGAAGTGTTTTAGAAAATTACCCCCTTTATTTACAATTTAATATTTGTAGTATAATTGACGTCTCAGTAAAACTGTTTTAGATGTAACACGAAGAAGTTATACTAGAGTTGAGTTTTCAACGTTTATAATTACCCAAGTTGAAAGTTGACGTACTAAACGTAATGTGTTTGTTTTTGCCCCAAACGCATTTTTGTAAACGTTTGGGGCAAAAACGGATATAGTTAAGTTGAAAACACAGCTAAAGTTCAGAGTTTGAAAAAGATAATTCATTTTTGAATAAACTCGCATTAAAATTGATTCATTTTATGAATCAGTGAATAATTCATTAATCAAATTGATTCTTTAAAAAAGATATTGATTGAATAAATTAGGAAATAATTCAATCAATAAATGAGTTTTGCGAATCGTTTCGTTCAAAATTAAATCAGATTTATAAATTGATTAAGAAATTATGTTTTTAAAGGACTGCTGAAGATACAAGATTTGCTTATTTTTTTCAAATAAAAATTGTCATTTCGGGGCTTAAAATCGGTGAATTGTCATTTGGCATTTGAAAAATCGTCAAAATGACGATAAATCGTCAAAGCTGGCAGCTATGCCAACACGTTATTTTAGCAGTGATTTTTATTTAATATAGACACGAGTTTAAAATATAGTTTAATTAAAGTAATTAGCTGAAATGGTAATCGAATTAAATATAACAACAGCACCACAGCCGCTACGCAGTAAACCAGAGGTATACAACTTTAAAATATATCTTATTGAAAATTGAAATAATTGCATATTTTTAAGGAAAAGTTGAAACCAGTGCCAGAGAAGTCGAAGAATATTAAAAATTATTCCTCTAATGGTTTTAGTTTTGAATTTGGTGAAGGGGCACAAAAAGTTAAAGCACTAGTAGCTAGAAAACGACCACAAACTAAACAAGTTGAAACAGCACAACAAACATCAACGGCAAACACACTTAAAGTTGCCCCCAAGTCCATAGCCATACGTCGAAAAGTTAACAAAGTCAAAGCGACATCATCCAAACCAGTGGCTATTAAAACAACAACAGCAGCAATTCCTTCAAAAAATTTTGTTAAAGCACCTTCATTACACTCCAATGGCGATTCTGACTTGGAATCCTATATCAAATTGGCAAAACCCCAACCTATTCCTAGTGATTTAATGCTAAATATTTGTACCACAACTTCCAGTACATCTAGCAAACCCAAGCCTAAACCTAAACTCTCCAAACAAGAACGCATGCAACAAAAACTCGATGAACGGAAGGGACAAGGTCCATTACTAAAACGCTCTTTATCTAAAAAAGAAATTCATGCTGGTATACGAAAATTTTCACAAAATCCGAATCAAAAGCCTCGAGCTTCCGATATATTTGAACAAAAAGAAAGAGACGCAAAAGAATCATTACTTAAAGAAAATGAAGCGGAAGAAGAAGAAACAAAAGAAGTTCTAGAATTAGGTGATGTTGATCCTAATGCTCGAAAATCGAATGCTTTTAGAGTTAAACGTCCAGGAGATTCTAGTGTACGTAAAATTGGACTCTTCAAAGATCAACCAGAAAAAGTTGAATTAGGACAACGTTTAGTAAGACCTATAACGGAAAAACTTTTCGATGGCGGCAAAGTAGAATCCTTAGGATTACATGCTCATACGGTTAAAAATTTATTGGATTTGCTGGGAATTAATCAGTTGACAACTGTGCAACAAAAATGTGTACCCAAGGCTTTAGAAGGTATGTTAATTTTCGATTTGTTTATGAAATTTTATTGAAAAATTTTAAATTGCTGTAGAATTTTTATTACTGAGATTAAGGAGAAAGTAACAAAAATTTATGCACACATATTTCTTTGCTTTTTCCAGGAAAAGATCTATTAGTACGTTCACAAACTGGTTCCGGCAAAACTTTAGCCTATGCTTTACCAGTTGTAGAAAAACTACAAGAAATACGACCTAAAATTACCCGTGATTGTGGAATATTAGCAGTAGTTATAGTACCAACAAGAGAATTAGCTATACAAACATATGAACTGTTTCAAAAACTTGTAAAACCGTTTACTTGGATAGTACCCGGTGTGTTGATGGGTGGTGAAAGACGTAAAGCAGAAAAGGCAAGACTACGTAAAGGCATTAATATTTTAGTAGGCACACCAGGTCGCTTGGTTGATCATCTTTTGCACACAGAAACGTTTAAACTGAATAATGCAAAAATTTTAGTGCTCGATGAAGCTGATCGTGTTTTGGAAATGGGCTATGAACGTGATGTTAAACAAATTGTTGAGGGTATTGATAAGCAACGTGCTGAATCAAGTAAGGATGAGAAGGAGGCAGCAAAACCTATACAAAGAATATTACTGTCGGCCACTCTGACAGCAGCAGTACAAAAGTTGGCCGGTCTTACTTTAGATCAGCCCATATTCATCGATAATAGTGATGAAGATCCTAAAAAAGCTATAACTACTGCTAATGGTTATGATAAAGAAACCATAGAAGCTGTTACGGCCGAATTACTAGATGGCGAAGATTCAACGGGTATTTTGACCATACCCGAAAATCTGAAATTAAGCTATGTAGTGGTGACACCAAAATTACGTTTAGTGACATTGGCTGGCCTACTGGCTCATGAATATCGTGGTAAAGCCAAATTTAAGGCTTTAATATTTATGAGTACTATGGAAATGGTTAATTTCCATCATGATCTATTAAATGAACAATTGACCCAGAAAGTTCTAGATGAAGATGATGAAGAAGCTGCAAATGAACAATCCGATAATGAGGGTGAAGAACCTTTGTTGAAAGGTTTAAGATTCTTTAGGTGTGTTAAGAAGTACATTTTATGGAAAGATATATTTTATATATATTTTCTCGTCTAATTTAGATTACATGGTTCTATGTCCCAAACTGAGAGAATGGGTGTTTTTAGAGGTTTTCGTGAATCTAAATCGGGTGTTTTATTGGCTACAGTAAGTGTTCTTATCTCTATACTATATTTCTGTATATTCATATTTTTCTATTATGATGTAAGGATGTTGTTGGTCGTGGTATTGATGTTCCCGAAATCGATTTAATTATACAATATTCACCTCCCCAAAAAACTGCCGATTTTGTTCATCGTGTCGGCCGTACTGCTCGTGCGGGACAAAGTGGTCGTGCTGTTCTTTTCTTAACGCCCAGTGAAGTGCAATTTGTTCGTTATTTGGAAAATAAACGCATAAGGTAAATTAATGTATGCTATATTCCACAGCTATTTCTTACACGCTGGTCGGATTGCCATGAAATATTTTTACTCTTAATGCCCATAAGTTCGATTTAAATCAAATCCGATTTTTAAAAATATTGTTTATATCGGTTATATATGCTACTAACTATCCTATTCATAAGGAATATTTCAATGCAGTATATTTTGCACACATGGTCGGCTAACTTATCTAAAAGTACGCTAAATTTAAAACTATCCAGAGTCATTTTAATGCAAATGTTATTCGTGGTTAGGGTTAAAGGCCAACTTAACTACCTTAACCAAGAGCTAAATTCTCCTCAAGATAACTCTAAATAGTGTTAAAATAAGCATTCTTTTAGATAAGTTAGCCGACCTTAATATGGCACGGCTTTAAGTAGGAAAATAAAAAAAAAAAACATTGTAATTTTTTGGTCAAAAAGGTCACAATTGTGTGTTAAACGGCACACCTGCACTTTCAGTATGAATTTGACTTTTCTTATGATCCCGTTAGTTTTTAAAAAAAATCGTTATTTTCAAAGATTTTCAAAAGACTTCAAAAGAAAATTTAGTGGTTGTTGCAACCTAATTTATTGTTGGATATATTTGAAAACAGGTTTTGTTGGCAACATTTTCGAATTTGATAAATATTCGATAGGGAAGTCAAACAACGAAATGAAGATGGCATTATCACGAATATGACAAAAAATATTATACTTTTTCTACAGAGATCTGTCAAAATCAAGTTTTTATGTTATAAAGAAAATTTCTTGAAATCAGAAACAGAGCTTAAAATGATAATTCTTTTTTGAATCCGTTCGCATTTAAATGTAATCATTTTATGAATCAGTGAATAACTCATAACCTCTTTAAATCAATGATTTAATATAGAACAAAGTGCGACTAGTGATTAAGTCTAATTTAAATTGCTGCAATTTCGATTAGATTGAATAATTTGTTTTATAACTTAATTCGCACATTTTAAATCAAATGAACAATTTTTTGTTGAAATTGAATCAGTTCGTTTGATTTTCTTTTTAAATAATCAACAAAACTCACTAAAATTGCATAAGGTAGATAATAACACTGCCCAACAAATTTACGGTCACGGGAAATAGAAATAGACAATCGGTAGACCCAACCCCAAGGAGTTTTGAAACCTCAATTTTTTTTATTTGAATCTGATGAAACACATTTTAGCTTTTTGTACCCAAGGTCCTAATTGACGTAATTGACAAGAACTTGTCGTAACCGATAAACCAGAGTCCACCTTAAAGAATTTTAAGAAAAGAGCGTGGAAAAAATAAAAAAATATGGCACAATTGCAGTGGTTTTGGCACTTTTTCGCCATCATTTTCACACGAAACACAATTTCTCAAATAACATCACTGGTATTAATACACTTTTCCGTCCTGATTATATATTAGAGTTCGTCAAAAATATATAAAATTTCTTTGATTTTGGGATATCATCATTTTTTTTAAAGTTTTTGCATCAAAAAAAAAAGAATGGCGTTTTTTTATTTTTTGATTTCAACTCCTTCCACTGGCTCAAGTCGGCCAAATACGCTGATTTGGAGACCCATTTTCTGCAGAGCAAAAACGGCTGCATTTCTGGAGCCGACTTTACCATTCGATTCTACAGCAAAAATTAATATAAAAAACATTTTTTTTGCGTTTTCTGAATACAGCAGTAGTCATGAGAGTGGTGCAAAAATCCACTTTTTTCAAAAATTTCAAAAAAGTTACTTTTTTATTACACACAATGAAAATGTATTCCCTGCTGAGAACACTGGTGCAAAAATTGTTGATATACCGCGACCCGTTAAAAAGTTATTTAGTAATCAAATATGTTTAATAAAAAAAAACTCTTGGTAATAAACATTACAAAACTTACAAATTATTTTGTCTTTACTAAAAAATAAATTTATAATGTGGCAGCGAGTATTAAAAGCTGTATTTTAATTAGCTCAAATTTTTTTTCATTGAATTAAAAAAAAAACTTTTTAACGGTTGGCGGTATATCCAAAATTTTTGTACCCATGTACTCAGCCGGAAATACATTTTCATTGTGTGCAATAAGAATGTAACTTTTTAGAAGTTTTTGAAAAAGTGGATTTTCGAACCACTCTAATAGCTATCTGGTGTATTTTGAAAATGCAAAAAAAAAAAATTATATTAAATTTTGTTGTAGAATCGAACGGTAAAGTCAGATTTCCTATAAATACAGCGTTTTTTGCTCTGGCGGAAAAGGGTCTTAAAATTAGCGTTTTTGGCCGACTTGCCCAGGGGAAGGAGTTAAAATAGAAAAGAAAAAAAAAATGCCATTCTTTTTTCTATGCAAAAACTTTAAAAAAAAGTGATGATATCCGAAAATCAAATTTTTGTGACGAACTCTAATATATATAAAAAAAACTTTTTTTTATCATTTTGATCAAACACTTAAAAAAGTGTACTCTGACATATGGATTTAACTGCCTTTTAAATAAATTTTTTATTATTATTATAAATTAAATACTCTCCTGCATTTTTTGTTTAACTGTAGACAGTTTTGTAAAAAAAAGTGCTTGGAATGCACTTTTTCGAACATTTTGAAGGCGCTTTAAATCAATGTTTTGACAGTGTTTTTTAAATAATCGGTTATATTCAATTCAATTCAATTTATTTCTTATAATATTTATATTATTTACATTTGACTTAGAAGCAAAGAGTTTAGGAACTTCGTTCCTTTTCTACTTAGATATATATGTAAATATATTTTTTTAATTTATGAAATTTATATACATTATTATTAAACGGAAGGAAAAAAATTTACAAAAACAGAGGTATAAGATAAAAATGAGAAAAAAAAATAAAGTAGATAAAATTATGATGAGATGATTTCATTGATATGTACATGTTGTGAGAGTTGGCATCTTCCATTAAAATTTAGAGTCAATCTTTCGATTTTATCCAGAACGAGTTCGAAGCCACTGAGACTATGTAGGCGTCGGGTGGAATAGTACCATGGTAGTTTAAATATCATTTTAAGTAGCTTATTTTGTGCTACTTGGAGTTTTTTTATATGACATTTTGCAGACGTGTACCAAACTGGAGCACAGTAAAACATTATGGGGTGGAATATAGATTTGATGATGAGTTTTTTATTGTTTATGTTCAGTTCCGACTTTCTGTTTATAATTGTGTACATTATTCTAATAATTTTGTTAATTTTGTAATTATTAAAATTAAGCTTTGTATCAAGCATAACGCCCAATTATTTGACGTTGTTTTCCCATGGAATATCATGGTTCATGAAACGAGGTAAACTCTGGGGTATAAAACAAGACTTACGTTTTCTTGTAAAATAAATAGCCTGCGTTTTTTCAGGGTTAACCAAAATCTTCTATTTATCAAAATAATTACTCAACCCAGTAAGAGCAGACTGCAAGTTTGTAATAATATCAGCTGAATAAACATCAGAACTAAGAATTGATGTATCATCTGCAAATATAGACGTAATGCAATTGGAAAATGTTGGAATGTCAGCAGTAAAGATATTGTAAAGAATTGGCGACAGGCAAGAACCTTGTGGACATCCTGCAATGATATTAACTTGTTGTGAACAGGTTTTACCCAAGTAAACGCTGAACGATCTATTTTAAAGAAAGTTTTGAATAATTTTTATGAGTTCAATTGAAAGTTGAATTTTTTCAATTTAAAAATAAGTCCATTATGCCAAACGGAGTCAAACGCAGCTTTTATGTCTAGCAATATCATTCCAGTTGATTTGCCGTTTTGAAAATTATTTTTAACTAATTTTCTGATTTTTAGTAGGGGTTGAGACGTATTATGTTCACTTCTGAACCCGAATTGTTGCGATGGAAGTATATTGTTTGCATCGATAAAATTAATAAGCTTTTCCTTAATAATTTTTTCCAAGATTTTACTTATAGAAGAGCGCATTCTCCACTTTCTTATTGGTCTATAAGAAAGTTGAGAATCAGGAGGTTTATTTGGCTTGAGTATTGGTATGGTTTTTGAGATTTTCCAATCACTGGGAAAGTAGCATAATTTAAGGCAAGCATTAAAGATGTTCGGGAGATAGTTGATACCTTTATTAGGTAAATTTTTTAGACATTATTAATACCGTCTAAACCTGGAGTTTTTTTTGTTTTTCAATTTTTTAATAATTACACCAACTTTTTCAGTAGTAGTGAAGTAACAGTTTTGTGGGATTGGGTTAATATTACGAATACGGTTTGCAATACCATTAACCTCAGTAATCGTAGTAGTATCACTTAAATTTGATGAAATACAGTGGTTCATATTAAAGTTGTGAGCCAAAATTTCAGCCTTTTCTTGCCGGGTGAAACATACTACATTGTTGTGTTTTAAAATTGGAATATTGCTAGATTTCTTCTTTAACATTTTTGAAACTTTCCAAAAAGGGGAAGATGCTTTGTCCAAATTGGACAACATGTTATTCCAAGTTTGGTTTCGGAAGTGGTTTATTTTATTCGTAATATTTTTATTTAAACGTGTCATAGCTTGACGATCATTAACATCTCTGTAACGCTTCCAGTTTCTTTTAAATACGTTCCTTAATTGTATCATACTTTTTATGTTGTTAGGTAAGGGTTTAGAGGTTGGTGCTATTCTACGTTTGGGTACACTTTCCTCTATTCCCATTTTTACTACATTATTGAAAACATTTATCATGTTGTCAATTTGAGTGCTGTTGTTTATTTCATTAAAGCTATACGCCACAGGAAGATTCCTGTTAATGAATTTCATAAAATGCGGCCAGTTTGCCTTGCTGAAAGCGTAGCATAAATTGTCTACCATTTCATAATTTAAATTAATTGTACTAATGATTGGTAGGTGGTCAGAACTCAAGTCATTTATAACTTTTACTGCGGACATATTTTGAGATATGTTAGTAAGAAAAAAATCTAGAGTTGACGGTTGTTTACTTGGCTCACCCGGAATATAAGTATATTCGTGGGGAAATACTATTTGTGTTTGGTTTAGTTGGAGTTTCTCATATAATATGTTACCCCAGCCATTACTTCTTGGACATCCCCAATAACTATGTCTGCAGTTAAAATCTCCTCCTAATATGTATTCAAATAATATTCGTTAGTTTACGAATATCTGACGCAAATGTTTGTTTTCTTCTAGGGTCCCTGTTTGTTGACCCACCAGGATAATAGCAAGAATAAATATTTATAAAGTCATTACCAGATTTTACCTTAACACCTATGTTTTCAATCAGTTCAGTGTTAATAGGAGGTATAAGTTGATGCTGAATGTGTTTTTTAATTAAAATAGCTACTCTACCTAGACCTAGTGCCCATATAAGGGTCCTCCCAAAATTGGCTTGGTTACAAACTGCAGATCGCAAATATAAAGATATTTTAATGAAATTTGGTGCGCTGACTCAAAAATTTTGACGCAAGCCCCATTTTAACCCATTCGAATTTCGGATCCAAACATTAGTTGTCATTTACCCAGACTGGTGTAGGGTATTGTATAGTCGGCATGCCCGACTTTAACCTTTTTACTCGTTTTAAATAATCGGTTATATATTCTTTAAAAGAAGTACTGCTAAAGTACTTTTTGCAAAAGTTAGAAAAACGCTTTAAATCAATGTTTTAACCGTGTTTTTATTTCACAAACGGTTGTAAATTTTGCATGAAAAGCACTCTTAAAATACTGTTTGTAAACGTTCGAAAAGCAATCCAAATAATGTTTTTCAACGCTGTGAAAATGCATTTTTTTGTGCCATTGACAACAAATGCTTTCACAGCGCTTTGTTTTTTGTACCGTCTTCAATTTCCACCTGGGAGTATTTAACAGTTTGGTTTTTGCTGTTCTTATCTTATACTGCATTTAGACTGAGCAAAAACTACCTAGTTTTTGGCTACTGTTAGTTTTTAATTGTCATAACGTTTTGTACAAAAACTAGGTAGTTTTTGCTCAGTCTAAATTCAGTATTACTAATATTTTACAAATGTAATCTGATAGAATTTTTTATGCAACGTAATATTTAACTAATTTTTAATAGTTTTAACCAAGGTTGGTTACCGAAACGAATAACGGTAAGGGTAACGGTATTGAATTCCATTTGTTTCGGTAACGATAAAGGTAACGGTATTTAAGACTGTTTCGGTAACGGTATGCCGTTATCGAAACAGCAATACCGGTACGTACCGGTATTATAAATTATGTTAAAAACATATAAAAATAATTAAAAACAACATACATATATTTCATTTTACGTGTTAAAAATACATACTATATTCTTTATTTTCAATGCTGGTGGTTTTAATAACTAAAATTATTATCCATAAATTTTTTTGTAGAAAATTATTATAAAAAAGTCAAAAAATTTGCATTTTTATATAAATTAATAAATACCGGTAAAATACCTGTAACTACCATTAAAAATAACGGTATCGGTAACGATAACGGTATTTGTAAAACATTTTAGAGGTATTGGTAACGGTAACGGTATTCAATTTGAAACGGTATTTTAGCGATAACGGTATTATAACGATAACGGTAACCAACCTTGGTTTTAACTAAAATTCAACAATTATTTTAATTTTTGCATTAAAAATACATAAATTGTTTTTTCGGACTTTCTATATTTTCATATATTTAGTTAGAATATTCTTCTACCTCAAGTCCAAATTCTAATATGATATTGTCATATTAGATTTTATTTGTTGTTTTACTGCTTTCATTGATTACTGTGTAGTAAAGAACTAATACCAATTGTTTGTTGCATTTTGGTTATTATAACAAACATTTAATTGCAATAGCTAGTAAAAGGTAAACCGTGTGCCAATTAAACAATTTAAAACAATTTTGTTTGACCTTAATTGGTTGGAAAGCCCGATTGTTGTTACAAAAATAATCTTCATTTAGTTGTGATTTCTAATTTTATATTATTAACGCAGACTTCTTACTAATACAATTGATAATATCTCATTGATATTATAATTATGTAGTAGAGGTATAATTTTGGAAATCAGTTGCACTCTAATAAAAATTTATATATTTTATTTATTTACCCTATTTATAGTAGGTAACTTTTTACCTACTATAATATCAGTAGAATTACTCTGTGTGCGTAAATTAAGAATAATACACATATTGTGTACACACAATGTGTGTAAACTTATATAAAATGGGTGTATTAAATTTTTATCCATTGTACTTCATGTTGTAAATTTATCTGTTTTAGTGCGTACAAAAATAGTTTTAACAAGTAAATATAAGCACAAAACGCCTAATAATACACGGCTAAATACTCAAAAATGTAAAAAAGTGCGTATGTTTACAATATTACCCGGTTATACTAAAACCACCTAATAAATGAGCTTTTATAACAAAAAACTGAAAATAGGATTGAATTTAAAAAGTAAATTTTATTTAAAAAATAATAACATGATTTTCTGAATAATTTTTGTGTTTGCGATACTCTTGGCTACTACCATACCCAGCAAAAATATATGTAAGTCATTCAAAACCAACAACTTTTAAATTGGTTACAATGGAGCGATAAGTGCTCTTTTTCTGTTTCGAAAGTATGTGCTTTAAAACAACTTTCAAAAATGTATATGTATGTATATAATGTTTATTTTTTTCTTTGTAAATGCATTTGTTTGTAAATTACGAATTTATTAGAGATTCCATTTTTTATCTCTTAAAATAACAAAATAGTTAATTTTATTAACGTACTTTATTAATTTACAATTATTTACATATTTTTTAATTATTCGTACATATTTTAAAAAATACTTCAATTACAGTTCCCATTGAAAAAGGGAAGGAAATTAAGAATTGGATCCCATTGAATCTACTGGACTATGACCCAAATATGAATTCTTCTTTTCACTAAATGCAAATATATAAAAGTTAACAATTAAAATGTAATGTTAAGGCTCTATGAAGTCACTCGTGTGCTTTTGCACCGTGCACCAAGAAATATATTAATAAAATTTGTTGCAATGTTAACATATTTTATCGTTTAAAACATACCAATCAAGAGGTTCGTTAACAGAGGTTGGTCCCTTACTTTTGCTTAACACAAAAAGTTATATAAATGTCACCTACTTTAAATATCGATATGCTTTAATTGCTATTAAATCAAACTAAATAAATAATTCTATAGTGACAAAAAATATATTATTTCTTTAACTCAAAAATATTTATTCTTTAACTCAAACCGTCAACTTTAAAATGTCCATTAAAGTTCCAAATTTTAATTAATGTTAAAATTTTGCTAAATGAACTTCTTCAATATAAGAATTTAACTATAGCATTGGAACTTAATGCAACGTTTAATGAAAACGTTGATTTTAAGCTAACGATGAATTCAAATGACGACATTGTATTGGCCTTCGAAATAGTTCTGGGGAAAAACTGTCCTCCAACGGTTCTCGGATTCTTTAATGAATTCAAAGCTAAAAGTTCAATCGTAGATCTGTGGCTTCAGCAAATTTATAATGATGGCCTTATTACCGTAGAGTTATAAAATGTCGATGCTTTTCTCTCCTTTATTTGTTAAAATGAAAAAAAAAAATATATGAAAAAATAGTTTCCTAGTACGCTTTAATATTCTAAAAATTCCTTGAGTAATGTTTTTAAAAAAAATTAATCAGAGGGTTACATATAACTTTTAGGCCCAGCTTTTAGGATGTAGATTATCTTTAAACTTAGTTTAACGCAGTTTAAACTGGAATACTGCTTCTAAAATCTATTTTATTTTCTTTCAATGAAGACATAAATTCTAAACGAGAAAAGTTGTTCGGTCAAATTTTTGTTAGTAAACTTGAAATGGGTGATATAATTTGTTTTCGGTTTAACTGAACCAAGTTAACTGACATCCCAAAAACTCGGTCTTAATGTATTAATCTGATTTAATTCAATATTCTATGTTTTTTGAATTTAAAGACTGAAATAAACATGTTACAAACTTATTTAAAAAAAACTGTTGAACAAAAATTAAAAAAAAATTTGGTTTTGTCTGATTTTGACTTAATCGAATTGATTCAGATGCAAAAGAAGTGTTTCCTTAATATTGTCCTACAAATAATAATAAATTAAAGCTTTTATTACACAATAGGTTCAGAAATGGGTTCTGTAAAAGCTAAACATTAAAATTGCCTCTAAAATATGCTATTTCAGACATTATAAAAAGCACATTTAAATCACTTTTAAAAATGTATTATATTATATATTATAAAGAGTACTTCTAAATTACTCTGAAAATGCAAACAAAATGTACTCGTATTGATCTGATGAAAATGTATATCTAAAACCCATACTTTATTAACATCATGTAATCACTTTTAAATTACTAACAAAATGCTTAAATTGAACTACTGACAACATGGGACATCACGTGTAATATAAATCAGTGCTAGAGCTAAATTGTAACTACTTCACAATCAGTTGATGCCATTCGGAGTGCTTTTAAAATAACTTTTTGTAATGACTTTTTTTGCTGGGTATTTTTATTTTTCAAATTAAGGGTATTTCCAGCCGGTGTACCAAGAAAAAAACATTTTTTCTACTATATGGCTATGATTAGCTTAAAATTTGGAATACATATTTTCCTAATTATTAATAAAATTTTAATTTTTTAAATTTATGCAGAATTCCTTGTGACTCGTGCTTTATCACTGTTCAAATTAAGGTTGTTTTAAAAAAATTCGAGAACACATACACTCATATAACACTCTTTTTTACAATAGCTGTATTTTTTCTCATGTCTATCAACATTAAGTATTTAAAGTACTGAGTACAACCAGTGGGTTTCTATACCACTCTTCCTCTGTTAACCTTTACTCTTTATTTTTCTTCCTGAAGTCGGGAAAGAAAACAAAACATGTTGGTAAACATTGTAAAAAATGAGAGATTGAGTGTTTTTTTTACACATTTCCCTATATAATAAGCATTGAGGTTGAGTGAGTTTTTTCAGATATTTAAGAGAATTTTCAGATTTTTAAGAGGACTTAAGAGATTTCAATGTTGCTTCAACATGGAAAAAATTAACGTGCCAACAAACTTTTGTCAATAGTGTCAATTTTGGGGTTTTTTTTAATGTTGATAGTTAATATAGTTTTATTTTTTAAAATATAGTTTATTTTAACAAAAATAATATACATTTAAATTAACAAGAACGGTGAAAATGAATTATATATTATTTGTATAATAAAATAAATTATTTAAAATATTTTCAAATAATATTAACAAAAATTATTAAAAACATAAGTTGAATTATATATTATTTGTATAATAAAATAAATTATTTAAAAAATTTTAAAATAATATTAACAATAATTATTAAAAACAGTAGTTGAAAAAAATTTACTACATTCATTAAAAAATCCCTAAATGGAAAATCAAACTTGACAACACTGATCAAAGAAGTTTTTTTCAAAAGCAAATAACGAAAAAATGTTTCTCAAAATGATCTTCCGACTCATTTTTCTCTTAACAACATTATCAACATGTTTTCTTAGCATTTGCCAAGTTCGTCACACAACAACAAAATTTGGTGAGGACGGTAGTCCAGTGGGTATCTATACAACTCTTGCTCTGTTAACCTTTACTCTTTATTTTTGTTCGGGAAGTCGGGAAAGAAAACTAAAACATGTTGGTAAACATTGTAAAAAAATGAGAGATTGAGTGTTTTTTTACACATTTCCCTATATAAAAAGCATTGAGGTTGAGTGAGTTTTTTTAGATTTTTAAGAGAATTTTCAGATTTTTAAGAGGATTTAAGAGATTCCAATGTTGCCTCAACATTCAAAAAATTCCGTGCCAACAAACATTTGTCAATAGTGTCAATTTTGGATTTTTTAAAACTAATACTGATAGTTAATATAGTTTTATTTTTTAAAATAATAGTTTATTTTAACAAAAACAATATACATTTAAATTAACAAGAACGGTGAAAATGAATTATATATTATTTGTATAATAAAATAAATTAAGTAAATGAATGTTCTTTTTAGTTTGACTCTATCTAGATCATAAATTAATATCACTTTCTGTTTAAACTATTTTCAAATCAAAGAAAGATGATACAATTTTGACAAGTAAATTACAAAGAATAAAAATATATTTGAAAGAATTCGATAAGACCAGCAATACAGAATACGTATTTTCGGCTTTCGCTACAAAGCCATCATCAGTGTATTTCGTCTTGTGTGGGCTAATATTTTAATGTTGTCTACTTATGTGACCGCTGAAAGAAAATCGAGTTTCGTATCAACAACTCAGCTTAGACTAACATCAACGAAATTTAACAATGCTATTTTTATCCTTTGTTATTATTACTCTATTTTGCTTTGAACCTTAATTCTTAAGATATCTCAGCTGATTCTATTCAACTCTGTGTATGATAACCACAGATTTTTGAATTACAACGAACCGTTAAATTTAAATGTATATTATTTAAATTATATTTTTGCACCGTGTCAATGTGTTTTTTAAGATGAATGGATGAATATTTAGTTGATCTCTTATTTTTAAATAAATGAATGTTCTTTTTAGTTTGACTCTATCTAGCGGTATTTCGTTTATACAAATATCTGTTAACAGATCTTCCACTTACGAAAAGAAAATTTGGTCAGAATTCGAAGAATATCGATTTTTTAAGAAATTCACATCTTTTCAACGAAACAAACTATATTTGCCCAAATTTGAATTGTTATACATTAGCTCTGTTCCACGTACGTTACCGCGGGTGCCAGCGGGAACCCATTCTTACCAAAAAGCGTTTCTATTGTTAAAAATTGGGTAAATGAGAGCGTTGATGAGAGAATAATTTGTTTCTCATTTTACCAGAAGTTACCCGTACTTTTTTTTCGGGTAAAATGGCAAAACTGTCAAATCACTTGTTGTTTATAAATCAGCTGTTTTAAATTTGTAAAAATAATTAAAATATTAACAAAAGTTGTAAACATTAATTAATATCGTTAACAAATACCGCGTTCTAACACTTTCTCTTTATTCCCTTCGATATTTTATTGTTAAAAATAGCTTTTGTTTATATGAATAACTTTGACATAATTATACATGACACCATATTAAGATTTTTACCCGGGCGTGCAATTACCAAAAGTGGAAAATTAAAAATATCGGAAACGGTATTTTAGGGATAACGGTATTTAATTTATTTCGGTAACGGTATTTAAAGGGTATTGATATTTCATTTATTTCGGTATTAGTATTTTAAAGATAACGGTATTTCAGTTATTTCGATAACGGTATTTTAAGGATAACGGTACTTCGCTTATTTCGGTAACGGTAGTTTAGGGGTAACGGTAGTCAGTTGAAAGGGTTTTGAATCGATAACGGTATTTTAGCGGTATTGCCTGCCAACCCTGATAATAACAAAGCTAGTTTAGAGTCTCTTATTATAAAATCAGTTAAAAATTTTTCTCCAGGTCTCCAGGTCTAAATAGTTGCTCAGATGATACTAAATTTCAGCGCCCCCTACCTGTGAGTAGTGTAAGTTTTGATTTCCTATCTCTATAATTAATAGTCTCTGAATTATAGAGATAGGAAATCAAAACTTACACTACTCACCGGTAGAGGGCGCTGTAATTTAGTATTACCTGGGCAACTATTTAGTATCAGTTTGATTTATATTTAAAAACTCAAAAACTGCTGAAAACTGAGCAAAATAACGAAAAAACAAACGGGGAATATATTCAAATAATAAAATTTAATATATCCGTTTGTTTTTTTCTTTGTTGTTTGTTATTATTTAAATTTAAATAAAAAAAATAAAATTGTCAATTTTATGAACAAAGTGCCATCTAGTGCTAACGATGTTTTTATAACTTATTTTTTTGGTGATACCATATCCCTGGCTCATATAACGCCATTATTGAAATAAACTTTATGATATCTACCCAGCAAAATCTTTCATTACCAAATAAGTGGTTATATAATAGAAATTCATAGCTCCGCACAACTTATTTTTTGGCGTCTACCCAGCAAAATCTTTCATTACCAAATAAGTGGTTATATAATAGAAATTCATAGCTCCGCACAACTTATTTTTTGGCGTCTAAACTCATTATTTTTGTTTGGCGTGGTCGTTTTTATAAGTAGTCACGCTTACCCGCTCGCTTACGAAAAAATGAGAAATAAGTAGTTATGAGATTTTGAATAATAAGTGGTTACACGCATGCTTACAAAATGTTGAATTATAAGTGGTTATCCGATTGCTTACTTGATTCTTAAAAATAAGGAGTTAAGCAAATATTATTAGCTTAAGGAAATACATTCAGAAAAATTTAAGTTTTCTCTAGTGTGTAATTTTAGGACACATCATAAAAATTTAAACATAAAACATATTTACATATAATAAATAAAAATGTATAAAATTTAACTGTGTAAAAAGTACTTATTTAAACTATTACGAGTAAGTCATTATTTTATATTTAGAAACAATGAATACAAAAGGCCGTTATTAGGAAGTCATTATTTTATATTATAAAATAATGCAAAAGGTAATGATGTATCATTTTTGGTAATGCAGATAGTAATGAGGTGTCATTACCAATATTTTGCTGGGTAAGCTCATTATTTTTGTTTGGCGTGGTCGTTTTTATAAGTAGTCATGCTTACCTGCTCGCTTACGAAAAAATGAGAAATAAGTAGTTATGAGATTTTGAATAATAAGTGGTTACACACATACTTACAAAAAGTTGAATTATAAGTGGTTATCCGATTGCTTACTTGATTCTTAAAAATAAGGAGTTAAGCAAATACTATTAGCTTAAGAAAATACATTCAGAAAAATTTAAGTTTTTTCTAATGTGTTATTTTAGGACTCGTCATAAAAATTTAAACATAAAACATATTTACATATAATAAATAAAAATGTATAAAATTTAACTGTGTAAAAAGTATTTATTTAAAATATTACGAGTAAGTCATTATTTTATATTTAGAAACAATGAATACAATAGGCCGTTATTAGGAAGTCATTATTTTATATTATAAAATAATGCAGAAGGTAATGATATATCATTTTTGGTAATGCTGATAGTAATGAGGTGTCATTACCAATATTTTGCTGGATAAGTACATATGGGTGAAATCAAAAAATGTGATAAGTTTTTGGGTCAAATTTGTGAGAAGCAAAAAGTGTTAATATTTCGGAATGGAATCAGAAAGTTTAGTCATTATAAACCTACCCAGCTGGAAATTGCCCACGATAGAAAAAAAAAGTACTGGCAGAGCACTTTTTTTATTATGCCATTACTACTTAAAAGGTGCTTTGCCACTGTTTTCTGCTACTTTAACAAGATTTTTCTTTCTGACACTTCTTTTACCCTAATAGTTAATACCGAATTCAGTCATGAAGAATTTCAATATTACTTTTTTCATTATATTTTATATAAAACAGCGAGAAACCAGAAAATTTAAGAAAAACTTTTTATTTTCTAGTTTTGCAATTATTTAATATTTTATTACACAATAAAAAACAAAATTAATTTGAAACAAAAATATATATTTTTTATTATTTTATTAAAATTTAGGGTGATTCACCACCAGATTTTTAATTGTTTTTATAGTACTGGCTATACACTGATTTTTTGTATTTAAAGTACTGGCAAGTTACTGAATATTTTTAATTTATAGTACTGGGAAAACAGTACCAACACAAGGCCAACGTGGGCAAATACTTACGGCCAAGCGTATATTGGTGTTATCATTTCGACACCGTACCAGTACTGGAAACGTAAAAAATCCGACACATCGCCAGTACATGCACTACCGTCTCCAACGCTTAGCCAGTACTGTGCCGTTCGTATTTTTCTATCTGGGTAATTGCAAAAAATCTCTTCTACAAGTTGTCGCAATAACTTTTTTTGCACAATTTTAATTTATTTTGTGGTAACGGAGTTTACATTTCCACAAGCAAAAGATATAACAAAAAAAAAATGCGTACATATTTTCTACAATGTATTAGTTTTTCGTATTTGGGTTTTCAAATATGCCGTTGTTTTTCTTGTTCGTTAAATAGTTTGGTGTAAAAGTTAGGAACGAAGTTTACAATATTTTTTCAAATGTTATTAAAGACATCCTTTTTCATCTCAAGAATGTTAGTTACATGCTGCAGAAAAACTTCAAGTCTGTTAGTCCAACGATAATTTGTGTATAAATAACATTATACTTTTCGCGATATAATTAATAGATAACTCCAAAATTCTGGTGTATGCATTTTTATCAAAAAAGATGACGAAAAATCATTACAGAGTTAAAGTCGTGTTAGCATTGATATACGAAGAAGTTTGTAAAATGTATTTTTGTTAAAGGCGTTACTTTTCCTCTTCACAAAAATTCTTACAGTTAGTCTTTAGCTTCATTGGTTATTAAAATATAAGCTATTAAAGTTGAAAAACCTTATGAGTTACTGGTTACGGAGTTTACATTTGGCCTATAAAATTGGTTACAAATTTTATGTATTAACCAAAAATTGGTCAGATTGTTATAAATTTTGTAAAACAGATGACATTGCGCTGATATATATCAAAATATACGAGTATAACTCAAATGCAATCCATGCATTACAAATTAGCTGCCCGACTAAAAAAGATGTTATATAATCATATATCACCATATATAAACCCACACTAATAGAAAAAAGTCCGTAGAAAATTTAGTAAAAACTACTAAAAATTAGTTAAAAATGATGCTGCAGAAAAAAACTGCTAAATTAGCAGATTATTTTTGCTATATATTAGTAATATAGGAACAGCAAAACTAAAACTGTTAAATATACAGAATTTTAGTTATATATGAGCTAAATTTTTGTAAATGGAGATTAGCAAATTAACCTGCTAAAATCAGCAAAAAATTTTGCTAAATAATTAGTAGCCTAAAAAATCACCAAAAAATTTAAAATTTTCGAAGTTTTTTTTCGATTTTTTTTTCAAATGCAAATAAAAATCGAGCCTTTTGAAAACAGCAGTTTACAATTTTTTAGCAAATATTTCTGCTGATTTTAGCAGAATAGACTGCTATTTGCATTCAACTAAATTTAGCTTAAAAATAGCAAAAATTTTGTAGATTTAACAGTTTATTTTTGCTATTTTTAGTCTACAAATATTTAGCAAAATTTTCTGCAGATTTTACAGTACAATTTGCTATTTTCAATTAACTAAAAGTTAGCCTAAATATAACTAAAATTCTGTAAATTTAGCAGTTTTAATTTTGCTGTTCTCATTTTACTAGTATTTAGTAAAAAAATCTGCTAATTTTAGCAGTTTTTTCTGCAGCATCATTTTTAACTAATTTTTAGTAACTTTTTCTGCTATTTTTACGGATTTATTTCTATGAGTGCATATATACGTCCATATCTAATTTGATCCGAATATTGGAATATATAATTATATCAAGCGAGATAAGCATGCAATTTGATCCGAAAAATGGGTCTATCTAACTGCATCAAATTATATATAAATACATATAATTTGATGAAGACTTTCAAAGAAAATTTTAGTATATGTGACCTTCTCCGAGAAAAGGGACCTAGTGTGTCAAAAAACGGGTTTGGACTTAAGAGTGGTTCTGGAGTTAGATTTTTTTTTTTCATTTTCACACACTAGGTCCCTTTTCTCGGAGAAGGTCACATATATTGTTGAGATCACTTATCTCATTCATATTAAATACACTCATACAAATAAGTCCGTAAAAATAGCAGAAAAAGTTACTAAAAATTAGTTAAAAATGATGCTACAGAAAAAACTGCTAAGCAGAATCAGTTTGCTAAATATTAATAAAATGAAAACAGCAAAAAAAACTGTTAAATTTACAGAATTTTAGTAATATTTGAGCTAAATTGTTTTTAATTGCAAATAACAGTTTAACCTGCTAAAATTAGCAAAAAAAAATTGCTGAATAGTAGTTTAATAAAAATAGCAAAAAAAAAAACTGTTAAATTTACAGAATTTTAGTAATATTTGAGCTAAATTTTTGTTAATTGCAAATAACAATTTAACTTACTGAAATCAGCAAAAAAATTGCTAATTAATAGTAGAATGAAAATAGCAACAAAAAAAACTGTTAAATCTACAAAATTTTTGCTAAAATTTTCTGAAATCAACAAAACTTTGGCAGATTACTAGTGGACTGGAAAAAGGTAAAAAGGAGCAAATGAAATGAAAATTAAAAAATAAAAAATAAATGTGTATTTAAAAACATACTTGGGACCAGTTTATTGAATGTGTCAATTAATTGAAATTTTTTCAATTGGCGTTGTTCAATGCCTAAATGCCCATTTATAATTGATGAAAGAAGTATTTGTTTTCATGTTTCAACAAAAGAATAAATTAAGAAAAAAAATTAAAAATTCGCGTATTTCTTATATTTTTTTATATTACAATGCTTTTTCTTCAATTATGTGTACATTTCATTACCATTGTTTTCATCAATGCAAATTGAAAAAATTTCATTGGCATTGAATGGTGATGAAATTTGTTGGCATTGACATTGAGATAAAGTAATGCCAATTATATTTCAATGCCAATGAAAATTTCCCAAGAATGATTTTTTGTAAAAGTGGTAATATTAATAGACAATAATATGTTAACCATAACACCCCAGTCAGAAATCCCCAGTGGTACAAAAAATCAAGCACTGGCATACCACTGGGTAACCACGGTGTTAAAAATAAATGACTGGCAGAACACTCATTTAGGACGCTTTCCCAGCGTTTGCAAAAAGCGTTTTGCCAGTATTTGTTTCGGGGGTTTATAAAAAAAACCACTGGCATAGAATTGGCTTAAGAGTGATATGCCAGGGTTTGCAACCAGTGGTTATCCAGTGCTACCTAGCCAATGCTACCAGTGGTATAAAAATCAATTCACTGGTAGACCAATGATTTTATACAAATGCTGACGCTTTGTTAAAAAAGGTTTGTACCCGACTAAAAAAGATATTATATAATCATATATCACCATATATAAACCCATATATACGTCCATATCTAATTTGATACGAATATTGGAATATATAATTATATCAAGCGAGATAAGCATGTTATCCAACCTGATACAATTTGATCCGAAAAATGGGTCTATCTAACTTCATCAAATTATATATTAATACATATAATTTGATGAAGATTTTCAAATAAAATTTTAGTAAATATTGTTGAGATCACTTATTTTCATTCATATTAAATACTAATGCTTAATTTAATGTTTAGAAAAATTTTTGTTAATAAACTTGGAAATAGCTGACAAAATAAAACATTACAAAAATTTGTCGGAACAACTGTCTTATAAAATAAAAAAATAACTTTCAGAATTAATTTTTTTTCACGGAAAAAATAACTGAACTTAAACCATATTTATTTCAACATATGTTTTTCTAATTTTTATTTTTAAATTTAAAAATTGCAATTTAACTTTATAAAATTTTGTAAAATTAGATATCATGTCAGATATAATTATATATAAAATTAATACAATTTTCTATTAACTTTGTTATATATTTTGATATAATATGGTTTATAAAAGCTTATATGCCATTATATATAATTATGTATGAACTATATTTGCAGATCTCTTAATATATGGCTGGAGACCAAATCACATATGATTATATATAACGTTATATCAAACATATTTATAAAACCAAAGTGTTAATATAAATGTATATGGTTATATAAAGCCACGCATATAAACATTTAAAGTTGTATCAAATCATATAAGATTATATAAAAACTTTTTTAGTCGGGTAGTCAGAAGGTTCCGAGTTCAAATCCGGTTGCAAGGAAAATTTTTTTTTTGATTTTTTTTAATTTAATTTTTTTTTATTTTATAAAATCAATCCTTCAAGACCAACTTTTCTTTTGCCCTCCCAACGCTAGCATATTAGTTACAAAAAATTGTTTGCCAGTACTAGCATTTTGGCACAGCCAGTAGTTGTCCAGCTATTATCACTAATTTATGTGTTTAGCCATCAAATATTATATGTCTCGTTAGCTCAGTGGGTAGAGCAATCGTCTGCCAATCTGACGCCCTGGGTTCAAATCACGGCAGGACCAAAAAATACATATGAACTTTTTTTACATTTTATTTTGGAAAATATATTTCCAGACCACCTATTTATTAGTTTTGCCAGTGTTTTGCCAACGTTAAAAAATTTTGTTCCTCCAGTGCTTTTCCGGCGCTTTTTTTTTTTTTTTTTTTTTTTTAAAGAGAAGCAACACTCAGGAGATTCTTCCTATTAGTTAACGTGTTGCTTGGATAGAGAAGAAGTGAAGGGGATAGAGAAAAAGTGAGAGGTGGTGAAAGATGAAGGGCTTCAAATATGGCAGTTGTTGCGCGCCATCTGTCGGTGAGTTGGCGAACTTTGTTGAAGCTTTTTAGTTCATAGCCCTGTTATATTATTTCACTTCGGTGGGGTTAAGTGCTATGGGAACACCGAAGGAGGACGCTGCGATATGTATGAGGGATAGAAAAAAACTCATAAATATTACTATTTTTCATCAATTGATGTTGCATTCGTTGGGGCTCGAACCCGCAACCTCACGTGTAACAGTCCAACGCGCTAACCATTACACCACAGCTCCCTTTTGAACAGCCGGTCCTTTTGTCTAATGATGTTATCATTTTGGGAATGGGAAAGCACTTTTTGCCAGTACTTGTACCACCTGTTAAAGTGCTTTACCACCGCTTTCCCGTTTGTATTTTTCGGATTGGGAAAATGTATTTCAGAGACCCTTCTTTGATTTTCATTGTTTGCTGATCGGATATGTACTTCCGAATTTATTTGAGTTTTCATTTTCACCTCTAAAGCTCCACCCACAGGAAAGAAGGTGTGGCCGATTAAAAATATCGTATTCTTTATATAAGCTTAAAAAATACAATATTGGGGGAAAAAATTAGGGTCATCCCCGTAAACTCCACTTGCTCCCCAGAGATACTTTTAATCACAATTTTCATATTAAAATGGTTCGTCCACAATAAACCTTGATCTTTGAAAATTAATGCATTACGATAAATAGAAACTTTTCTCATAAATTTTAATAATTTAGATATTTTATGAGTAGGACAAATTTTCAACCATTTCAATTTAGCTTTATTTTAAAACTTTTTGCATTATTTTTGGCGAGTTAAAAATATGCAGTAATTTTTATGAGTCATTTAACATTCTGTTTATAAGCGCTCCAAAATTGGTGGTTTAGTTTACAAAAAATTTGTAAAATTAGCAAATCTTCTGTTAAAAATTAGTAACTAAAATTCAGCAAAATTCTGTAAAGCTAGCAAATTTATTGTTAAAAATTAGTAACTAAATTTAGCAAAAAAAAAAAATAGCAAAAAAAATTGTAAGTTAGTAGTGTGGAGGTAGCAAAAAAATGAACTAAAAATTTAATTTTAACTAAAAATTAGTTAAAAAATTGTTAAGTTGAAGTACTAACAGTTTTACTAACTTTTCTACAAACTTCTTTCTATGAATGTACTATATGTTTAATGTTTAGAAAAATTTTTCCTAATAAACTTGGAAATAGCTGACAAAATAAAACATTACAAAAATTTGTCGGAACAACTTTTTCTAGGTTAAAGTTTTGGTCTTATAAAATGTGTCTTTCTTATTAAATAAAAAAATTAACTTCCACAATTCTTTTTTTTTTCATGGAAAAATAAATGAACTTAAACCATATTTATTTCAACATATGTTTGTCTAATTTTTATTTTTAAATTAAAAGTAAAAATAATTATTTGGACCTTTAATTCCACAATGAAAAAAATTTTTTTTTTTTATTTCTTTAAAATTATTTTTATTTTAATAAAGAGTATTTTGCCAACTATTTGAAAAATATATGTTAAATTCAATTATAAACTTCACAATTTCCTTGAGCTTAAGGTTTGTTTTTTATATATAAAAAGTTTTTTATATATAAAACACAAGAAGATGCTACACAATGGAGTAGCGAAATATCGAAAATAAAAAACTTTTTATATAACATATAATTAACAAACCTTAAGGTCAAGGAAATTGTAAAGTTAAATATAGGAAAAGAAGGTTAAATAAACTACAAGAATTTTCATTAATAAACATTTATTTATATGTCAAATGCAAGTTTTTTTTTTTAAATTTTTAAAATGCAATTAAACTTTATAAAATTTTGTATAATTAGATGTCATGTCAGATATAATTATATATAAAATTAATACAATTTTCTGTTAACTTTGTTATATATTTTGATATAAGATTACCCACACAGAACCAATTTTGTTCATAAATAGTATGAATTACATTCATTGATTTGAATTCATAATATGTATGAATAAATTCATACAGATTAGTTAAATATTCATAAATATTATAATTTTAAAAATATTTACAAATCAAGTTAATTTGAAATACATAGATAAAAAAAAGTTGTCAAAAAAATCAATTTCTTTGTTTTGGGAAATAAAATTGGAAAACGGAAAGCAAATTTGTGACCGCAAAAAAATCCACAGGTATGTACTAACTTTTTGCAAAAGTAAAATCATTCATATACATGTAATTTGCAGCACTTTTCTAATGTCTTTTCAGATCGCAATCCAGTTGACCTTTTAATGGATTGGCTGAACCTTATTTGTCATAGGACCCAAAAAATTCAATATTTGAAATCTCCTCCAACATTATTTTGCAACAGGCGATTGAAGCAACGAGTCCTTATAACATATTCAATTGATTGTGTCCAGTTCGTTTTCATTTGTCACAAAATCCGCAAATTGCGTGTGGTTTATCTCAATTTAAATGTCAATTTTATATTTTTGCATAATGTATGTTATGTGTTTTATAATATGTGTAAATTTCTATACAAATTTAATGAAATAAAAATGCATTTTTGATGCACCATAATTAAAATTGGTATTATACCGCGAATATGGCGTATACATTAATTTTATTATTCATTCTGGGAAGAAAAGGAGCGTTCAATTAAAAGGATCCTTAATGAATATATTCATAATATGTATGAATAATTCCTACTATATATGAAAAAGTTTTGGGGAAAAAATGTATGTAGAATTCATACAGTTTATGAAAAAATTTATTCTATGTATGAATAATTTTTTTCTGTGCAGGTAGAAAATTACAAAGGGGCCAGCACTGGCAAAGCACCGAAATGGGTGGTATTAGTGCTTGTTAACAGTGCTTTCCCAACGCCCAAATGATAACACCGTCCCACGGTGGTGCCAATGCTTTACAAAGCCCTGGGAAAGCACTCCGAAAACATAAAAATCAAATGCTTTCCCAACGCCAAAATAAAATAATTAAAGTATTTTCCTGGCACCCAAATGATAACACTGATCTATTTAATGCTTTGCAAAGTACTGAGATGGCACCAAGAAACACAAAAATTAAGGGTTTTCTCTGCCACCAAATTATGAGCCCTCATCACTCAAGAATTTCAAATTACTCTAAAAATAGATGGTTCTTGGAGTTATTGTATTGTGGAGTCAAAAATTATTTAAATATTTACTCGCTTCTTTTTCAAAAATAAAATAATTAGGTGTTTCATAAGGGGTGTGCTATCTGTTGTATCGTTGTATCGTCCTAACAAAAAACAGAGTTGTTAAAATTTTCATTTGTGTTTAACAACGATTTTCTATTCAGTTTTCTATCTGTTAGCACACTCAAACAGAGGACACTAAACATACTTAAAAATGTTGTATCTTGTTATTCTCAAATGTTGTATTTTTTCAATTTAATTTTTAACAACTCTGTTTTTTGTTAGGACGATACAATGATACAACAAATAGCACACCCTTTGTTAAAAACCTTAATGTATTAGGAAAAAAACGCTGGAATGTCACCATTTCAAGTGTTGATAAAGTGTCCAAATTTAGTGGTTTGCAGTACTTCTTTTTGTTAGACCGCCGTCTATCAGTGCTTCTTTTGAGTTACCACACATAATTTCTACTTGTGTGTTTATAGAAGCTTATACGCCATAATATATAATTATGTATAAACTATATTTGCAGATCTGTTAATATATGGCTGGAGACCAAATCGCATATGATTATATATAATGTCATATCAAACATATTTATAAAACCAAAGTGTTAATGTAAATGTATATGGTTATATAAAGCCACGCATATAAACATTCATTACTATACCAAATCATATAAGATTACATGAAAACTTTTTTAGTCGGGTGGTTACAAGGTTTTTATCACATTTTTTGCTTTTATCACATTAGACTGTCCCTTAAAATAACGATTTGTCGATTTTCGTTCATTACACCCCCCAGTTTTATTGAAAATGGTCCCTAATGGAAGAAATCAATTTTTTTTTGTAAAACGTTAACCCGTGCCGAAAGTTGGACGAAAAAGGCCCATTTTGGAAAAAAAGTGTATTACTATTAAAAATTCCCAAAATTCGAAATTTCGAAAAAAATTATTTTTTATTCCATTTATTCATTTAATATAAGGTATGTTTTTTTTCGAATTTTATATCTATATCTATAACTACTTGTAAAAAAACGACTATCTGTACTTACCTGACTTTTCTTTTATTTTTTGTAAACAAATGAAATTTAAACATTTGGAGTCCCCTTTGTACAAAAGCTGTTTTCGTACAAAGACTTCGCCGGAACGCGAAATGGAGCAATAATCTTGTGTGCTCTGTTCCACCATTGCTAACAAACGCATAATTCATTTATTAGCTTTTGTTGTTTTTAATATTTTAAGAAATAAAAAATACTAAAATTTCAAATATTTTTATGACAAATATATTTTTGTTACATTTGAAAGAGAAAAGCCAAGAATTTTTAAGACTTGGTAGCATTTTTATAACTACTTAATTTTTAAGAAGCTAAATTTATACCTACTTAAAAATTTTATAAATGCTTAAATTTATATGGAATATTTATACAAAATTCGAAAAAAACAAACCTATAGTCAAAATGATTCAGACATGGAATTTTTTAAGCCTGGAATCCAAAATGACCCACGAATTTGATAAAAATGCAAAAACGTGTTTTTTTTAAAATTAATTTTAAAGATTTTTTAAAATGCCTAGATTGGAGCTGTCGATTGCTAGTTGTATCACATAATAGTTAATATTAAAGAAAAAAAATAAATTGGAAAAATGATAATTCGAGTTTGTGTTTGGAGCGACTGCTTTCCAGGACATTTTACAAAAATTGCACATTTTGTCAAAAATTAAACAAAATTTGAAAAAACCAACACTTAAATTTGGTTAGACTATAATTAACTTTACATTTGTTTAAAAACTCTTTAACCCTTAGTAGCCTGGGGTCAGAAAAGACCCATGAAACTTAATATTAATTTCGAAATTTCGAATTTTTGGAATTTTTAATATTAATACACTTTTTTTCAAAATGGGCCATTTTCGTCCAGCTTTCGGCACGGATTAACGTTTTGCAAAAAAAAAATCGATTTCTTCCATTTGGGACCATTTCCAATAAAACTGGGGGGGGGGGGGGGTGTAATGACAAATCTATTTTTAAGGGACACTCTAATATACATACATATAAATAAAAAATTAAGTAAATATTTATAAAATTTATAAAAATTGATGCTAAAGATAATGGTTAAAGGGACTTATGCCACTTTAAAAATAAACAGTTCAAATGTGTTAGAAATTGGTATTAGTCAACATAAAATTTAATTTAAATTTTCAGGATTTCTCAAGCTGATATGGAAGTATATTTGAAAGCTCTAAATGAAGCAGATGATGAAGCCAACACATTACAAGAAGCTGCTTCGAATTTACAACATAAATTTCAAGAACTTATAGCAGATGACAAGGAAATGCACGCAAAGGCATGTAAAGGTAAGTTTCACATAACAGTTGTACATCTTTTAATTATTACTAACCCCTTAAGGGTAAGTAAAAATAAAAATTTAAAAGTATTTCAAATTATTAATTTAATAAAATATTAAAATTATGATTTGATTTCCCACAAAAAGGTCATTCATATTTTAATATATGATCTTTAAAATGGTCGTTGTTTTTTTGTGGTAAAAACATCAATTGAAAGTTAGCAAGTTAAGTGCTCTTAATATTTTAACAATAAAACAAATATATATAATATTTTTTTAGTTCTTTGTTTCACAATAAAAAAAAAGGGTAAAAAATACAAAAGCACTTAAGAGTTTCGCAAAAAAATCAAGCCAACTACATGCATCCAAAACAACATACAATAAAGACAAGAAGTCATATTTTCAAGTTGAAAAACTGATTCAATTATTGTGCATTTTGCAGTTTCCTTGGGAGATTTTTGTAAAACATTATTCGCTTGAACATTTTGTTATGGCTGTTATGTATGGATACTTTGTATGCCCTACAGCATACAGAGTGTTGAAAGTTTATGATTGGGTTAATTTTGTAAATAAATAAAAAATCAGATTTTAATTTACTATTTAAAAATTACAAGAATTTTATTAAATAACTTCATACTCTGTGGTTATTTTTATATTAAGTTCGTTCCTATAGTTTTTCAATTAAGTTCCATAAAATTAGAGTTTGCACAAAATTTTCTCACAAAAGTACTGGAACGCAAAAAATAATTTTTGTAGCCTAAAAATTTGTTTCCAGAAAAATATGGAATGAAAATAATTTCAGTCTGAAAAATTACACAAATACGCCCAGCAAAAGTTTTGTAACCCGTTCTAAAATAAATACATATTCTTTAATAGCATCCATGGAACTACACTGATAGAATTTTGTACATAGTATTAATGAATTTGTTCATTAATACAATGAATTTTTTAATTGAAAAGTCCCCAAAGAACGGTTTCATTGGATTAATAAAACATGTTTCATTAAATCAATTTTAATGAATGGATTCATTGATCTAATGAAAGTTTCAGAGAATATATGAATTTTTTTTTATTAATTTTAAGATAAACATCATGAAAGTTTCATGTGTTTAATGAATTAAATTCATTACTTTTATGAAATAATTTCATTAATATTTTTCATTTTAGCATAGACTTAATGAAATTATTTCAATAAGACATGAAGTTATTATTAGTATAATGATTTGTTCATATTTTTAATGAAGCGTTTTATAGATTTCGCAACAATTCCACGTAAGTGAAAATTGAATTTGACAGCTTTTTTTGCAAAAGTATGAACAAAATACCGGGCTTAAGGGTTAAAAGCAAAAGTTGATCTAAGATGCAATTATGTGTAACCAAATCATACCATTATGTAAGCACTTTTTTGATATTCAAAGGCTTTTCCCAAAAAACTCGCTTTAAAATAAAAAAAAAAACTGGAATCGGCTCGTAATGGGTTAGTAAATATGTTATATTAAAGCCATTTCAATTACCTTTCCAATGATGCTCATATTGTCATATTGATCCGATAATAAATAGCGAAGATACGGGCAATTCCATGTTTTAACTTTGACCCGAAATAGGGGTCTCCGACAAAACAAATTTTTTTTCCTCTTCAGCCCAAAAAGTAATATCTGGCGGAAAAAATCGTGGCTGTGCCCCTAAACTCAACTTGTTCCCTTAAAGCCGATATAACTCCCGAGATGAGGGTCTCTTTGTTTAGCCCAAAAATAACACATAAAGGGTTCTTCAATAAGAGCGCTACAAAAGTTTTTTTAAATAAAGCGAAAACGGTTTTGGATATCAATGAAATTCTTTATTCCTGTGAAAGTACGTTCGATGCCATTATGTATGGAAATCGATCTCTTTTGCATGGCCACCACGGGCACGCTTGCAGAAGCACAGACGCTGAATTCAATTTTCGACGGTTTTCAAGCATAAATCGGCCGATATTCGTACGAAGTTCATCAATCGTCGCTGGCTTGTTGGCATAGACCATAGATTTGACGTAGCCCCATAGGAAATAGTCCAACGGCGTCAAATCGCACGACCGAGGCGGCCAATCGACTGGACCATTTCGTGAGATAACACGTTCTCCAAACTTGGTTTGCAATAAATTGATTGTAACATTCGCTATGTGGCTTGTGGCACCGTCCTGTTGGAACCACATGTCCTCCAAGTCCAATCATCCAATTGGGGCCAAAAATATTCGGTTATCATTGAACGGTAGCGATTCCCATTCACAGTAACGTGCCGGTCTTGATCATCACGGAAGAAGTACGGCCCAATGACGCCGCCGGCCCATGAACCGCACCAAACCGTAATTTTTTCGGGATGCAATGGTGACTCATGGAGTACGTGTGGATTGCTGTCTGACCAATAACGCATATTTTTTTATTGACGAAGCCATTCATTATGACGACCATAAATTGGACGTAGCGCTCTTAACGTTGAGGCCACTGACTCCGAATGTCGGTAGTAAATTTTAATAATTTCGACTCGTTGTTGGCTCGTATATCTTTCCATCATGAAATGGCAAGAGAAATGTCAAAAGAGCGCCAAGAAATATGGCGTCGTTTGCTGTCCCTGTCTTTCTACTTTTGTAGCGTCCCTGTTGAAGAACCCTTTATATAGGGAAAACCAAAAAGAGGTAAAATTGTAGCTGAAATCAATTTTATAAGTTAAATTTTTTTCTTTATGAAGTTTTCATTAATTTAATGAATTTTTGTATGAAATTATCAAAAAAAAATCTAATGAAAAAATTCATAACAACAATGAATTATCATTAAGTTAATGATTTTCTTCATTAAATCAATTAATCCATTTTAATCAAATCGATTCATTAATGCTATTAACGAAAATTCTATCAGTGTAGTGACGGTGAAACTGGCTCTAGAACCCACACTGAGAGAATTATCTGCATGACATTAATGTGTTTTTGTATAAAACCAATGAAGTTTTACTGGAACGTCCTTTGAAACTTTTAGTTGAATTAATGGAATTTTTCATTAAATGTTTTGAAAAATTTCATTTTATTTATTAAACGTTTCATACACTCAATAAAAAAGTTTCATTAAAACCAGATTCATAAAATGTACAAAGATCTTTCATCAAATTTAAGAAATTTTTCATTTAAACCTGCGGTTACACACACCTTACCACTTCATTTTTGGCAGTATTTTTTAAATATCTCAGCTTATGTTTGGACCACATGCAAAATTTCATTGATTTCGAAAGTGTATTTTTTTTCTCCATATGAAATACATAAAAGGATAATTTTTATTTTCATATATTTACCACTGTTTTCAAAATATTTTCAATATTAAACAATATAAAAAAAATTGATGGTTGTTTACTTGAATATTAGGTAAAATATTATTATAATATTAAGTCTAATAAGATGTCGACCCCCCTCTGGAGGCTATAACAGCTTCGATTCGGGAAGGCATTGACTCAACAAGTTTTTGCAATTCACTGTTTGAAATCTCATTTTCCCAGAAATTTTCCAAATTTTTTTTAGTTTCAGTTTGCTCTGTGGCTTATGTTGAGCCACTTTACGTTTTATCACGTGCCATTAATGATCGATAGGATTTAAATCCGGGGAGTTTCCAGGCCAATCCATGTGCTGAATACCGCGGTCCTTGAATGTTTTTTGCACCTGTAAAAAATATTTAAAAGATTATTTCATAATTTTTAGCTACAAACATGCGAATATATTGATCCCTACGGGGAAAGGGACCGGTCCCAGATGACACGCAGGATAGGTCCCAAGGGGGCGGAGACCGGTCGTTGATCGGTCTTTTTGTTTGAAAGAGACATATCACTTTAACATGGCGTTGTCATTGGAAATGACCAATTGCCACAGTTTAGACACCTTGTGACAGTACGGTGGTGTGTCTAAAAATAGCTTTTCAAATAAACTAATAAAAAATTAAGAATGAAAAATAATCTACTTCACGTCGGAGTAGGGCTCGAAAACACAACCTCCTGCTTGTAAGGCAAACGCTCTACCGTCTGAGCTAATGTTCCCTACGGGGAATGAGGAGTCAATTGCCCTCCAAGGACCTATCCCGTGACCGGTCAACCGAAGGCATATTACTAAATTAGTACAAATATGAACCAAAGAATATGAATTAATTTTCTAAGTATTTTCTGATTCGTTACTTTCACTGTTGCTTTTAAAAAACTTGACCAATACCGAAATAAAAAATAAAATTCGCGTCATATTTTTTAAAATATTTTCATTTAATTCATTTAATTTTCTTTTTAAGTTAAGGGCAATTTTTTAAATTTTTATTTATATTATCAGAGTTTTACAGGTAATTTTCTAATTTTTAATTGATTTTTTAAATTTAATTATGGCCAGCGCAAAAAACGAGTCAACTGCCATTAAAGGACCTATCCCGTGACTGGTCAATCGGGGGCATACTGAAGGCACTTCCACTATATTTATGTGTGTGTTAGTGTTGTTTTCTTTTCTATTTTTTTCTTTTCCATTTTTTTTTTTATTTGCTTGTAGTGGTTGTTTTATCTTTTTTATTTGAACAGAAACGAAAAATATATAACTTTACCATCAGCCAGCCATCACGCATAAGCAACCCTACGGGGAAGGGGACCGGTCCCAGATGACACGCAGGATAGGTCCCAGGGGGGCGGAGACCGGTCGTTGATCGGTCTTTTTGTTTGAAAGAGACATATCACTTTAACATGGCGTTGTCATTGGAAATGACCAATTGCCACAGTTTAGACACCTTGTGACAGTAAGGTGGTGTGTCTAAAAATAGCTTTTCAAATAAACAAATAAAAAATTAAGAACTAAAAATAATCTACTTGGCGTCGAAGTAGGGCTCGATAACACAACCCCCTGCCTGTAAGGCAAACGCTCTACCGTCTGAGCTAATGTTGCTTATGCGTGATGGCTGGCTGATGGTAAAGTTATATATTTTTCGTTTCTGTTCAAATAAAAAAGAAAAAGTAAAAACAAAAACTACAAGCAAATAAAAAAAAATGGAAAAGAAAAAAATAGAAAAGAAACCAACACTAATACACACACAAATATAGTGGAAGTGCCTTCAGTATGCCCCCGATTGACCGGTCACGGGACAGGTCCTTTAATGGCAGTTGACTCGTTTTTTGCATTGGCCATAATTAAATTAAAAAATCAATTAAAAATTAGAAAATTACCTCAAAAACTCTGATAATATAATTAAAAATTTAAAAAATTGCCTTTAAGTTAAAAAGTAAATTAAATGAAATACCAATTGTTAAAACTAAAACAGCTTTAACATTAAAAAACGTTGAAAATACAAAACTTAAAATTTTTTAGCAAAAAATTATAAAAATTTAAAATAAGATCTAAAATAAGCAAATCGTAAAAAATAAAGTTCAAAATAAATAAAAGAGTAAAATAAATAAAAAAATATTTTAAAAAATATGCCGCGAATTTTATTTCTTATGTCGGTATCGGTAAGTTTTTTAAAAGCAACAGTGAAAGTAACGAATCAGAAAATACATAGAAAATTAATTCATTCTCTTTGGTTCATATTTGTACTAATTTAGTAATATGCCTTCTGTTGACCGGTCACGGGATTGGTCCTTGGAGGGCAATTGACTCCTCATTCCCCGTAGGGTAATTAGAAAAAACATCCCCAGATCATTTGACGCTGAGGATGTTTGACCGTTCTAAATACACACGTGTCCTTAAATCTTTCTCCTGGAAAACACGAAGAAAAATTTGCTCATATTTAAAGCGCTGTCCTGTTAAATCTAGCCATCATTTGTGAATAAAAATAATGCACGATATTCAGTTTGTAAAGATCCGATTGGTACTCGCTAAATCTTACTATGTAATTTGATGAAAGGTCGATATCGCTGATTTTTCATTAAAAGCCACGCCTACTTAGAACGGGTAGCAAAATTAAAAAACAAACGCTACACTAAAAATTTCTACAATTTTCTGGGCCATCCTCCAATTCTTCGAGGACAATTTAATCATAATTTTGATCTTTAAAAATAAAAGCATCGGGGATAAAATTAGAAAAAACTTTAATTGATTCTATTGTATTGTCCGTATTGTAAAGTGTTAAAAACTCTGACGATAAGCTATAAATTCGATGTTGGTAGTTTAAATAAGTAAAATTACCTATAAATTTTTTTGTAAAAAAATTCAAGGTTATAAAATAAAAAAGTTAAAAAATTGTCATTTTTATATAAATTAATAAATACCAGTAACTACCCATAAAAATAACGGCATCGGTAACGATAACGGTATTTGGAATTTTTTCGAGAGGTATTGGTAACGATAACGGTATTCACTTTGAAACGGTATTTTAGCGATAACGGTATTATAACAATAAGGTTAACCAACCTGGCTTTTTTGTAAACAACACAAATAATTATGGATGGTAACTAGCGTATTCAATTAATCGGCTTTTTAATTTAATCGATTAATCGTTCAAATAATTATTTGGGTTTTTTTCTTAACCGGTTAATCGAACAAAATTTTAAAATTAATCGATTAATCGAAAAAAATTTATGTAAAATAACATACATACAAACATACACTTGTTGTGCTTTAAACAAATATAAATTCAGTAACTCTTCTGAAATTCATAAAAATAAAAACAAAGGTAATAATTGAGATCAGATTTGATCAATATTTTTATTTTTCTGTCCCCTCTTTCACATATTCAAATTTTATCCAAATCGGGGAGAACCACGCCGCAATGAGTAAAAGAGTTAAAGAGGAATATAAGACCCCGTACATTAATTTGTATCTTTTCCTATGCATTGAATACATAAAACACGTAAATGTAGATAGGAATTTTGTTGAGAATTTATTTTCCCTCTACGTTTTTGTACCTCCATTATTCTATCCTCCTCCTTTATTCTATTTTATTAATTCAGAGTGCTCACTAAACAAACTTTAATACATTGAGTATTAATTATAATTAATAATTCTAATAATCACTAATTATAATAATTATTAATGCTTTCGTTTAATATCAATGTTTAAAAAGTCGTAAAAAATAATTAAAATTTTATTATACGTAAATAGATACTACTACTATATTAGATAAGTCACAACAACAGAGTAGTAATTTGGAAGATGACAAAGCAAACTGTAATAATTTTATGTTGTTTTTGTTTTTTTTTCTTTGTGATTTAAGATGTTTATTAACGCTCCTACTTAAAAACATAAAATTCTCATTGAGTTGAAGCTAACAAATATTTCTAGAAATTCTAAAAGTCGTCCCTTGAGTATATTTTTAGGCCAGAATGAAATCATGATACGTACAACTACAGAAATTATTTATCACGATTTAAAAAAAATTTGAGATTTTAGCATTTTTACTTCAATAGAAAATTTATATTTTTTTAACGTTTTTCGTAATTTTCTACCAATTTCGATTAATCGATTAATCGTATGAAATTATTCGACTTATTCGTTATTCGAAATTTGCACATTTTAAATTATTCGAACAATTTCTGAGCAAAATTGTTCGATTGTTTGTTTGTTAAGGGTATCGATATTTCATTTATTTCGGTATCGGTATTTTAGCGAAAGCGGTATTTAATTTATTTCGGTAAAGGTATTTTAGGGATAACGGTTTTTCGGTTATTTCGGTAACGGTATTTTAGGGGTAACGGTAGTCATTTGAAAGGGTTTTGAATCGAAAACGGTATTTTAGCGGTATTGCCTGCCAACCCTGCAAATAATGATCAAATGACAAAAAGTTCTAAGCAAGGTTATGGTCAAAAATGTTAAACATTCTAGTGGAAATATCAGCTGGTGCCTAACAAGTGTTAAAGTGGCCAAGGCTCATAATATAAAAAGTTAACCTTGTACTACCCGCTCACCCTGCTATATTCGATACATATTGGGTGTGTTTGTTTAGATTTTTAGTAAGAAATTCAAAAGAATTGTAAAAACTAATATCATTTCAAGTGAAATAACTGAAGTAAAAAATGATCAAATTTCACGTCAAAAACAAATTTAAGAGAAAAACTATTCAATATCATAGAAATAACTCTGTAAAAAAAAGCAATTAAAAAATATTTAAAAATGAGGTTGATAATGTTTGGCTAACTGTCAGATAATCTCACTCATATTCTATACAAAAATATTTTACCGGTTTTTCGTTTTCATGTCATTATTTTTTAAATTACTTGGACTCTATGTCAAAATTTGTTTTTGTAACAAAATATTTTCCAATTAAAAATGGATTGTAATTGATTTCGATAAAACTTAAATTAAATTTAAATTAAACATGAAACTGGGCTATTTTTGGTCTTACAATTTAAATTCCATGGGCGAGATCTGATTAAATATGACAACATATCGAGCCTTTGGTGCAATACCGTAGTAACTCAAAATTTGAATTTTTTGAGCTGGGTATACAGAAATTATCTTTGGGGAAATATCTATCTAAAGAAAAAAAGATTATGGTTCTATCTCTAACTGTTCAGATTCTACAGCTAAAAATGTCTTTATTGCCACTAGGTATTTCCAACAATATTTATTTGCAATAATGAAATATTTCCTTTATGACAAGAAATTTACTAACAGAAAACAAATTGCGAAAAAAGAATAAAGCAATATTATTTTTTGCTACGTTTTAGGCACTAAACACACAACTGCATAATTTGATTTCTTTTTTACTTGTTCGTATTATTTCATATTTCATCTTTGTTGTAAAAATAATGTTATTTGCTATAACGATATATTCCGAATTAATTAATAAATTTGTCGTTGGTTTTGTGACAATAACGATACATCATTGATAGGTTGATACAAAATACTTAAATATAAATAAATATTTCATATTTTTAATAATTTTTGGCCTTTTTTTAATTAAAAACTTTCCTCTTTATTTAAAAATTTGTAAAAAAAAATAACATTAGTAAACGAAAATATTATCAAAAAGATGGCTCAAAACTTCAAATTCATTTTTCTAAGTTCACGATTTTTTGAATTACTACGGTATTGCACCAAAGGCTCGATATGTAAAAAGATACACTCATAGAAATAAATCTTTAAAAATAGCAGAAAAAGTTACTGAAAATTAGTTAAAAATGATGCTGCAGAAAAAACTGCTAAAATTAGCAAATTTTTTACTAAATACTAGTAAAATGAGAACAGCAAAATTATAACTGTTAAATTTACAGAATTTTAGTTATATTTAGGCTAACTTTTAGTTAATTGAAAATAGCAAATTGTACTGTAACATCTGCAGAAAATTTTGCTAAATATTTGTAGACTAAAAATAGCAAAAATAAACTGTTAAATCTACAAAATTTTTGCTATTTTTAAGCTAAATTTAGTTGAATGCAAATAGTAGTCTATTCTGCTAAAATCAGCAGAAATATTTGCTAAAATATTGTAAACTGCTGTCTTCAAAAGGCTCAATTTTTATTTGCAATTAAAAAAAAAATCAAAAAACAAAATATTTAGCAATTTTTTTTGCTGATTTTAGCAGGTTAATTTGCTATTCTCCATTTACAAAAATTTAGCTAAAATATAACTAAAATTCTGTATATTTAGCAGTTTTAATTTTTCTGTTCTTATATTAATAATACCTATATAGCAAAAATAATCTGCTAACTTAGTAGTTTTTTTCTGCAGCATCATTTTTAACTAATTTTTAGTAGTTTTAACTAAATTTTTTTAATGACTTTTTTCTATTAGTGTATATTTAGATATTGGGTCATACAAAATTTGTTCGAGAGACTAAAATTATGTCTTATTATATACAGTGCCATACAAAGCAATATGTAACGAGACATAATTGTACACCCAGAAAACATATTCAGTTCTGATAACCGCATTTGTAGCCAATCGCATGGTTCGGTTGTGGTAGCCGAATTTTTCAGTTGTGGCAACAGAAAACCAAATGAGACAGGACTAATTTGACTGTGACAACGGAATTTCAGTTGTATCAAGAATAATTCGGAGGCCACAATCGAAAAATTCCTTTGATGCAACTGAACCATTCGATTGGCAACAAATGGGGTTGTCAGCACCGAATCTGTTTTCTGGGTGTATTAAATAATACACTCAGATAATGATACACATAACTACTTATATGGAACCACATGGTTGATCCCATAAATTGAGATTTGTATTACAATTAGATATAAATCAATACATAATCACTAGGGTTCTCCAAAAAATTTTTTTTTGAGTTTTTGATCGGGCTACCCTCTGGGTGTAAAACTACGTCTCCCAAAAAATTAGAATAATCGGATATCGGGAATGCGTGCCGCATCGGCCCTGAAGTTTGGAACACGGATTACAATGGGAAAATATGAATTTTTGTGCATTTTCTCGAAAACATTGATATTTTGAAACTAAATCGAGACAAAAACATTAAAGAATCATCATATGGAGTGAATTCTCTTTGTAAAAAAGCAATAAAAACTTAAATCGGTTAATAATTAGCCGAGTTATTACAATTTCCCCAGGCAACTGATGAGTCACAGAACACTTAATCAAGAAATTCGGGTCCAAATTTTAAAATTTATTTAAATAAATGAATGTTCTTTTAGATCATAAATTAATATCACCTTCTGTTTAAATTATTTTTCAAAATTAAAGAAAGATGATACAATTTTTACAAGTAAATTACAAAGAATAAAAATTTTATTAAAGAATTCGATAAGACCAGCAAGACAGAATAGGTATTTTCGGCTTTCGCTACAAAGCCATCATCAGTGCCATTCGTCTTTGAATGGGTTAATAATTAATAATTGTCTACTTATGTGACAGTTGAAAGCAAATCGAATTTGTTATCAACAACTCAACTTAGACTAATATCAACGAAATCTAACAATGCTATTTTTATCCTTTGTTGTTATTACTCTTTTTTTTTTATTTAAATAAATCAACGATTCAACTTAAGGTCTTATTTAGAACATATTAGAAATAAGAAACTACAAAATATTTATTTCAGCGGATTTTGAGAAGACAGAGATTTTTGGCATTTATTTAGCTTTTAGACAAGTTTTTCTTTTTTCTTTTAATTCCAAATAATTTTGGCCAGAATATAACAACACAAGATTAAATATTTCAGTGCTGAAAATTAGGGCAAAATATAAATACATGAAAGGAAATTCTAAAAACGTCGTCCCCTGACGATTTCCTCAGGCAAGAATGAAATCCGGATAGGGACATGCCTGCAGCGGATTATTTTTCACAATTTGTTAAATACGTTTGGGATTTTTAGCATATTTAATTCCTTTGATGCAATTAATGTATATCCCGATAAAATAAAATTAAGAAACTAATATGCAAGTGCTTGTGCAAATTTAAATGTTACTGACACTTTAGAAAACATTGTTCTCTATTGTTGTTTCTACATGAATGGATGTCACTACATTGCTAGATCTGTCAAAACAACAGAGTAGTACATTGAAAGATGACAAAGCAAATTGTGGAAAATTTTCTGTCGTTGTTTTTGTTTTTTCTTTGATATTTTAAATGTTTAATAACGCTCCTAGACGAGAACAAAAAATTCTCATTGAGTTTATAATTTAACTTAACAAATATTTCCAGAAATTCTAAAAACGTCGTCCCCTGACGATTTCCTCAGGCAAGAATGAAATCCGGATAGGGACATGCCTGCAGCGGATTATTTTTCACAATTTGTTAAATACGTTTGGGATTTTTAGCATATTTAATTCCTTTGATGCAATTAATGTATATCCCGATAAAATAAAATTAAGAAACTAATATGCAAGTGCTTGTGCAAATTTAAATGTTACTGACACTTTAGAAAACATTGTTCTCTATTGTTGTTTCTACATGAATGGATGTCACTACATTGCTAGATCTGTCAAAACAACAGAGTAGTACATTGAAAGATGACAAAGCAAATTGTGGAAAATTTTCTGTCGTTGTTTTTGTTTTTTCTTTGATATTTTAAATGTTTAATAACGCTCCTAGACGAGAACAAAAAATTCTCATTGAGTTTATAATTTAACTTAACAAATATTTCCAGAAATTCTAAAAACGTCGTCCCCTGACGATTTCCTCAGGCAAGAATGAAATCCGGATAGGGACATGCCTGCAGCGGATTATTTTTCACAATTTGTTAAATACGTTTGGGATTTTTAGCATATTTAATTCCTTTGATGCAATTAATGTATATCCCGATAAAATAAAATTAAGGAATAAATACATGAAATTGCCCCTGTGTAAGGTCAAATGTTAAATTTAGGAGATTTTAATATTTTTTAAACATATTAATATAACAGATATTCTTGACCGGATATTAATGAAACTTCTTGGTGTTATTTTTCTAGGTCTAAAAATAATATTCTTGATTTAATTTTAGAAAATTAACCCTTAAGTGCCGATGCGGCACGCCTTCCCGATATCCGATTATCATAATTTTTTGGGGGACCTAGTTTTACACCCAAATAAATGTTTTCAGGGGGTACCCCGGTTAAAAACTCAAAACTTATTTTCCTCCATACAATATTGGAAAACCCTAATAATCACATATAAACCCAAATCGAAGAAATTACCAAACTTCCCATCAAAATCATTTTTAAGAGAAAAACTATTAAATGTCATAGAAATAAATATGAAAAATAGCAGAAAAAGCAACTAATAATTAACGCAGAAAAAAACTTGACTTATTTGTTATATCGAGGTACGTATAGCATAATCCTATTCACTTTAAAATTTCAGTGTTGGTAACTTTATTTTAAAATCGCTAAAAACAAACAAAAATTTGTCCATGTCTAAGGCACTGTCATGGTAAGTCTGGAGACCCTTTGCGGATAAAAATAACACAGGATTTAAGAAAATTTTATAGGATTTCCGAAAATATACAGTTTGCATAGATCCGATCAGTGCTCGCTAAATTTTACTATGTAATTTGATCGCTTATTTTTCATTTAAAGCCACGCCCACTTAAAACAAGTGACAAAATAAAAAAACAGACATAATGTTAAAATTCTGTATAAGCGTGAAATCAAAAAATGTGATAAATTTTTGGGCTAAATTTGTGAGAAGCAAAAAGTGTTAATATTTCGGTTTTTTCTTAATGGAATCAATAAGTTTAGTCTTTATAATTGAAAAAAATCTCTTCTACAAGTTGTCGCAATAACTTTTTTTGCACAATTTTAATTTTTTTTGTTGTAACGGAGTTTACATTTCTGCAAGCAAAAGATATAACAAAAAAAATTGCGTACGAATTTTCTTCAATTTATTAGTTTTTCGTATTTGGGTTTTCAACTTGCTTTCCAATGATATATAATTTGTGTTGATCAAATTGGCGGTTTCGCGAATAAAAATACAATTCATTCCGCGAAAAAAATTTTTATTTTTTTTTTAATTTTGTATTTTTGGTCCTTTTAAATGCTTTTCAAAAATATAAAATTAAAATCCAAACAGCGGTTGCGCAGTTACAAAATAATATATTAAAAACATAACATTTCGCGATCAAAAAATTCTTAAATTGTGTGAAACAAATTTAATTTGTCAAACTAATGTCAGTAATGACTCAAAATATCGATTCAAAACCAATGAAATGCAAAATCAATCGTTTTTCGCTTCAGCAGCTTAGCGTAAAAAATTGATAACTTTTTTTGATTTGACGCAAAATTATTAGTTGAATCGTCTTTTGACACATAAATATTAGTTGAATCACCTCTGTTTATGGTTATTTTAAAATATTTTAAACATTTATCTGCATTTATTTGAATGAAATCTGATGCAAACAATTGTGGTTACGGAGTTTACAGTTACGGAGTTTACATTTGGTTACTTTTTTCGTTTTCTTTCAGAAATGCTTTGTCAGAATTTTTTTTCCGAAACAAAATCGCATGATGCCTACAAGGTAAATCCAAATATGACACTGTTTTTCTTACTCGTTAAATAGTTTGGTGTAAAAATTAGGAACGGAGTTTACAACATTTTTTCAAATCTTATTAAAGACATCCTTTTTCATCTCGAGAATGTTACATGCTGCAGAAAAGCTTCAAGTCTGTTATACTGGATGATTACTTACAGTCCAACGATCATTTGAGTATAAATAACATTATACTTTTCGGAAATAAATAATAGATAACTCCAAAATTCTGGTATATGCATTTTTATCAAAAATTATGACGAAAATTCGTTACAGAGTTGAAGTCGTGATAGCTAAGACATACGAAAAAGTTTGTAAAATGTATTAATTTTTATTAAAAACGGCACTTTTCATCTTCATAAAAATTCTTACAGTTAGTGTTTAGCTTTATTGGTTATTAAAATATAAGCTATTAATTTAAAAAACCTTATGATTTACTTGTTACGGAGTTTACATTTGGCCTATAAAATTGGTCACAAATTTTATGTATTAACCAAAAATTGGTCAGATTGTTATAAATTTTGTAAAACAGGTGACAGTGCGCTGATATATATCGAAATATGGAACTCAAATGTAATCCATGCATTAGAAATTAGGTTGTTACACGGTTTTTAACACATTTTTTGATATCACCCATAATTTTCTGAACCATCTCCTTGCATTTCTCGGCGATTTTAGCCAATATTTTGAACTTAAAAAATAAAGGCAACGAGAAAAAATGTAGAAAAAGTTGAATGTCCCTATTATATTTTCCACCACTGTATGCGTATGAGCCGGAAACAGCAATCGACCGTGTGGGTATTCCAAGACGAGCGAAATCCAACACAAGTTGTTCGTGGAAGAAGCACAGCGAAGCAAATGGTCGCCTGTTTCTTCGGCCGAATGTGTCATGTAACCATTGTTCCGCTTGAGCAACGTAGGACGGTCAATTCTGAGTGGTAAACGACCATTTGTATGCCGGAAGTCTTCTAAGAAATTCGTAAAACCAACCCCCAAAGACGAATCATTCTCCATCATGACAATGCGAGCTCTCATACATCTCGTGACTGAATTTTTGAGCAGTCAAAACATCGAATTGATGACTCATCCTCCGTACAGTCCTGATTTGGCACCCACTGACTTCTTGTTCCCGAATATCAAAGGTAAACTGCGTGGTCAACGATTTACGAGCGCCGAAGAAGCAGTTGAAGCGTCCCAAGAAAATTTTCTGTTCCAAAGAATCGGTTGTAGAATAGCTATTTTTCAAAAGCAATCTCTTCTATAGCTCCAAAGTGGAACCGGTTGCCCTAGAATCAGTTCTGGAACTGATTCTACGTCAATTACACCTTCCATATAGGATCCCAGGTACTGGTTCCTGAATCAGTTCTATGGCTAACGATTGTAAAAAATTTTCCTGGGGTTCAAAAACCATGTTTTGGAGGTGCCTCAAGAGGAATGGGAAAACTGCTATGACGAATGCAAAAGTGTATTGATCATCAAGGGGAATATTTTGAAAAACAATAAAGCCATTTTCATTTAAAAATCTTTGTTATTATTTGCTATTTGTGTGGATGTGTGTGTTTTATGTACATATGTAGTACCTACGATGGTATGTAGTATTGTTTAGTTTTATTCTAGCGAAACACTTGTAATGGATTTTTGATTGGTCATACATTTTTTTTGCGTATCCCAAAGAAAAACAGTTAAACTTTAGTTCATTGTTTATTTAGTTTCAAAATCAAGCACCCCTTTTAGAAAACAAACATCACGTCATCAACCCCGTTTTTAAAATTTTTTAAGATCCTTCTTTTATTAACAGTTTTTCTTATATGATTCGTAACTTTGCAAAAAAAATTTATTGTTTAGTTTTTGTATAAGGAGGTTTTTTGTATTGTTTTAATATTTTCTTGTTGAGCTTTTAAGTACTAAAATGTAATATCCCAGCAGAAACCAAAACATGTCATCGATTTGTTAACCCGAGTAAAAAAATTTATATTGAAAACTATATAACTTAACATGGACTTATTTGTTTCTATATAGTCAAGTGTGATACTATATCTTCGCGGATATAATTACAGTAGTGGACTAATGTGGATACATTAATTCAACATTTTTCGAAATTTGTTATAATTCTTATTCTATTATAGAAACTTAAAAGATTTTTTTAAAGCATAAAATTAAAACATTCTTCTTCAATAAAACCCTAAATACAGTAGACAATATCACTAAGAAGTTAATAAAAAAATAATTGCAAATTGTGACCGCTTTTATCCAGTATTGTTCATATTTGAAATTTTCGGCAAGTTCTTTCTTTAGCATTTTGTCCAAAGTCCTTTGTGCTTTAAAACAGATTTTATGCGCGAAGGCATGCTTTCCGCGAGATTTTTAATAGTTTGAGGTGGAATATTAGTCCATTCCGCTGAAACTCCTGACCAAGGTCATCTAAGTTGGTCGGTGCTCGTTCGCATTGGGAGAGCCTTCTTTTGACAATTGCCCACCAATTCTCGATGGGATTCAAATCGGGGCTCTGACCTGGCCACTTCAAAAACTGGAAAAACTACACTTGGATAACACAAATTGAACAAAAGTTATTAATACAGATTTAAAAATATTCAAATATGTATCCACTTTAGTTTCACATGTGATGTCATATATAGATCAGTATACATATGTCCCCATATATATTAAGATGTACCATATCTAGTTACATATGCTAAAGGGTGAAAACACTTGAAAAACTTATAACTTACTTAAAAAATTTTATATATATTGAAATGCAAATACCCTGAGTAGGCCATGACCTAAATTTCATGTATGAGAAATTTCATTCGAATTTGACTTTTAGTTTCGTCAAAAATGACCACCGAGTTAGAAACGAGGCAAATTATTTTGCACGAATATACACTGAACCAAAAGTCGTAAGTGAAATCAACATAAAAATGTTGTTACTTTTTGATGAAACGAATTGTTAAAACAATATATTTTTTATTCAAATTAATGTGTGTTTTTTTTAAATCAACTACTTTTTTTTTAAACGAACATACTTATTTCCGTCAATAATTCTCTACAAAACAATTGTTGTTTTGATAATTTTTTGTCCATTTTTTAACAAAATTTAATTTGTTAAATCTAATAAATTTTGTAAAAACGTAAATTTGATATAATTTTTCTTCAATTTGAAAAAAAGAGTATTAAATCTGTGGAAAAAAGTTTAGTGAGGTTAGTTTTGTCGCGTCATTACTCGTGCTAGTATGTGTATTTTTAATTGTCGGAAATATCAACAAATTGACATTAAGTGTTTTTGTTTTTCAAAGTATGTATAGATAATTAACAAATTCAGTGACTTAAAGTGAATTGCTAATTGAAGATTTATTAATTTTAATTTATATAAATTTATATAATTTTGAACGTTCTCAATTATATCGTACATTAAAATTTCTGTCATTAATATTGATATTATCTATCTTTTTGTTATTTTGTTTAAGGCAAACTATTAATGAAAGTTATGTATATAATGTATTTGAATTATTAATTTAAATAAAGTTATATGTTTTTGTATATAAAATGGTACATGTGTTTTAAATAAAGAGTTTTTAGTATGTGCTATATTATAATTTCAATTTTATATTTCATTATTTTTTATATTTTATCAAATTCATTATAAAAAAGACATAGTATGTATATTGCTTAAAAAAATTTGAAATTGATGAAATATAAAAAATAATGAAATATAAGTCCAAAAATTAATAATAAATCGATAAAAAATTAATTAATTAAATAAAATGCATTGTTGAATTTAATAAAATGCATTGGTAAAACAACAAAATCATTATGCAATTTAATTAAATATAATTGTTAAGACAACTAATTTTTGTTAAAACATTTGACGATATTTTGTCAAAATAATACCACATAAAATAGTTAAACGTCAAAATATAAATCTACTAAACAATGCATTAAATTGATGGACAGGTTTTGTTAGTTGTATAGTGATCACCCATTCATCAATTTAATATGGATTTTAGTTGATTTCACAGCTGTTTTTGGTTCAGTGTATAAAAAATCCGGTTCTCAGTGCGCATAAAATTGCGAAAAATGTAAAAGTGCACCACTCAATCGCTACAGATAAGGTCTGACAATTGCTAGAAAGCCTGGTAGCGGAGGTGAGCATGACCAAAGTGATACAAACAGAAGATTTCGTCACGTTCTGTTGCAAAATCTTTACGTAAATCGCAGTCTTTCGTACAAAAGGTAAAGCGGCATGCTTCACTGAAAAGTTTTAAAGCTCAAACAGCACCAGATCGAGACGCAAAGCAGAATGTTATGGCGAAATCCCGCAGCCGCAAGTTGTACGAATCCCAAATCACGACATATGAATGCATTGTCATGGACGATAAAACCTACTGCTTTAAAAATTTCAATTATATTGCTGGCCCAGATTTTTATACTGCTGCAAGTCGTAAAGATGCTCCTGAAGCTGTAAATTGAAAATGAAGTCCAAGTTTCCAAAAAAATACATGGTTTGGCAAGCCATTTGCTCCTGTGGTCGTAAAAGCAGCCCTTTCATCACATCTGGAACAATGAACGCTCAAATTTATCGGGATGAGTGCCTCAAAAACCGTCTTCTGCCATTAATTAAGAGTCACGTCACCAAACCACTGTTCTGGCCGGACCTGGCAAGCTGCCACTATGCCAAGGACACTTTGCAGTAATGCAATGCAAATAAAATCGATTTTGTACCTCGCGATTGCAATCCACCCAATAGCCCAGAGCTACGCCCTATTGAGGAATATTGGTCAATAGTGAAGGGAATATTGAAGAAGACAGGTGAACTGGTAACAGATATTGCAGAATTCAAAACCAAGTGGTTGTCGGCGTCGCGAAAAGTCGACGATGCATTCGTGCAAAAGATGATGGCGCGTGTGCGACGAAAAGTCTGATCAGTTGCATATGGAACAAATAACTAATATTTTAGTATTTTTATTACCTCTAAACTTCAAAGTATTCGAATAAAAAAAAATTATTTCATTTTATTTTTTTTCTGATATTAGTTTCTAAGTTTCGCAGTTTTGGTGTGTTCACCCTTTATGATAGTTTTAATACAGCATCATATACACCTGCGGTCACACACATCTTACCACTTAATTTTTCGCAGTAAGGACCACATGCAAAATTTTATAAACATGGATTTTATAAAAAAAATACGGGTTTTTTCTTTCATATAAAATACATAAAAGGATAATTTTTATTTTCATGTATTTATCACGATTTTCAAAATACATATTTTCAATATTAAACAATATAAAAAAATTGTTGGTTGTTTACTTGAATATTAGATAAAATCATGCGCGGCTCCAGCAAATAATATAAGGGGGAAAATCATACGCCACAGTGCCCAACTCAATGTGTTTGTCTGCGGTGGCGTATGCTTTTCCCCCTTATATTAATTGCTGGAGCCGCGCATGGATAAAATATTATTATAATCTTAAGTCTAATAAGATGTCAACCCCCTGTGGAGGCTATAACAGCTTCGATTCGGGAAGGCATTGGCTCAACAAGTTTTTGCAATTCACTGTTTGAAATCTCATTTTTCCAGACATTTTCTGTGGCTTATGCTGAGCCACTTTACGTTTCATCACGTGCCATAAATGTTCGATAGGATTTAAATCCGGGGAGTTTCCAGGCCAATCCATGTGCTGAATACCGAGGTCCTTGAATGTTTTTTGCACCTGTAAGAAGGATTTAAAAGATTATTTCATAATTTTTAGCTACAAACATGCGAATGTAATGATACTACATATTTATAATCAAAACTTACCGATTTTGCACGGTGACATGGTGTGAAGTCATCCTAAAAAATAACCTCACTAGAATGCCCGTATTGCTCCTCCACAATAGGCACGACAATTCCCGTTATGACTTCGCCACATTTTGCTCCGTTCATAATTCCATCCACAAACAACAATGGACTCCGCACATAATAAGAAAAATATCCCCAGATAATTTGACTCTGAGGATTTTTGACGATTCTAATTACACACGTGTCCTTAAATCTTTCTCCTAGAAGATTTTCCGCACAGCGTAAGTTAAACTTGCTCTCGATTTTTTATTTTTAAATGGAAATAAAAATCGAGCCTTTTGAAAAGAGCAGTTTACAATTCTTTATTAGCAAATATTTCTGCTGATTGTAGCAGAATCGACTGCTATTTGCATTCAACTAAATTTAACTAAAAAATAGCAACAATTTTGTAGATATAACAGTTTATTTTTGCTATTTTTAGTCTACTAATATTTAGCAAAAATTTCTGCAGATTTTACAGGACAATTTCTTATTTTCAATTAACTAAAAGTTAACTTAAATATAACTAAAATTCTGTAAATTTGACAGTTTTAATTTTGCTGTTCTTGTTTTACTAGTATTTACCAAAAAATCTGCTAATTTCAGCAGTTTTTTTTTGCAGCATCATTTTTAACTAATTTTTAGTAACTTTTTCTGCTATTTTTACAGAAAGTTAATGTTTTCCTCCCATGAAGATATTGAAAATTCCTGCTTCTAGCTTGTCGTCCTTACAAAAAAACAAATTCAATATCATAATTAGCGTTAGATTTTTACATTAAATAATGTAAATTGTAGTCCCCCAAAGAACAGAATGGCGTTTAAAAAAAATTTTAATTTGAGGTTATTTTTTTAAAGAACTTGGTCAAGATTTCTGGCGAGATTTCTATTAAAATCTCGGGATTTAAAAACAGTTGTGAACGCAGCATTAGAATTGACAGTAAAAGGGGTTGCAAAGGAAAATATTCTACAACCGATTCTTTGGAACAGAAAATTTTCCTGGGATACTCTATAATATAAAACTAGTGAATTATGAGAGTTTTTTGCGATATGCTCAATTTTATTGCATTTGTTTAATTTTTGTGTATTAGTTTTTTGTCAGGAATAAAATGTGTATGTTTAGTAAAGTAATTTGTGTATATATTATTACTTTCTCTTTACCTTCCGTTTCCGTTTGTTTTGTAGTGTATTTCCTGTTGTTCTTTTTATGCTGATGATGAAATCAAAGAAAGAATAATAAGACGAAAACTATCATTAATTTTATGTCGCTTTACAAAAGAACTTTAACTGTTGGAATGAATATTTTCTTAACCGTATATTCACAATGTCAAATTACCCACTAACTGGAGCTTCAACTGACACATAAGTTGTTGTTTCCCATTGAAGGTATGAATTTAACTGTTGGTTAAATTTCAACCAAACATTTAGTAATCCTTAAGGTTTAGGTCTAATGTGTAACTCATAGAGTTAACCTTCTATGGCAGAAAGTTTAACAGATTTTGTTTATTTCCATTTAAATCAAAAAGTCATTATTAGCCTTTTTATTTTAACACTTTGACTGATTTTCAGGTTCTTTTTTTTTTTACGAGTTTTGTATTTATTTTTCTTTGTGACCATATAATCCTTGGTAACATCTAATTAAGTTTTTTTTTTATTTAAGACTTAATAACACAGTTGTTGGGTGTCCTTTTTTGTGCAATAAGCCCAAAACACGCCCAACTTTTTTATACCACCACAATCATTCCATCATCAACATCATTGCAATGTTGTAAGCACACGCAATCAAAATTAACTTTAACTTTTAATAAAACATTAAAAAAAAATTATGTATAATATCGCGTTTTTACTCTCTTTATTTAACTTGGTAAAAATTGTTTGGATATTGACTACACACAAAAAAATGTTTGCCTAAAAACTTAAGGGAAATTGAAAAAGTTTTTGCCTCAAAAATATCCCTATAAACATTTTCACTGGAATTCAAGTTAAAATCAAGTTCAATTCCAGCCCTGTTTTCGAGTTTCAAGGCTTGAATTCAACTTTTATTACATTTTATTTCAATAGCATACTCCAGCAAAAGGGAAACAAAAATTCAAGTTTGAAATATTTTTGTTAAAAAAACAAGTGTTAGAATTTGAAATATACTTTACTTCAAGCTAAATTTTAAGCACTTGAATTTTTAAAACCTAGGTGCTTATTGGGATAAATACTTATAAAATATGTACAAAAATCTAGGATGAAGCTAAAGGTTCACACGATTCAGGAGAACGATTCAGTTAGGAAACCATCAAAACCACCAGGATTCTATTAAAAACAACTAATATCCAATTATCTAAAATTTATGGATATAATTAATATTTTGTGTTGAAAAAACATTTTCTATATTCACAACTGACTGAAATGCTCTGTAATATTAAAATCGGTGTTCATAACCAATTACGAGAAAATATATTTTTTTCGAAACAGTTCCATAATCACAATCATATTAAAATTAACAAAATATATATAAATCCCGATTTTTCGGATGTTACAACTATCATTTATTAGTAAAAAATAAATTCAAATATTAATTCCTTAATTTTTTTAATTCGTCATTTACAACTAACTGTTTCGAACACATTCGGCAGTACTAACCAATTATTATTTGGATATAACAATTAACTGTAATAAATAAAAGATGTCAAACAAATTATAAAAAAGCAAATTAAAAAAACAAATAAAGTTATAAAATTGTAACATCGGTTTACAAAACTGCAAGTTCAGGTACAAATTTCAAAATAATTTTGATGCCAGCAGGAAATTTATATTTCCAAAAGGAAGGCTATCCGAAAATCTATTTTGTAGTGGATTCTTGCCTGAAAGCTAAAACGTAAAAAAGGTAAAAAACCTAGATTTTTGTAAATATTTTACTTGAGAAACCATCTCATGTCCTAGCCTCCGGTTCAGAGGATTTTTCACGTAGAACTTTTTCTTCAGAAAAAAACCTCAGATTATAAATAAAACTTTTTCCTAGAGAAAAACTTGTAGATTCTGAGGACTTTTTCCCTCAGAATCTGTCGGGTTTTCTTTAAGGAAAAGTGCTCAGAATCTGAAGAGTTTTCCAGAGGAAAAATTTTCAGAATTTAATAATTTTTTAGGATATAGTCTTCCGAATCCTAGGATTGGTTTTTACGGAAACATTCTTCGGATTTTAGGATTTTTTGTAGCAAAAAGTCCTCTGAATCAGAAGGTTTTTCTACAGAAAAATACCTCAGAATATGATAATTGTAAACACTTATTTATATACATATGTTATTTATTATTTTATTTGGGAAATAACTTAAATTTTTTAACAAAAAAAGTTAAAAATTATTGGAAATGGTGCTTTATTTTATTTGCAACTATTTGTTAAGTGCAGTTGATTCCACCGAATACCAAATAAATTCGGTTGAGCCAACATTTTCATGTTCGAAAATATAACTACAAATATCGGCAGCCTCAACCGAATAATGTGATAGTACATGTAACTACCCAAATTCGTTTGGCAACAAATTCGGTTGTCACAACGGATCTGTTCTCTGTTTGTTGAAATAATAAAAATCTAACAACTTTGTTTTCTAAATAAAAGAATATCCAAGAAAGCTTTTGAATTTCTTTTTTTTATATTTTATTATGAATTTAACATGTGCGTGTCATAGGAAAGAACCGATACTGCTGTAAATTTAACAATTTTTCAGTAGAAAACTATGCTTGTGCGTCAAGTCGCTATGTGTTGCTGTATTTGTTTTATTTTATTTTTGCATTATCTTATTTTGAATGTAGAGAAAAAAGTCATGCATAAAAAAGTGGATGTTCTCTTTTTGCACGGAAGAGCTAGATTTTTAAATTGATTGAATTTTTCAGTATAATCTCCTGAAACTTCAATATACTTAGTCCAACGTTTTTCTAGCAATTATATCCCTTAATTAAAATAATTTTCCTGAAGCTCCTCAAAATAATCGTTTACAGCTACCATTGCATCTTTATTCGAGGTAAAACGTTTGCCAGCAAGGAATTTTTTTTAGATTTGGTTTTGTCCTTGGGACCATGTGAGTCAGCGAACCAAATTTCATTGAAATATCTTCCTATTTGTTACCTGCAGCGTGTAAACAAGCCAATTTTGGGGGACACTTATATGGGCACTAGGTCTAAACATGGACCAAATTTAACCTAAATCAATAGGCTTCGTCCTTGGCTTACGTTGGTGTATCAAATTTCATTAAAATATCTTAATATTTGCGACCTGTAGAGTGCGCACAAGAATGCAGAAGTTAGAGGGAGCTAAATCAGAGAAATGAGAAATTTTCATTGGAATGCGTTTTTGGTCAACTGTTAACAAATGTGGCACCCGTCTTGCAGGAAGCATTTTCATCTGTAATTCTTGATGCAAAATAAAATGTACTCGATCATTTGAGATGCCTATGGCATTCCCTATTTCACGCACTTTCACTCGTCGATCGTCTAATATCCAGAGAAGACAGAAAAAGCAAAATCCGATGTGTTGAAAGCAAAAAAATATTGTAAAAAAAGCAAGATAAAAGCAAAAGTAAAAAAACTTGGAAAAAACAATAGTTAAAAAAAATCAAAGTAAAGAGAAAAAATATTTTTTTGTGAGCAAAAAAGTATTTTTGGGCAAAAAGTCTTAAAAAAAGCAATTCAAAGCTCAAAAATCTTAAGAGAAAGCTATTTGAAAGCTAAAAAACGGATAATCCAAAAAAAGCAATATTAAGCAGCAATATAAGTAAAACAAGCAATAAAAAGCATAAAAACAAAAACAGCAATTTTGTCTTCTCTGCTAATATCAATATCATAGAAATCATAGCTAAGATTTCTGGGGTTTTTTTTTTTTTTTTTTTTTTTTTTTTTTTTTTTTTAAGAGAAGCAACACTCAGGAAATTCTTCCTATTAATTAACGTGTTGCTTCCTTTGGAAAGGGGATAGAGAAGAATGGAAAGTGGTGAAAGATGAAGGGCTTCAAATATGGCAACACTGTAATTGCGCGAGATGTTGAATTTTAGAACAGTTGATGCGCGCCATCTGATGCTGAGTTGGCGAACTTTGTTGAAGCTTTTTTGTTCATAGCCCTGTTATATTATTTTACTTCGGTGGGGTTAACTGCTATGGGAACACCGAAGGAGGACGCTGCGATATGTATGAGGGATAGAAAAAACTCATACATATTACTATTTTGCATAAATTGATGTTGCCTTGGTTGGGGCTCGAACCCGCAACCTCACGTGTAATCCAACGCGCTAACCATTACACCACAGCGCCCACAATTCAGCAACCCATTTTTTTACTGTTGCATGTGAAGGAGCACTTTCACCTAACACATTAACCATATCATTGTGAATTTCTTGTCCCGATAAACCTTTCTTATATAAATATTTAATCACTCCACGAATTTCTATTACAAACAAATGACTGAAGCGCCTTTTTTGAACACCTGTTACTATACGAATGAGTTGACAGATTGAAATGAAATTTAACATGTGTTCATACGACGGATTATACAAAGCTTTTTGCTGTTTATACCGCCATCTCTATGTCAGGCTAAGAACATTTCGTACTGCCTCGTATATAACACCCTACACCAGCATGGTTAAAAGCCATCTAATGTTTGGATCCGAAATTCGAATGGGTTAAAACGGACTTGTGTCAAAAATTTCTATAAAATGATAAAAGAAGAGAAAAACGAAAATATAGCCCATATGAGCGATAGGTTCAAATATGAACCAGTCCTATGTACAATCAATAGGTTTTGTCCTTGGGACCATGTGAGTCAGCGAACCAATTATCTTCCTATTTGTTACCTGCAGCGTGTAAACAAGCCAATTTTGGGGGGACCCTTATATGGGCGCTAGGTCTAAACATGGACCAAATTTAACCTAAATCAATAGGCTTCGTTCTTGGCTTACGTTGGTGTATCAAATTTCATTAAAATATCTTAATATTTGCGACCTGTTGAGTGCGCACAAGAATGCATGGCCAGACAGACGGACGGACGGACATACGGACATCGTTAAATCGAAAAAAAGTGATTCTGAGTCGATCGGTATACTATAAGGTGGGTCTAGGTCTCAACGTGGTATAGGGTATAAAAATGCAAAAAATTAACACTTTCACTACCGACTTTTTGTTTGCGGATGTATCGTTATTTTGACTTCAGACTCTTGTTAAGAGTCCTAAAATTAGAAAAAAATATGTAACATATTTTCCCCCTCCCCCTCCTACCCACTAAAAATGACGTTCGAAAATCGATTTTTTCAATTTTCTGAGCCCCGTTTTACCCCGTAAACATTCGAGTAGCCAAAAATCCTTTTGTTGGTTTTCTTCTCGTCATAAAACGAAGCTATATGCCAAATTTAAATTATCTATCTTCATTACTTTAGGAGAAACACCAAAACCCCCTTTTCACGGAGATTATGATATATTCAAAAAAGTAGACTTCATTAACAAATATCGCGACCATATTGCCATGTTGAACTGCTTATACATATAATGAGTTTTCTTTGAAGTCCAAGATCCTAATAAACTTATTTGTAAAATGTATAAAGTTTTTTTGCACTATTAAATTTTATATATTCTTTTAAAGATGTGTACTCTGTAGTGTACAAGGGTAGTCAAAGAGTTAATCAGAAGTTGATTGGTATGCAAAACATCGCACTTTTTCGAATTTGTCCCATTGTGTTTGCACGAGATTTTCATCCACTTTCCTGGCTGCCACATTCCACTTAGTTCTGAACTCTTCTATTGTTGACACTGCTGAACCTGTCTTCTTTAAAGTAGCTTTTATAATTGACCAATATACTTCTATTGGTCGCAATTCTGGACAATTAGGTGGATTGTTTTCTTTTGGTACAAAATCGATTTCGTTTTGTACCAATCAGTCATGTCCCTTGCACAATGACAACTAGATAGATCCGGCCAAAATAATGGTTTTGTGGTCTGTGATCTTTCAAATAGTAACAGGTATTTTTTTAAGCATTCTTCCCGATAAATTTCACCATTTATTGTACCAGTTGTAAAGAAAGGTTTAGATTTTCTTCCACAAGAACAAATTGCTTGCCGAACCAGGTACTTTTTGGGAAATTTGCACTTGATTTTCTTTTTACAATGATCTGGAGCATCACCACGGGAAATTTGCAAGGCATCACGTATGGAAACACTTTTATTTTTTTATTATATTCGTGCAAGCAAAATATTTACAATCTATTTTATTGACATAAGTTGAAGAGACAATAGCCTACTTAAATCATAAATCTTATTTTAATTAGTCAAGTACAATAGTTTTAAAGATTGCTAAGATTAGAAATTCTTCGATTTTGGTTATTTCAACCTTTATTTTTACCAATTTATTAAGGATTTATTTTTTTGTGTGTATGAAAAAAATGGATGGGGTGGCTTCTAGTGGGCTGAAATAAGTTCATCAACAAACCCTTTCATTTGGTTTGACATTTTTTCAACTGTTTTTTTTTTATGAAATTGTAAGTGTGGCAACTTATAATTGGAAAAATAATGTTGTTTCATTCAGTTTTTTTTAACATTTTTATTTGGTTTTCAGGTTTGTATTTTGTAGGTTTTTTTCGTAACGGTAAAATTGCGTTGTTAAAAAAATTGTATATAATTACAAAATTAATGTCCTTTATTTCAATGATGGTTGCTTGTTGTTAATATTATATGTTTCTACTGACTTTATACAAAAACAAATTAAAGTTTTTAATTGGAAAAATAGGTAATTTACAAAAAAAATTATAAAACGACAATAAATAGTCACTATATCAATATGGGTAAGAAAAAGGGGCTAATATTCGAAGTATTTTATCATACACTGATAAAATTTTCGTTCATAGTATTGATGAATCAATTTCAGTGAAATAGATTCATTGATTTAATGAAAAAATTCATTAATTCATTGTTGTTGTGAATTTTTTCCTTCGATTTTTTTATAGTTTTTTCATAATTTCATTAAAAAAATTTATTTAAATAATGAACATTTTGTAAATTTTTTAAATAAAAAATTTAATGAAAAATTTTTATTTATTCTTGTTCGAGGCCAATTATTTCCTTATTATGAAATAACATAATAAGTAGAAATGGGCTTAATTGTTCTTTTTGGTGACTCGGTCATATATAATATATATATTTGTTCCTTTTACTCCTGCAAGGAGCATAGGGTCGCTCGGTCATATCGTTCAATAAAATTCATTGAACTAGTTCGTTCAAATCGTTCAATCGTTCTTTTTTGTTATCGTTCTTTTTTGTCATGAGCTGTGTCTGAACAGTGTTCGTGAACGGTGTCGTTGATTCGACAATTTATTGGCGCACTACATGTTACATGTTTATATTAATTTTATTGTGCATAGACTAATAGTGTCAGAAAATTACAATTTTATTAAAAATTTGAAATTATTAAGAAAAATATTTAATTCTGTAATAAAATTAATAAGAAAGGTATACAAACTTTTTATGACTACAAAAAAGAACGAAATGAACGATGAACGAAAAGAACGAATAATGGTGAACGATGTCATATCGTTCAATGAACTGAACCGTTCAAATGAACTAGTTCGTTCATGAACGACACAACTCTAATAATAAGTACCTTTCTCCAAAAACTCTTCCATATTCTCCTATTTTTTGAAAGCTGCACATTTTATATCTTTAAAAAAAATTATTTTTCGAATTTTGAAATATTTTTTTTTTAATTTTTTGTCACGATTACAAAAATATTAGAAAAAAAATCAATTACAAGATTTCTGACGATGATTAGCCGTAATTTTAAATGTTTAAACTACTTTCAAAGGCAAATAATACTAAATTGAAATGATAATATTGGACACGTTGGAAAAAACTAATAACACTGCCCTACAAAAAAAAGAAAAGGTGATATTGCACCACATTTTTGATAATTGTGGGGTTTGGAATTTCTTTCCAAATTGACTTTGTTATTTTAAATCGGATTTCACCTTATATTTAAAGTTTTTTTCCAAAAAAACCTTAAACTTTGTAAAGGGCCTTCTTTTTTGAGCTATAGTTACTAAATTATAATTTTTTTTATTGAAATAATAGGTTGGAAAATGGAAAAATAAAATCGAGAATTGTGCAAAATCTAGAGCCAATTTGAATAAACTGGTTGATTCGAAATCAGCACCCCCAATTATCCTAAATCCACTGCAAAGTTGTGCGACTTATAAATATTGTTTTTTTTTGTAGAGCATTGTAATAAATGCATATTTTTAAAATTTTAAACACATATTTTTCAATTTTAAATACATATTTTATGTACATAAAACACCATAATAAATGCATGAACTTCCCGATCCCTACTATTAAGTATATTCAAAATAAACAAATCCATTTTTTTTTTAATATTTATTAATTTTTAATTCTCATTAGGTATAAATACCCCTGAATTCATAAACGCTTTGTAAAATTATAGGGGGTTTATTGAATAAATTTTGTATAAAAATTTTATTTTGTAAACCTGCTATTACTTTACAAAGCGTTTGTGAATTCAGGGTTTAATATATCCAGTAAAAAATGGTGCTTACTCGTAAGCAGGTTTTTAAGGGAAAAAATTTAAATAGTCCCCTACAAACCTGCTTACATATAATATGATTTTTATATGGCAAATTCCCACTTGGAAGCACTAGTTTGGGGAAAAATAAGCGCGGATTTTAGCGCATATAAAACGCTGCGATTTCATGGCTTTCAGTAAGCACATTTTTCATGTCTACATTATTGACATAAATAATGACTTTTAACTCATTATTATATATTTTAAAATAATGCAGAAAGTAAGTGGGTGTCATTACTGGTAGTCCAAAAAATAATGATATGTCATTACCGTTTCTACACTGGGTTCCTTCATACTATACTTCTACCTAAGTATGATGTATAATGAAGTTTTAAGGGGACAAAGTCAAAATTTGTGTGAAGATTTCATTTTAAACGACCCTTGTTAAAATTTCGACAGAGACAATTAAGACTGATTTTCATTATTTTGTATAGTAATGTATCTACTTTTCATAAAGTAATTAAATTTGGAACATACAGTGGTGGCCACGAATTTAACACAATTCAAGTTTTTTCTAATATTTTTGTTGCCTTTATTTTTAAAGATTAAAATAATGGCTAAATACGCCACGAAAGGCAAGAAGATGGTTCAGAAAATTTTACAGAATTTTAACGTAATGTTTGTTTTTTCATTTTGTCACTTGTTTTAAGTGGGCGTGGCTTTTAACGAAAAATTAGCGATAACAACCTTTTATCAAATTACATAGTAAAATTTAGGCAGTACTGATCGGTTCTGTACAAACTGTATATTTTTGGAAATCCCATAAAATTTCCTTAAGTCGTGCATTATTTTTATCTACAAATAGTCGCCCAAATTTGGTGGACATGTAGTAAGCTAGGAGGTATAACATTTCTTCATTCAAAATTTTTTAAAATTTTTCTGTTTTCTTAGCTTAAAATTTTTTTTAAACCTCCTTGCAGAAATACTTCATATTGGAGGGTGTACGGCGCACTTTTTTTGTACGCTCTACTGTGCAGTGGCAGTCGATTTTGCCTTTTTTAAAAAAGGCTAATAATAAAGTGGCAACCCTGGCGATTTTGGTTGGAGAAATTAAAAACTAATATATTTTGAAAATACTACAGTAACATATATTTTAAATAAAAATATATGATAAAAATATTGTTATTTGAATTTTTGACCACCGTTTAAATATGCCCGTTAAAATTCGGTTGTTACAGTATTTACCCCCCTTAACTATCCTAAGGGTGCCCGTGGAGAATGTATATCTACCCTCTATCTTCCATCCTAATAAATTTTTTTTATTTTTTTATAATTTTTTTTGTTTTTATGAAATCAGCTCCGGTGAGATCCCATTGTGCCTCCTAGAGGGGTGGAATGTAAGATCGACCACCATTAATTTTTCTCCTCCAACACTTTTTCCGAAAATACCTGCCCCCTATCTCCAATCCGTAAGAGAGCTCCCATACAAATATGACATTTTTATAAAATTTCCTCCCACCGCTCTAATTGTCTCAAGGTTGCCCCTAGATGATGAGTCAAATGTAAAACTGACCTCCAATATTTCTTCAACTTTAACATTTTTTATGAACATATCTACCCTTTATATTCAACCCTAAAGGTGGTCCCATACAAATTTTTTAGTTTTAAAGATTTTTTTATGAAATCGAGAAGGGATTGGGAAATTACTTTTTGCCAGAACTTACTCCATTGATAAACCAAGAAATATAGAGAATTAATCGAATATGCTGCTCTATAGCACTACATTTGCATGTGCACAACGTATAATAAATAGGTACTTCAGTCCAATTTTGGTCTTTCTTTCATGGAATAAGAGATCTATGTTGCAAATGTAATTGGTTTTTAAAAACAACATACCTTACTATACAAAAAAATGATAACCGATCCTAACTGTCTCTGTCCAAATTTTAACGCGGGCCATTTAAAATGAAATGTTAACACAAATTTTGATTTTATCTGCTTAAAACACCACGAGAAGTAATACTTAGGCCAAAGTTTGCTATGAAGAGAGTGTTTGTCCTCTCATTCTGCATAAAAACACTTATATGGTATTTTTAACTAACTGGCCTGTATGCGCCCGAGAGATCCAATTTTTGTACACATATTATTTTTTATGCCCAATCTATCGTAAACTACTTTTGCAAATTTGGGTGGTCTAGTGACCATATAATTTGTAAAGTATGATTATTACATTAATTATTTGATTGCAACAAGCAACTGTGGCAGTAGAAAACATACCCAGGCAGGAAAAAAGATTGGCACTATGTTGGCAGCATTGTCCTGTTACCCGATTGATAACAGCGGCCAACCGTTGGTTGGCGCTAAGTTGCCATTTTAAAGTCAAGAGATAAATTGTCCAAAAATAGATTTTCAAAAAATATTTGAATTTTTTGTTTTAAAACAGAAAACAACGAAATTATTTAAATTATTTTTTCTAAAAATAGAAATCTAAAAATAAAATATTTTACTGAAAATAACAACTCCTACAGACAATACATATTTTTTTCTAGTTTGTTTTTTATTGATCTATAAAAAAGTTAAACAATATGTATCAATGTATTTTAATTGATTCTTCAATTGAAAACAAACTTTACCTATTACTTTTTAAATAAACCTCAATCGGTTATGGAAAATATATTGTGAGTGGGAATCGAACACAGGCCAATTGGTTGTCAGACGACTTCTACACACTAAACTAACAAGCCTTATAATACGTTATAGCTAAAAATTAAATAAATGAAAACATTAGTTGGAGCAAACTTACAAGCGCCGGCCAAAGGTTGGTTGACACTAACTGGCCAACTGGCATGAAGTTATAAAAGCCGAAAAATCTAAAAAGTTTCATATACCGTTACCTCTACCGTCACGGAAACAAACAAATTGGACACCGTTAGCCTTACTGTTATTCGTTTTTTGGACCTTTTTTTGGAAATAAAAGTTTTAATCCCCAAATGAACAATGAGTAAGTTTCATCAATAAAATGTCATAAAAATATGATCAAAGTTCATATTTTTCCGAACTTCTATGAACTCTTAAGCACCGTAAGTTGTTTCGATTTCACTTGAAAAAACTGTTATACTCCATATAAAAAAATAATTTTTCACGATAATGAGTTTCACGTGAAAATTTTGTAGAGTTCGTTTTCACGCAAATTTATTGCACAAGACTATTATTTTTCTTGGGAAAAAGTGACATTTTGTGTTTATTGTGATTGTGTCTTTTTTATAAAATTAAAAAATCTAAAGTAGAATGTTTGTATATGTCTGTTTGATCACTTCTGAAAGTATTCATATAGAGGCAATCTGACAATAAAAATATAAACAATAATACAATTTGATGGAAAATCACTGATGAAGCCTGCCCATAAAAAAGGCAGAAACTGGATCTAGTCTGATTTGCAAATTTAATGTGTTTATAACTTTTGAAGAAAAGGTTTACTCTTCTTCTTAACCTCAAATCTACTAAATAAAAAATTGTTAATTTTTATAAATGAAATTGCTATTTGAGGCCTTTAAAATTCGAGTGAAATTTTTCCACGTGAAAAACAATTTATGGTGCTTTATCAACAAAATACCGTTAGACAGAATGATGAAATAATTTATTCATTAATATCCAACATTTTGATATTCCGAAAATCTAATTAAATTCTCGATCAGCCTGAAATGTACTTTTAGCAAAAATATGCAGATGCTGGCTCACAGTGCTTACTATATCTACCCGGTGAAAAATGTCCATATATGAACATTTATGGTTCAACCATATATGTATGGATCCGAAAAATGAGGTAACACCTAAGTATATGTTCATATATGGACATATATGAACATATACATTTATTAAATATATGCCAATACATGCGAACATTGCTGTCCTTTATTATAAGGTTGTACGATAGGTATAAATTTATGTATGACATTCAAATTAGGCGCTACATATGTTCCTTTTTTTATTCATGGCATTAAATATAATTCCATATTTACCCAAATATGAGTTCCTTTTACATATATGGAAAAATGTATTCTTCGAAATATGTTCATATACAAGTCCCTTTTGCATAAATTGAATAACATATACTTTCATATTTGTCCATATATGAGTGCCATTGCCATATATGAAATAACAGATGCTTCCATATATGTCTGTATATGAAATTTTTTACATATATGGAATCACATATACTTCCATATATGTTCATATAAAATCCATATATGTTCATAAAAAATCCATATTTGTTCATATGTGTCCATTAGAGTGGTCCAAAAAAACATGAAAGTTGGAATTCGCGATCCCCACAATGTTGCCCCTATTCCTTAATGTCTAAAAACTCTCTGTGCCAAGTTTCAGCTAAATCCGCTGTTATTTAGAGGTAGCACAAAAAGTTGTCTTTTAAGAATTAGTAATTTATCTCTAGAGTAATTTATACAAAAAGTAGGGTTGACTTTAAATTTAATTATTTCTTAACCTGTACGCTATTATTTAACAATTTTTTTTAAATCTGGTCTTAATTAATGTGAATATAAGGAATTTGAAATCAAAACTTAAAAAAATTAAGTAACTTTTTAGTAATTCGCGGGTTTTTTAAATTTATACAAAAAAATACATATTTTAGGCAAATTTTCGAAATTTTCCGAAAAGATGTAATTAAAAATTCAACTTGTTTTTGCCTTGTATGCGCAAATTTCTCAAATCTGATCTTTATTTTAACGCAGATTATGAATCAGCAATCGAAACTTAAAACAAATTTGTGGTTTATGAATTATTCGCGGTTTTTGAAAATTCAAAAAAACTCAAGTTTTTTGAGATATTTTCTCAATTACCTGTAAACGGTGTTATCGAAAAATGCAATTTGTTATACTTTTGCAATTAACTTACCAAGGACCTTCATTATATATAACACTGATTTTAATTTTAAAAAGGATAACAGATATCCTTGCAAATGAAGTTAAAATTTGACATTTTTTAATATTTCGCTATTATTTAGATTGCTATAATTTTATTGCTACCAAAAATCCTATCCCACATAATAGGACATTTAGCAAATATATATTAATGCAAAAACGAAATTTTCATATTGGTAAATATAAGAAAACAACCTGATCGAAGTTGATCCTTTTTTGTATGAAATTTTAAAATTTCGCGAAATCCGCGACTCCGATTTCAATTTTGATTTCATATTCGTAATGTACACCTAAAAATATATTAGATTTGATATGTCGCGATCATAATAATTATATTTAATTTTTCTCATTTTTTCCATTATTTTTAATTAATTAAAAATAATAGAACAAGTACAACCTCGAAACTTCAATTGCGATGTGCTACCTCGAAACAAAACTTTTTTGGTGATTTTTTTGATCAGACTACATTTTTTTTCAAAGTGGCATATTTGTAGGGTTGTGGAGCGTGAAAATTCCAACTTTTTTTTTTTTTGGACCACTCTAGTGTCCATAAATAAACCATATATGAACATGTTTGAGCGTATATGAACATTTTTCACCGGGTATACAAAAAATATTTAATTGTGTATGAAAAACTGTGTTTGTTGTCAAAAGAAGAAGAAGAGTAAAATATCTATGTAATTTATGTTCTGGGTCCAAAACAATCACAATGTGAATTCTAAAATGGTTTTATCTCGAGTACTTTACCGTAAGATTTCACAATTTTAAGATATGCTTAGTACTCGTACTCATTTGAGCAGTACATGTACTGATTTTTTGTTAACGTGTACTGATTTCTGCTGATTTTTTTTTGAATTTGTACTGATTGTAGGTACTGATTTTTTAACATTTAAAATATAATACTACATTTTTTAATACAAAAAATCAAAATACAATTTTAAATATAATTGAATTGAATTAAATTTTTGTCTAAAGTAAGTTAATTTAAATTTTAACAAAATCGATTCTTCAATTGCACGCTGTCAACTGCAATAATGATTAAAGAATTAATTCAATTGTAATTGTTCTTTTTCAATCAAATGATTTAATTCACTGACAAATGAGTTAATTTTTTATAAAAGTTAATTTTTTATAAAAGTTAATTTTTTATAAAAGTTAATTTTTTGAAAAAAAGAATTCCTTAAATTTATAAACTATTCGGTATGAACGGAAAATTTCTCTCAAATTCTTTAGAAAAATATTTTTCGTTTAGTGATTTAAAAAAAAAAACCTTCCCTTCAGTGATTTGAATCGATTTTTTTTTACCGTTCAATGATTTAATATTTTATGATTGGTCACAACAAAAAACTTGTAATTTAATATAAAGTTTTTACCGTTTCGTTAATTATAACAGTTCAGTTGCGGCAATAGAAAATCAATTGATTTTAGTGTTTCCAATTCGGTTAATCGATTAACCGATTCCTCGATTAATCGCCTCTATTTCGGTTAATGTCGAAACAAATAATTTAAAACTCAAATAATTATTCGATCCGAATAATCGGTTAAAACAGGTCGATTAACCGGTTACAATTTTAGTATGGAATTTTTCCCTTATTTTTTTTTCCCAAAACTTCATAATTTTCTTAACTTTGGCTAAAAAATTACAAGAAAAGTTTAGAATAAACATAAAATTACTAAAATACCATTAAATTCTTTTACAATTGAGTGAAAGAGGTCTTTAAGCCTTTAGATACCTTTTTTAAGCAAAAGAAAGGTGTTTCTAAAACTACCTAAAATACACGAAGTGTCTGGCTGGATCAGCGTCGAAGTGCTCTATAGGCTTTAATCAGTACAGTCGGCGATTTTTGATTCTGTTATTTTAAAAATTAAAACTAATGTAAATTCTATTCCCATGTGCTTCAAGGCACGGTTGCATGGTTGCGTGTCCCAAAACTGTCAACTGACATCTTAATTCTGTAGAAACTCTACCTTTTCTCACATCTCCAAAGAAAGTGTGTATAATCGATTCAAAACCACATCAATTCTACAACATCTCCAACTACACCATTTTCAGTTTTATTTCAAAATTGTTTGAAAATGTTTTAAAATTATCCAAATATATTTCAAAATTGTCTAAAAAGGTTTCAAAATTGTCTAAAATGTTTCAAAATTATCCAGAATTTTTTAAATTCTTCCAAAAATGTTTTAAAATTGTCCAAAAATCACTCAAAAATGTTTTAGAATTATCCAAAAATCTTCCAAAATTGTCCAAATATTGTTTAAAATTGTCTAAAAAACTTTGATATTTGTCCAATTGCATTTCAAAATTGTCCAAAATGTATTTTAAAATTTTCAAAATGTATTTCAAAATTACAAATATATTTTAATATATTTTATTTGTGCTTAAGAAATTTATATTTGTATTTTAAAATTGTTCAAATACATTTCAAAATTATTCAAATGTATTTAATAAAATTCCTATTGCATTTCAAATTTTTCCAAATGTATTTCAGAAATTTCTACTTTTATTTTAAAAGCATTTTTAAAAACATACATGTTTTCTCTTTCATAATGAAAATTTTATAGGAATTATGAGACTTAAGAGAAAGAGAAAGTATGTATGTTTGAAAAAATGCTTTTAAAATAAAAATAGAAATTTCGGAAATACATTTGGAAAAATTTAGAATTTATTTAAATACATAAATACAGAAGGGAATGTTAGCTCAAACTTTGGATAATTTTGTTTACTGTCAATGGCCCTTAAAAACGGAAAAAAGACTGAGAAATTTAACAATTGTTTATGATATTCTTTAGTCTACTAACTCTACTATTCAGAAAATTTTTTTGCAAATTTTTGTAGAGTAAATTGGTATTTTCATTAACTAATATTTTACTCAAATGGAACTAAATTTTTTTTATTTCTTCATTATTTTATTTTATTGATTAAATTTGCATTCAAAGAAATTTTGTATCCAAAGTTTTACAGATTAAAAAAAAATTTCGTAAGAAGTAAAAAATCTACCTTGAGTTATGCTATTTTTAACTTACTAATATTTATAAAAAAAATCTCCTAGTTTCAGCAGTTTTTTTTTGCCATTTTTAACTAATTTTTAATAGCTTCAGCCATATTATACTATAGTAGCCCCACTCATTAAAAAATTGAGAGCTTGTCCCTCTCTCATATAGTGGTAGTGGTATTAAGAACCATATGTGCAAGTAAAATTACAAACACTACTTTATTTTTTCAAATGACAGAAAAGGAGTAAAGCTACTATATTATACTATGACTTCAGCTATATTTTACATACATTTTTCTACTAGAATAAGAAATGTTTCAATTAAGATAATCTCAGATTCCCAAACTTTTCAACTTTAAGGTACATTTACAGAGAAAACTGCTAGAGATGGAGCAAAAACACTCCAAAATAATACTCATTCAAAAAAGAGCTAATTAGAGGTGATTTTTGTTTTATCTCTAGCATTTTCTCTCTAGTGTAGATGTGCTTTTTTAATTTCAAAACATTTTTTAAATACATCGTGTTCATGTTGATGTTTCACAAAAACAGGAAGCTGTTAGTGTTTTTGTTGGTAAAAAGTTAAGGAAATACATTAATTTTGTTTTAAACGATTAATCGATTAATCGCCAATTTTCTCGAATAACCGACCCGAATAACCGGTTAATCAGTTTTAGTGATTTTTCGAATAATGCAATAACCTATGTCGAATAATTGGAAACAGTAATTGATACACATTTATTGGGCTGTGACAAAAAATTTTTAATTGTCCTAGCAACAAAATCGGATTGTTTATATGTGAACATTTCGAAAGGAAAAGTGCCTAGAACCAGAGAATTTTTCGATAGAAAAAGCACACAAAAGCTTAAAATTGTTTATAGAACATTTTTAATGGGAAAAAGTAGCCAGAATGTGAACGTTTTTCTATGGCAGAAATCACTCAGAAATGATCTTGATCTCTGACCTAATAATAGTTATCCCAAGAAAAATTGGCTCCGTAGGACCGCTTTTTACCCCTCATTTCGCTTACCATAAGTATTTTCCATTTGATGACCCTGCCGTTCCGAACGAAGCGATTGTTATTATTTTATTTTCGTTATCTGCAACTAAATTGTAGATATTTTACAAAAAATTGGCATCATAGACTCCTTGCTTGCCCTTAATTTCGCTTGTCAAAATTTGTGATTTTTACTACTTAAATTAAGAATTCTAGTTAACCAAATTCGAGGGCTCGCAAGGGGAAAGCGGGACCAGGTAGGGATTTACCTTCTTCTACATTTTTGTTCCCCCAACCCTCCTCTACAAATCACCTTTTGACATATTTACTCTATCTTCTGTCTGGGCAATTATAATTGCGAAAAACCCTTGGGCAAGCATACTTGCCTATGGTCGTCAAAGGGTTGAAGATTTAGTCAGTAACTTGAGTTCTTTTTGATGAATCAAAACACCAACTTTCTAAATTGCCAGTTTCTAAATTTAAGACCTATGCGGTGCAGTATTATAGTCAGCACAAAGTACGAATTTTAATAACACTTTACTTTGGTAAGAACTTTTCAAAGTTTCTACTAAAGTAAAATCTGAGTTTAAAATCGTGCTTTGTGCTGACTATAAAACTCGTCCACCCAACAAAAAAGTCTGAAATGGCTACTGAAAATGTTGATGTTATAACTGGAAATTTAACTATTTTGAGCCGTGCGGTATATTCTGATTTGTAGTATAAATTATTAGAAAAAATTAGTAAATTTTAGTAAAATTGTTTTAAACTGTAATCTAGAAATTATTGCTGAAATTACAAAAAAAAATTTTGCTGAATATAATTATCACTCGAAGAAAAACCTGCATCTTATTTATAAAAAGCTTCATAAATGTGATGAAAAACAAAAAAAAACTTGAAAAATGTGACAAAGTTTTTTTTTAAATACACTTTTACAAATAAGTCCGTAAAAATAGTAGAAAAAGTTACTAAAAATTAGTTAAAAATGATGCTGCAGAAAAAACAGCAGAATCTGTTTGCTAAATATTAATGAAATGAAAACAGCAAAAAAAACTTTTAAATTTACAGAATTTTAGTAATATTTGAGCTAAATTGTTGTTAATTGCAAATAACAATTTAACCTGCTAAATTTAGCAAAAAAATTGCTAAATAATAGTAGAATGAATATAGCAAAAAAAACTGTTAAATCTACAAAATTTTTGCTAAAATTTTCTGAAATCAACAAAACTTTTGCAGATTACTAGTGGACTGGAAAAAGGTAAAAAAGGAGCAAATGAAATGAAAATTAATAAATAAAAAATAAATGGGTATTTAAAAACATACTTGGGACCAGTTTATTGAATGTGTCAATTAATTGAAATTTTTTCAATTGGCATTGTTCAATGCCGAAATGCCCATTTATAATTGATGAAAGAAGTATTTGTTTTCATGTTTTAATAAAAGAATAAATTAAGAAAATAAATTAAAAATTCGCGTATTTCTTATATTTTTTTATATTACAATGCTTTTCTTCAATTATGTGTACATTTCATTACCATTGTTTTCATCAATGCAAATTTAAAAAAATTTGATTGGCATTGAATGGTGATGAAATTTGTTGGCCGTGACATTGAGATAAAGTAATGCCAATTATATTTCAATGCCAATGAAAATTTCCCAAGAATGATTTTTTGTAAAAGTGGTAATATTTATAGACAATAATATGTTAACCATAACAAAATGTATTTCAGAGACCCTTCTTTTGATTTTCATTGTTTGCTGATCGGATATGTACTTCCGAATTTATTTGAGTTTCCATTTTCACCTCTAAAGCTCCACCCACAGGAAAGAAGGTGTGGCCGATTGAAAATATCGTATTCTTAAATAAGCTTAAAAAGTACAATATTGGGGGAAAAATTAGGGTCATCCCCGTTTTCATTTTAAAATGGTTCGTCCAAAATAAACCTTGAACTTTGAAAATTAATGTATTACGATAAATAGAAACTTTTCTCAAAAATTTTAATAATTTAGATATTTTATGAGTAGGACAAATTTTCAACCATTTTTAGCTTTATTTAAAAACTTTTTGCATTATTTTTGGCGAATTAAAAATATGCAGTAATTTTTATGAGTCTTAACATTCTGTTTATAAGCGCTCCAAAATTGGTGGTTTAGTTTACAAAAAATTTGTAAAATTAGCAAATCTTCTGTTAAAAATAAGTAACTAAAATTCAGCAAAATACTGTAAAGTTAGCAAATTTATTGTTAAAAATTAGTAACTAAATTCAGCAAAAAAAAATAGCAAAAACATTTGTAAGTTAGTAATGTGGAGGTAGCAAAAAAATTAACTAAAAATTAAATTTTAACTAAAAATTAGTTAAAAATTTGTTAAGTTGAAGTACTAACAGTTTTACTAACTTTCCTACAAACTTTTTTCTATTAGTGTACAAAATTACATATATTTTAAATTTGTGACAAAGTAGTTGTCAATGTCGACAGTAGCGTAAAAGATGTTTAATTTATTTTGTAAAGAATTAACTACCAGTTTCATAGTCAGAACTAAGATCGATTTTTGTCTTAAATACTTTTTAAGTAAGAAATTTCTAACTAAACTGGCCCAAAGAGTAATACCAATTGTTCCTATAAAATATAAGTAAGAAATTTTCAAATCAAACATGGCCCTGACAATAAAACTGGCCCTAATTTTTTATCTAAAAATTTTCGAAATACAAAATTTTAGAACATTGCGAAATAAAATATTAAAAAAAATGTTTGAAATAAAAAAAAAATCTAAATTTAAATTTCAACAAGGGCCGCACAAAAATCAGCAAAGGGCCGCATTTGCCCACCGTTGGTATATGTCGTTTGTGTCTACAGAAAATTAGTTTATACAATGTAATTTATTTCCGAGAACTGAAATTCGCTGGCATAAATACAAATTTTGTAGGTTTAACTGAAAAAATTTAATGCACAACTGGACCATTCAATGGGCATAAATTCTTTTTTGATTATATTTTAAAAAAATTGTACTGATTTCAATTCAGAAAAAATGGTCACCATGCTCCAATAATAAACAAGTAAAAAGGTTAAAGTCGGGCATGCCGACTATACAATACCCTACACCGGTCTGGGTAAAAGCCAACTAATGTTTGGATCCGAAATTCGAAGGGGTTAAAATGGGGCTTGTGTCAAAATTTTCTATAATGTGAGTCAGCGCACCAAATTTCATTAAAATATCTTAATATTTGCGATCTGCAGTTTGTAACCAAGCCAATTTTGGGGGGTGTAACGGCTCATAATATTCTTCGACCCTATCACTCTGGAAGCCGAGCTACCTTAATGATCCGGCCGTGCTCAGGGCTTTGGGGTGGAGATCTTGCCTCCATCGAGATAGGCTGGGAGCTCGTTATAATAAATTAAAATTACAAGGTAGCTACAACCCGAAACGAATACGTATAATTAGTATAAAAAAAAATAGAAGAGAAATAAAAGAAAAGAAGAAGATGAAGCTAAGTCCTAGTTGGAAGAAGAGTTAGATGGTATTTATTCCCCCTTAATCTTTACCCACCCATTCCTATGCTATCTTATTATATTTTCCAGATAGCCCACTAATTTCCTAACCACCGATATCTAAATGTTTCGCGAAAAAAATTAACTATTTAAAATTCCATAATTATAAAATTATTTATTCAAACAAACTTCTTAGTAAAAATATAAATCGTGATACAATTCATATTTTTAGTTAGTGGATTAAACACAAAACGTTACAATATAATAAAATGGAATAGAATAAAACCTAAATAATATCTTAGAATTACCGTATAAATTTTCGAGTGTAAATTATTTGTAAGTATATAAGAATATTAGTGAAAATTAATTAAATTTTTATTTTTCCATATTTACGTGATTGTTAAACATTATATAACAATCTCCGTTAGAATTTATTAATAAAATTAAAATTAATTATCAGAGCAACGGATCGAAATTAAAACACCTTAATAACAAAAAAAATTTTTTTAACTGAATAAAATCAAATAGTATCTATGATGAACAGATCAAAATTGAAACAATTTAAAAGAAAATTTACTAACAAAAAAAAATTTAGATTTGATACATTTGGTTTAAATGCATTTGACTGTACAAAATCTTTGAGTGTAACATTTTGGTGTAATATTCTCAAAAAGAAAAAACTTAGTTCAACTTGTTGAAATCTTGTGAATTCAACCAGTTTAACGCGATTTTTCTTTTATTTCAATTGTTACGTATTGGTTCTTTTTATATTATATTTAAACATACTTAAAACGTAATTTACAAACTCACCTCACCATTATTTTGATCCCACGCTGACTGCAGGCCTGAAGTCGAAGGATGCTGAAGTTTTATTTAGAAGCGACCTAATATTGTAATAATTGAAATATTTGTTAAGTTCTAAAGTAAATTAACGAACGATGTTAGATCCGTATGCAAATAGATATATCTGAGTGTGTATGATTATGGAGAGAATCCTTAAGTGTGCGTAAGAATATGTGTGTTAGTATGAGCGAATATTGAATTTTAATTTAACTCAAGCAAATATAGAATATGCCGTAAATTGTAACCATTTCGGCCTAATAACACGTAGTTCATAGCTCTAACAATTCAATTCCCACTTAACGATGTCGAGATGCTTTAATAATGCCGAGATGCTTTAATAATGTCGAGATCCTTTGATGATGTAAAATATCTGAGGACTTTGATGATGACGATACGCACTCAAATAATTTTAAAGAACTGGTGTCACTTTTGGCAAATATAGAAACAAAATTCAAATGATCTTGGTGGTTTATTTGACATCCAACTTGAATTCAATCGGACTACTAACTATTAAATTCCAATCTTCAAAAGCTAATCTTTAGCCGACTTGTCCTTGAGAAGGGGTCCCAGCATATTGATTATCGCCACAAATGGACAATAAATCTCCTCCAAAATTATAAACTCGGATTTGGAAAGCAAATATATATCTCGCGATATAGAGTACGAATAAGCGCCCTTTTCAATTTAACCAATAAAGGACACACAATGTAAAAGAATTTAGATTTTTATATTTCTTTTTCCTTAATTTTTAAAAATTATATATTGCCTTCCAAAATTTTTGTGGCCGTCTTCTTTCAAAATGAAAATTTCTATTCAAAATTTTTGAAAGTTTTTCCACAATTTTCAAAACCAAGTTGATTAAAATAAAAAATGTATTTTCCCCTCCAAAAACTTTACATTATTTTACAGTAAAACAAATTTGTACAGACGTACCTCACAGGGGACCCTTATGGGCACTAGGTCTAAACATGGACCGATGTTCACCAAAATCAATAGCCTTCGTCATTGGGCCGACGTAAGTCGGTGTACCAAATTTCATCAAAATATCTTAATATTTGCGACCTGCAGCGTATAAACCATATAATTTTGGTAGGACCCTTATATGGGCACTAGGTCTAAACATGGACCGATGTTCACCAAAATCAATAGGCTTCGTCCTTGGGCCAACGTAGGTCTGTGTACCAAATTGCATCAAAATATCTTAATATTTGCGACCTGCAGCGTATAAACCATATAATTATGGTAGGACCCTTATATGGGCACTAGGTCTAAACATGGACCGATGTTCTCCAAAATCAATAGGCGTCGTCCTTGGGCCGACATAAGTCGGTGTACCAAGTTTCATCAAAATATCTTAATATTTGCGACCTGTAGAGCGCGCACAATAATGCATGGACAGACAGACAGATGGACGGACGGACAGACGGACATCGTTAAATCGAAATAAAAAAAAATTCTGAGCCGATCGGTATACTATAAGGTGGGTCTACGACCAATATTTTTTGGTGTTACAAACATCAGCACAAACTTATAATACCCTGACCACATAGTGGTGTAGGGTATAAAAAATACTTGTTTTACTCTACCTCTTCACCTTAAATTGGATAAAAAATACCCTATTCATTAGTATCGTCTTCTCTATAACAAATCTAAACTTAGTAGTCTCCTTGTGAGAAACATTGGTCAATAAATATGATTCTGTGTTCGTTTGAATTTTAACAAAAAAATCTGTTGTTGGGTGACATTCTAATGAGTTTCACTAATGCTGGGTTTTTTACTGACGGTTTAAGAGTTAACTATTGGTTAACCCAAACATTTGTTATTATTTTTTATAAAATTTTTTAACATTTGCTTTTGTTCCATAGTTAATTTAAAGTTAACCCTGTAGTATGAGAAGCGGCGTAAATGTTTGACATACCGCCCCTGTTTCTTTTGAGGGTGTAATCATTAAAAGAACGGGAATGGGGAAATAAAAATGAACAAAAATATTATTAAAATTCAATTTAAATCAATATAACAACACAATCAGAATAAATCAGCAAAAATAACTAATATTCAAATTGACATGTAATTAATTATGAATTTATGAATGGCATGTTATAGAAAAAATTATAAACCACTTTCATGCATTCAAGTATTTACAAGGATATAAAATACGATTGACTTGTAATTGTAATTGACCAATCAACTAAAATATTCATAAATTTGTGTAGGAGTAAAAACTACGAGTGGTTGGTACTTAGTACAAATAAGAAAAAGGCGTTTCAATACAGTTCTATAAAAAAGTCATAGTAAAATTGTATTTTACTATGACATACAATGTATTACAATGAATTAAAATGAATAAACGAACAAATATGTGAATAGAATATATTAATAGGGGGATGGATTAAAAAAAAACTATGCAACCGGGTTAAAATAAGGAATATAATTATATTGTAATTGATTCTAAGTAATAATCGAATATATTTATGATATTTATGTTAGATTTGTACATATGGTACGTAAAATGAGAGTCATATGTATTAAAATAATCAAATATTTTTTGTTCCAATTTGACATGCTACCACATGAAACTAGTACACAGAAAAAAGTATTCTAATTACGACGTAATTATTGTAAAAGCCATAAATATAATTACACAAAAATGTCAACAGAATTGTTAGCAAAGTGGATATTAAATGGAGATAGTACACTTATAGAAATATGTCTGTAAAAATAACAGCACAATTTACTAAAAATGAGTTAAAAATAGCCTTGTAGAAGAAACTGCTAAAGTCAGTAAAATATATATGCTAAATTTTAGTAAAAAAAAAAAAAAAATAGGTTAATCTTAAAATATAGTTAGATCTACTAAATTTTATTTAAATTCTTGTTGATTGTATTTATATGGATTTGGTTGCTTAGCTAATTTAAAAAAATATATATATATATATGTGATAAACATTTGTTTTTCTCATTTTTATCGATTTTTCCAAGTTTGCGTTTTTTGACACACTAGGTCCCTTTTCTCGGAGAAGGTCATATATATATATATATTTATGCTGTCATTAATAAACATATTAATTAAGCTTTAAAACATGAAAAAAAGATTTTCAAAATATTTTTTTTAACGATTCTGATGGGACTCTAACATAGGCCGCCAGGTTGTCCGCCGAGACCACTATACACTAAGTTAACAAGACTTGTAATATCCCTACGGGAAATTTTAACAAACTGTCACCGAACTGGCCCCTTTATATGAAATAGACTGGTCACTTTTACATGGCGTTGTCATAGGAGGGGGAAATTGACCCCTTGTGACATGTCACATGACAAATCCTAGGACAGGTTATTGAACTCTCATAAAAAACAAAGTGCAGGGACCTGTCCTAGGATTAGTCTTGTGACATGTCACAAGGCGTCAAATGGTCTAAAAAAATAAAAAAAATGTCTGTTTCGAAAAAATTTTATTTAGAAAAAAAATGTTAATTAGAATTTTTTTAAATAAAACATGGTCGAGCTGTGATTCGAACCCGGGCCGTCAGATTGCCTGAGAATCGCACTACTCACTACGCTAACGAGAATTGTAATACAAGATAGCATAAATTAATAAATGAATGATAATAGTGGCTAACTTATATAAGTCAATCAAACCAAGTGATTTATGTTGCATCGTTGATTTAATCATTGGTCGTTTTCATACCATTCATTTCATTATAATAAATCAGAAAAAACAAAAATGAACACGTATGAGTTTATTCATGATTGCAACCAAATAAAAGAAAAATAATTTCATAACAACAAAGAGGGGGTTTACAGTATTAGATTTTGTAGAAACAAATTTAATAAATGGTACACTGTATATTCCCAAAACAATAAGATTTTATTTATTATTTTTTATTTTATAAAACAACTAATACTTTGATTTATTTATGTGTGTTCAAATGTTCGATCAGTGTGATTTTATTTAACAGTGTGATTTTATTCAACATTGAGTTTTTTGAGCGATTAAACGTGAACAAAACATGTTCGACAGACGACTCAAACTGATCCGAACTACGCTTTCAACAGCGTGATAGTGATTTTATTCAACATTGAGTATTGTTGATTAATTAAATGTGAATAAAAATTTTTGTGTATGATTAAATTAAGAAAAAAGTTGATTTTGAAGTTATCTGATGCACACTAGGTTGAACCTTGTTTTTCAACTTGCAATTTAAGGCAATTTCTTAAATATTTTCCAAACGAGTAATTCAGTAATTCAGTCTAGATTGCTATTCTGTTGTCATTTTCCAGAAATACTGAAATATTTAAGAAAAAAGGAAAAAAGATTTTTTTCTCCTTGTAAATCGTACTTCAAATTTCAGGGCCGATGCGGCACGCGTTCCCGTTATACCATCTCCTTTATTTTTTGCATGATGTATTTTTGTACCCAAATGAACATTTATTTTCATAGGGGAAGGAGAAGGGTGGTACGGAGCCATTTTTTTCGCCTATACAACAAAGTTTCGCCCTAATGTACACATTTCCGCGCTATCTGTTAGGTATTGTATTTGTCGCATCTTTTTTTCGCGATACATCAGAAATGGTGATACGTACGAAAAAAAAGTGGAACAATTTTTATAGACACACTAATAAAAAAAAAGTTAGTACAAAAGTGTGTTAAACGCATTCTGACTAAATTGAACCAATTTTTCTGTTATTTTCTCTAAAAAAGTCCGTATAAATAGGTAAAAATTCTGCTCAAATAACAGGAAATAGTACATGTATTTGCGCCAGCACAATTTTTACCTATTTGTACGGACTTTTTTTTATGAGTGCAATTACATGATATACAACTTTTGCCAACATAACTTTACTATAACACTTACCGTTTACGAGAAAAAATAAAATTGACCCTGAATACATTTTTTAGCAGATGTGGGATAGGTGGGGACTTTTGAAATTTTATTCGTAACAGTGTATTTAAGACCTGTACCAATTATCAGCTCTATGCGAATTATTGTAAAATTACCCCTTTTTTTGGTCTATTTTGACTGGACTATAAATTCAATAACAAAAAATTTTTTTAACTAAAATCTCAATTTGATCTAAAAGTTAGTTAAAAACTTGCAAATTTGGATTACTAACGGTTTTTCATTTATTCTATTAACTTTTTTCGATAAGTGTATATATAATTACTTTTAATTTTTTTATTTTATGATTTTCTTCTCTAACCAAAAATGATAATATTTGTGCTTTGGCATTTAATAGGACCTTGTGGACTAAAATTTTTGAATATTCATCGATGGTTACACTAAAAAAAGTTAGTAAAGTCACCAAAAAATGTTGCTGTGTCAGTAAATTTTCGGAGCGTGCTTGCAAAAAAGTTGGTAATTTCCGCAAAAGTGTTTGCTGAAAATCAGCGAGCTAATTTTTACCAAAAAAAAAAGTAATTTAATTATCATTTCCATTGTCTGTTCTACTATTTTTGTAGCAAAATAAATTAGTAAAACATTAGTTCAAAATTGGTTTAGTGCTAAAAAAATATAACTAAAACTTTTGCTGAAAACGGAATTTCAGCAAAAAAATTGCTGAAAACTAGTACACTTGATATACAAGACGTTTTACTAATTTTTCTGCTAACTTATTTTTTTGAGTGGAGTTGTGAATTCCGTTAAAAATAAATAAATAAAAATTAGATTCTGAGATTCGCGTTTGTCCAAAGGATATTTCTGATCCCTGTTATTTTTCCAGAGTTCAATTTTTTTATTTTTTTGTTTTTTTTTTGTTTTTGGAAAAATAGCTTTTTTTTATCACGAATCCAGTTTTTTTTTGCAGTTTTTCAAAAAAAATATATGGCAACATTCAGTAGAGAGCATTTCAATATAACTCATTTTAACTCAAATGAAAAAAAAACAAAAAAAACTTATACAAACCAAAGATTAAATTCGGCTGTGCCGAGTCTTTAGATACCCTCCATCCTGGTGTTTTTATTCGGGGATTCTACTAAGTACAAACAAGTATGAATTATTACCCATTTTGTATTCGGTCAATCCACTGTGCAACAAATGTGTATGATTTTTTCCACCACTACAAGTAAATATTTCAGTTTAATCTCGTTTAATCTCAGTGCTGCCACAAGCAAGATTCAAAATTCCCAAAAGTGTAGACAAAATTACCCAAAAAATATGAAATTATAAATGACTTCAATTAATATATTATTACAATTTGAATTCCGAAAAAAGGTAATAACCTCATCAGTAAACTTAAAAAAAAAGTGATTTGGCCATTTCAATTGTCCCATCGTTCTGGGCGTTATATTATTACAAAGAAAAGTTCCTTAAATATGCAGCATTTATGATGAACTTTTGAGTCTTATATGAATCTTCATAAACTTTAGAGAAAAAATTAACTTTAGAACAAAACACTTAAAAAGCTTGTAAATAAGAGTCAGTGATGATCACATGTGAACGATTTAAAAATAATCTTATTTTAGAGTCTTTCAAAAATCAAGTTTTATTTGCGTTTTTAAATATACACAAAAAAATCTTTGGCAAGCAATTGGGAGCACTTCAACTAAAATAATGTTTTTGTGGCATACACAATATAATAAATTATTCGATAAAACTTTGTTAGTTGAAATTTGCTTAATTACTTGGTAACGATTTTTTGTGTACGTTAATAGCTTATTTGTATAACGAAAGAATTTCAAAGCATGTATAGATTAATACACTTTCCTGATGCATCGGTTTAATTCGTGGATGATCAGTCGCTGTGAATCAATTCATTAACTCGTATGAATAAAAAATAGATATTGGAATTTTTATGCAAACTTCACAATTAGATGTTAAGTCATTCATAAGCCAAAAGTAATTACATGCATTGAGGCAGGGTTGGTAGGCTCTATCGCTAAATAAAATACTGTTATAGATTCAAATATCGATACATTTAAAATACCAGTACCGAAATAAATGAAATACAATTATCCCATTAAGCTTACAACACCATTATTTTTTAGTCTAAACTTTCTGTAATTCCACGTCGTAAATGTGAATTTTACATACACTTAGTTAATAAATTTATTTTACTTTACTTTATTTTTTCATAACAAAAATTTGCGGAATGCACCGAAATAACTGAATACCGCTTATCTTAAAATACCATTATCGAAATAATTGCAATACAGTTAACCTTAAAATACCGTTATCGAAATACAATTATCCTTAAAATACTGTAACGGAAATAATCTATGATAGCGTTACTTACCCTCACCGATAATCGCACCGTTTCTGCTACCAACAATGCTTTGAAGTAATTGCTAAGTTGTATTCATAGACCCACTATCTATTGGCTAGTTTATGAATTAAATACTTTTTTATGTATAATATATTTTTTTATTTACAAATTTGATAACTTTCTCACTTCATTCATTTGAATTGAAATTTAAGTGAAAAACTAAACAATTTAATAATTGCTGTCATCCATGCCCTACCCATAAAGTGGCAACACTGCTTATGTTATTCATAAAGATGTGGGTAGACCTTTAAAAATATAATTCCTTAATTCGTATTTTAAATCTCAATTTTGCAATAAGTTGATCTCAGTGAATTTTTTTTTGTACCCCGATGTAGTACTTTTCAAGCTGTTAAAAAAAAATCCGCGGAAAGACCTCTGTAGGGAGTTTATTTCTGTGAAAAGTTTGGAAATGGACTTAGCTACATATATCTAAGTCATTTATAGTCGGATTGGAAGAATATATATATACCATTGGAAAGATAGTAAAAATATCTTATGGACGACATTTTTTTTTGTTTGCCGTATACTACCACATAATTTTTTACTTATTAATATATTTACAAGATTAAAAACTTTTGAGATGTAGTTCAAATTTTATCACTTCGAAGATATTAGAAGTCAAACGTTTTTTTGCAGATGGTACATAAGATACAACTTTGACTCTAACCAACAATTATACTGAATTAACTCATCGGGAATCGAACATATTTTGGGAGTAAACACATTTTAAACCTACCCTACAGGAAATTTTAACAAACTGTCACCGAACTGGCCCCTTTATATGAAATAGACTGGTCACTTTTACATGGTATTGTCATAGGAGGGGGAAATTGACAGGTTCAGGGACCTGTCCTGGGATTTGTCTTGTGACATGTCACAAGGGGTCAATTTCCCCCTCATATGACAACGCCATGTAAAAGTGACCAGTCTATTTCATATAAAGGGGCCAGTTCGGTGACAGTTTGTTAAAATTTCCCGTAGGGTATTATTATTATTGAGATTTTTCATTTGTCAAAAGTTAGCCATACTTCGAAAGAAAAAAAATCTCACGATTTTGACCTCTAATATCTTCGGTGTTTGAAGTGATAAAAACTTGATCTATATATCAAATGAAAGCTTTTCGTCTTGATAACATACTTATAAGCACAATTTTTGTTCTTATATAGGCTCTCTATGGAATAAAAACATTAAAAAAACAAAAAAATTAAAATTCCTACGCCGAATCATAATGGGTCAACAAAAAAAAAAATGCTATCCTAAAGCTATTTTTATTACCTTTCCAATGGTGTACATATTGTTCCAACCCTATCATAAATGAAGAAAATATAGTTAAGTTCATTTTTAAACTTTAAACCGGGCCCCCAAAAGAGAGTTATATCAGTAGTAAAAATTTAGAATCAATCGGTGAGGTGCCTCGAAAGCCAACATATTCAATCGAAACAAAATTGAATCAACACAAATAGGAACAAATCTTATCTCACTTTATTCAATGTCCAATCATTGATTTAAAGGCATTATGAATTATTCAGTAATTTATAAAATGAATCCAATTTTATGCATATAAATTCAAAAAAAGAATTATCTCTTTCAAGGCCTGGATGTGTAGGTATGTATTTTTTGCTTATTCAGTAACAACAACAACACACAGTTAATATATTTTTTCATGTTAATATGGAAAATTCTAGAGATGCTTTTACATTTTCATTCATAACTTTTAAACGTCTAGACCAAATATGCCCATTTGCAATACCAAACTGCTTAAGAAATTGGACAAAAATTTTGACTAAAAATTAACATCCTAGCACAACTATTTTGAGCGTGATCGTGATTTCAACAGACAGACAGACGGACACGGCTATATCGGTTTCGCTATTGATAACGATCAAGAATATATATTTTTTTTATGTCCCAGATTTTTTTTTCGATGAGTTACAAACGGAATGACAAAATGATATATACCCTCCTGCACAGTGGGATGGAGGGTATAACAAGCTTCTTGCAAATGTATCCATTTAGTTGCAGAGATCGGAAGTTCTTTGGTGTTTTGAGTGCTGTACAAACAGTTATATCTAAGAAAAAATTTTGCGAACTGGTGTAATATTGGCAAAAATTTACCACAACTAAACATTTAAATTAAGTTAAATACATAATTTTTTGCTTAAACAGTAGAAACTTTATTTATTATGATTCTTTTAAGGCGGCATACGTTGTTTGGAAAATTAATTTGTTTTATTTCCCGTGTGGCATTGAGTCGATTTCTCCATTTGTTTGCCTCAATATAAAAGGCAAACAGGCAGAGTTTGTATAAAAACGCACTTAAGCATCCATTATCCTTTTAAGTAGACACAACAGAACAATTTGGCTTAAGCACGAGAAGAAGTATTTGGTTTGAACATTCATTCTATTAGTTGACACCCACACAATTTTACGTATAATAAATACAAAAAAATATTTTGTGTTAAATTATACGTCGTCTTTGGTATGTGTATCTAGTTTTTTGTAGAATTTCTGTCGAAAGTCTTTAAGTTGATTCTAATTACATTAGAGCAATTAAATGGCATCATCTTTGTACACACACACACACACACACACACACACATACACACACGACACAAACCCATAAAAGATGGGTGTGTAAGCCACAGGCACTTATTCTCGTACACAACCAATTGTAGATTTTGCTTGGGGTTTTGTGACAGGCATTTGTTGTGGAATACAACTAATTCCCTTATGAATGTCAATACAATTAATTTTAATAGAAGTTGTATAAATTCTATACATTAGATAGCTTTAGTGTATATGTGGATGTGTGTTAATAAATGTCTCTTAAACAAAATGGCAGACATGAGTGAGGGTGGTAAAGACAAAGAGTCGCAGGAGTCTGGTATGTATATTGGTGAGATACCATTTTGTCTTCTTTTTTATACGAAGGATTTTATCTGTATGATGTTTATATTTTTTACAAGTAATTGTAAATGAAATTTTTTAACGATACGATCAGTGTTGCCACGAACAAAAATTTTTTGTAACCAAAATATTCAAAAAAAAGTTATCAAATGAGAAAAAATAACCAAAATTTAAAGTTTTTAGTTTTTATTTAAATATATTAAAATATTTATTATGTAAATTTAATTATTAACAAAATCTGTATTTTAGAGTTAACAAAAAAACAAACATAAAATTCGTGGGTCCCATACTGTGGGTTTAACTTTAACTTAAATATTAAATAAAATAAAATAAAATACGAAACAACAACAAATTTTTGGGTTAACTATTAGTTAACTCTTAAACCTTCAGTATGAGACCCACCGTTAATAACAAACTTAAATTTAATTTCATTCCAAATAGAGATCAATAAATTAGTTTCGGGTAAAATTCATCACTGAGTTATTTGAGGGGTATAAAAAAATTATTCTATACGGTTAAAACATCTCTTTGGCAGACCACACATAGTTTGAATGATTTTGGTTTTTGCACAATTTTTTTGATTGCATTATATTATTATTATTATTCATAGTTTTAAAATCAAGATTATTTCGAAACTTTGTTTTTATTAAAATAAGCTGTGAAAATTTTTTTTCGGCAGCAGCTGAACTATGTGGCAATGTCAGTGAATTTTGATCAAAATAAGTTAGTTATTCAAAACATTTTTCAACCAATCCATTTTTGTATTTGGATTCTTCATCCCAAAATTCAACTATATCCATGTCACTGTTTAATTCCGTAATGTTCGAAAAGCTTAATAATTTCCATTGGGATAAATTTTATCTTCATTACCGCTTGTTAAGTTTGGTAAAGATGACAATAAAGGCTCCAAAGTTATTTCTAATTTATTTAAAACTTGATTTGGTGTTATTATGGCAAGATGTTTTAAATCTTTTCTCGAAAAGTCATAGCATTAAAAGTTCTATATAAAAAGATTGTATAGTTTTTCAATGTCATATTTTTTTAAGTTGGACAAGCTACTTTCATTCAAACATAGTTCAGCTTTACGGCCAATAAAAATATTTTCTACATTTATTTAATTAAAAAAATTAATTAAACATCAATTAATTTCATCAAATAAATTAACAGTTTTTATTGAAATTAAACTTTTAACGTAATTACTTTTGGTAAAATTGGTCAAAACTAATCCAAAATTGAATTTCAATTGGCCATAAACATATGGAAAGCGCATTTTTTCCGATTAAAATTCTTTATTTAAGTTATTTATTATATTAAGAATATATGAGAGAAATAAAAAATAAACCTTAAAGCTAGTATCGCCCACTAGTTAACCCAATTCACAAGCTTTTACCGTTTACTTCGAAGTCGAACGATATAAAATAAAATGCAAAGCAGGCCACTGCTCAGTTATATGATTGATTACATTACATAGTACCAAGCACCGGGTATCAGAAATACCTAATATTTGGCTATACACTGCAATAATCTTGAAATTCTTTAAATTCAAGAATACGTTTCGAACTATGCGCAAAAAAGTTACAAATGTTCTTACAAAGAATTTCAATTTGTATGGGAAGCTTCTTACAAGCATAAGCACACCATAAATCTAAAAACATATAAAAAATGTATATACTTGTTTGCCAAAAAAGTTACCAAAATAAAAAAAAAAAAATTCACAATTCCACATTAAAAAAAATAACCAATTTTGGTTAAAAATAACCAAAACGGCAACACTGGATACGATATGTTTGTGTATTCCAACATGCGCGGCTCCAGGGGGGGGGGGGGAAATAGGGAAAATTGGGAAAATTTTCTAATTTCAAATGACAAAAAGAAATTTCATTTTAAAATTTCGCATTTTTTAATACAAAATTCCAATTTTAATTGAAAATTTTTTAAATAAAAATAAACGCCCTTACTATTTAAATTTTCCAAATGTATATTTTTGTTGACTTTAGTTAAAATTTTGGGTGGCAGCATGCTTTGACCTAGTTTATTTCTGGGGCATTCTGATTGGTTAATTTATTTTCAACCAATTAAAATATTTGAAAATGTAAATATTTCCTTAGGATTTTCATACACAAAATGAACAAAGCCGTTTAAATATAAAGTCGACTTTAAAAGTAAAATACTGTTTGATAGTAAAGCACCGTTGTTCGGATTTCACGTGAAAAAATTGTTATACTCCTCCATATAAAAAAAATGATAATTTTCAACGTCAATGAATTTCACGTGAAAACTGAGTAGAATTTGTTTTCACGCAAATTTAATTATTTTTCTTGGGGAAAAATCACATTTTTTTTATATTGTGATTGTGTCTTTGATATAAAATTGAAAAATTGTTCATTTTTATAATTTAAATTAAAATTTGAGTAAAATTAAAGTTCGAGTAAAATTTTTCCACGTGAAAATCCACTTACGGTGCTTTTGGGAAAAAGACTAAATTTTATTTTGAATTTTTTTCATTAAAATTGTAGAACTGAACTTCTAATGGAATTTTCTAAATTTGAAGTGGTAAATGCTACTATATTTTAGAATTTTCTCATTTTGCAATAAAAAATCGAAATTTCTCTTAAAATTTTCTCAATATTGTAAGAAAACAATTAATTACCGTTATTTTTGTTCAGATTTAAGATCAAATTTGACAAATTTCAAATAGAATTCACAATTAATTTCACTTGAAATTCTCCAAATTTCATTCGGAAAGATATGGTGGAGTTACTTTTTAGGACTTTCCAAAGGATCGTATTGAACTTATTCCAGTCTGTCTTTCGGATATCCTGAGTATACATATTGATATCGTAGAGTATATAGTTATGTTCCTGAAATAATTTCTTTTGAAATACTCAATTTTTGATTGCCTGCGAGTAAGTGACTAGCGTTAGATCCTGCACTTCCTCCCAACCTGCAAAGTGTTTTAACTTTAAAATACGGAATGTTGGTGTAGCGTCAAAGCAAAATTGGCCAGTAATTCTTTTTGTTAATAACGACATCTGACTCCCACAGCTATACCAAAACCGATATGAAAATTTAATTATACAAAGTTTTCCAAATGTTGATCACGAACCCCTAATCGCATCCTAGGAGGTCTGCGAAACATTCCGAAAAAATAATTAAAAAACAAGAATTTTTTAAATATTAGAAGTTTTTAGTTGAAATTTATAACTGAAGTATAAAAAATCAGCTTCTAATAAATAAAGTGAATATAAAAATAATGAAAATAATTTCAAAACTTTTCAGTAAATATTAACTTTTTGTATTGTTGTTAAAAAGTAATCTCTGAGTTAAATCCTTGTAATCATCTCACTCATATTTTGAGGACTTTTCAGACTCCGGCGATGTTTTTCGTAAAATTTTCAAAGTTTAATTTAATGAAATCCCGCGATTTAAATCGTCATATGTATATCGAAAAATGGATTCTTTAAAATTTCTGAAAAAATATATACGGTGTGTTCGATTAGTCGAAATTCTTACTACTTTTACTACAAGTTTTGTTTACTTTTTATATTGAAATTTTGCAGCTGTAGTAAAAGTAGTAACTTGTAGTAAGTAAACGAGCACGCTTATGTTGTTCCTCATTACTTTATTTTTGCCTTTGCGAAATCTTATACTGGCACTCTTATGGGGTCTTATTTCATACAAATGCTGAAAAATCGAACTGTTTTTTTTATTTAATACTATACTATAACTCAGGAACCAAAAGGAGTACCAAACTGATATTTGACAGTGTCATTGATAAAAAACTAAGAACTAATAAAAAAATATTACAATGCTACGATAAAGTATCCCGAACCACGTATTAAGATAAAATGGCTTTAGACCTTTGATAAAGATAAATGGTTAAAGTTCATTTCAAAATAGTAACTATTCACGTGGCTCAATCATGGCTTCAATTATGAAAGGATAGAAACAATTAATTAATTGTAGAAAAATTCTCAAAAATTTAAATTTTTTTTAATAAATCAGAAATTATTAAATTGAAGAATGAGTTGCAGACCAACTTCAGGCACGCTTTCAGAAGCTTTAAAGTTAATATATTAACCAGTCACATAGCTAAAATAATACAAAAGTTAGACCCAAATATGTAAGGAAAGTCTATAGCAAATTTGATAATTTTCCCCAAATTGAACACCAATTTTAGCTATACATACAAAGTATTCCAAGTTATAGCAAGTTTCATACAATTCAAATAGAGTGCGGAAATTTCAATTGTTGATTTTATATGTTAGGTTTGTTTTTTTTGAATTTTATATCTAGTATATCTATAACTACTTGTAAAAAAACGACTATCCGTACTTACGTGACTTGTTTTTATTTTTTTGTAAACAAATAAAATTTAAACATTTGGGACCGCCTTTGGACGAAATCTGTTTCCGTATATGGGCTTACCCGGAACGCGAAATAGAGCAATTACATTGAGTGGCATGCTCTCCCTTTGCTAACAGCCACATAATTCATTTGTTAGCATTTGTTGTTTTTAATATTTTATCAATTTTAAAATACTAAAATTTCAAAAAATTCTATGACAAATATGTTTGTTTACCTTTAAAAGAGAAACGCCAAGAATTTTCAAGACTTGGCAGCATTTTTATAACTACTTAATTTTTAAGAAGCTAAATTTATACCTACTTAAAATTTTTATAAATGCTTAAATTTGTATGGAATATTTATGCAAAATTCGAAAAAAAAAACAAACCTGTTATTTAATATAAACTTTTTTGGGCATTACTAACCCATCCTTGTTGGATGTCAAATACGTATCAAATATTAAAGTTTTTGATGAAAAATATAACTTAGAATTTTCCGTTAGACTTTATATTGTCTTTTATACCTAAAGCGTCGCTCATAAAATCGTTAACCTTGCGCTGCGGAGTCCAAAAACGTCCAACAAGTAGAGTATGGCCAAATCAAAAGGGGTTAAAAAATATTTTTTGTGAAAATTAAAAAAAAAATTTTTTTTCCCCAAAGCCATTGTTATCATTCATTTATTATTTAAGCTACAGTGGCTCACATCTTATTTCATGTGAGGGAGATTTTTCAAGAACCAAGCATAAAATTGGTATATTTTATTCTGAACTCTCAATTCACAGCTTATTTTATGTGTTCTTCTCTTTTTTGAAAATAACGGATTCTAAAAACTAATGGAAGATCAAAACTCAAACAATATTGATATCAGAAAGAGTGCGTATATTCAGAATTATTAAAATCAGCACTTCAATAGAAAAACGCGAGTTATTTACTAAACACTTCCAAAGTGGTACAACACAAAAATAAATCACTGAAATTGTTTATTCAAGTCCATCTATGGTTCAGTATATTATTCAGTGTTTTGTTCGAGAAAATCGTGTGTACAACAAAGGAAGAAAATTTAGAATGAAAATGATAAGATGTGGATTTTGGGAAGATTAAAGAAGATCCCATGTTAAGTGCTCGAGCTGTGGCCAAGGATGTTCAAATGTTTCTTGGCAACAAATGTCATCCAGAATCTGTTCGCCGAGTACTTACACTAATAGAAAAAAGTCCGTAAAAAATTTAGTTAAAACTACTGAAAATTAGTTAAAAATGATGCTGCAGAAAAAAACTGCTAAATTAACAGATTATTTTTGCTATATATTAGTAATATAGGAACAGCAAAAATAAAACTGTTAAATATACAGATTTAAGTTATATTTGAGCTTAATTTTTGTAAATGGACAATAACAAATTAACCTGCTAAAATCTGCAAAAACTTTTGATAAATAATTAGTAGCCTAAAAAATCACCAAAAAATTTAAAATTTTCGAAGTTTTTTTTTTCGATTTTTTTTTAAATGCAAATAAAAATCGAGCCTTTTGAAAACAGCAGTTTATACTTTTTTAGCAAATATTTCTACAGATTTTAGCGGAATAGACTGCTATTTGCATTCAACTAAATTTAGCTTAAAAATAGGAAAAATTTTGTACGAGGGCGACCGCAAAAGTAACTGGCCTAACATAAAAAGAACCGTTTTTTTTGGAATTATTATTATTTATTTTTCAACATAATCTCCTTCCAACTCAATACACTTCATCAAACGTTTTTCAAGTTTTTTAATTCCATCCGAAAAATAAGATTTTTCAAGACCTTCAAAATATGCCTCAGTTTCAGCAATAACCTCGCTATTGGACGAACATTTTTTGCCACCGAGAAATTTTTTTAAATTTGGAAACAAGAAATAATCAGAAGGAGCTAAATCTGGACTATATGGTGGATGCGGAGCAATTTCAAATCGTAATTCGGCCAGTTTTTGTTGAGTTAAAAATGCAGTGTGTGAAGGAGCATGAAGGGGCAAAGTCAACAAACGCGGCACCCATCTTGCAGATAGCTTTTTCATGTGGAGTTCATCATGTAAAATACTCCAAACTTGTTTTTCGTGTATTTTAACAATATCAGCAAGTTCTGTGAGCTTTATTCGTCTATCTTTAGTCACTTCATTAAATATTTTTCTAATGTTTTCAATAGTAGTAGCAGTTTTCGGTCTTCCAGAGCGTTGTTCATCTTCCGTACTTGAACGACCCATTTTAAATTGTTGAACCCAGGATTTCACGGTGGAGTATGATAGTGCATTATCACCATGAACAGAATCCAATTCATCTTTGATTAATTGTGGCGTATAACCTTTCATATAAAAGTGTTTAATTACCGCACGAAACTCTTTATTTTCCATTTTTCAAAAATTACAAAACTTGTTTACTTCAATCACCTGTAACAAAGAAAATAATAGTTAAATATTTCGGAAATTTTGACAGATGGCTTATAAAAGATTGCTTAAAAAAAAAAACAAAAAAGTTGCTAGTAAAACAGAAAATGTGCCAGCCCAGTTACTTTTGCGGTCGCCCTCGTAGATATAACAGTTTATTTTTGCTATTTTTACGGTGGGTCTCATTCTGTCGGTTTAACTTTAACTTAACTATTAAACAAAAGAAATTGTCAAAAATGTATACAAAACAATAACAAATTTTTGGGTTAACTTTTAGTTAGAGCTTAAACTTGCAGTATGATACCCACCGTTAGTCTATAAATATTTTCTGCAGATTTTACAGTACGATTTGCTATTTTCAATTAACTAAAAGTAAGCCTAAATATAACTAAAATTCTGTAAATTTAACAGTTTTAATTTTGCTGTTCTCATTTTACTAGTATTTAGTAAAAATATCTGCTAATTTTAGCAGTTTTTTCTGCAGCATCATTTTTAACTAATTTTTAGTAACTTTTTCTGCTATTTTTACAGATTTATTTCTATAAGTGTAGATATGCTAATTTTCATGGGCGAACAGCCAGAATGATGAGAGCATCAGATGATGAGAGCATCAGATTAGAACATCATCAAAAAAAAAAAAAAAAAAATTACGTGGCACAGTAAAACATGGAGGCGGCCATACTTGCCAATTTCTCATTGGCATTGAAATTTAATTGGCATTACTTGATCTCAATGCCAAAAAATTTCATTACCATTCGATGCCAATTTTTTTTCAATTGGCATTGATTAAAACAATGGTACACTCAAAAAAAAAAGTCAGTAAAGTCAGCAAAAAATGTTGCTGTGTCAGCAAATTTTTAGTCAGGAGCGTGCTTGCAAAAAAGTTGGTAATTTCAGCAAAATGTTTGCTGAAAATCGGCGAGCTGATTTTTACCAAAAAATTAGTAATCTTCAGCAAAAGTTTTGCTAACACTTAGTCGACTGCAAATGAAAAAAATCCTTGCTAAAATCACTAAACTTTTTGCTGAATATTAGTAGACTGAAAAAAACTTGTAGCGAAATTTTACTTTAGTTAATTTATTTGCTGAAAATTTAAATATAGAATATGTGTAGAGTTGTTTTTCTTTTTTTGTCATTTCCGTTTCCAGACAAGCTGCGACATCTACATCTTGTCTATCTGGTTGTCGTCCACGCTATGAATGCGATTATCAGCACAATTTTTGTAGCAAATAAATTAGTAAAACATTAGTTCAAAATTAGTTTAGTGCTAAAAAAATATAACTAAAATTTTTGCTGAAAACGGAATTTCAGCAAAAAAATTGCTGAAAACTAGTACACTTGATATACAAGATGTTTTACTAATTTTTCTACTAACTTATTTTTTTGAGTGTAATGAAATGTACACGTGATGGTAATGAAATGTACATATAATTGAAGAAAAAAGCATTGTATGCAAAAACGAGTAAAAAGGTTAAAGTCGGGCATACAATAGCCTACACCAGTCTGGTTAAAAGCCAACTAATGTTTGGATCCGAAATTCGAATGGGTTAAAATGAGGCTTGTGTCAAAATTTTCTATAATGTGAGTCAGCGCACCAAATTTCATTAAAATATCTTAATATTTGCGACCTGCAGTTTGTAACCAAGCCAATTTTGGGGGAACCCTTATATGGGCACTAGTTCTAAACATGGACCGATGTTCACCAAAATCAATAGGCTTCGTCCTTGGGCCAACATAGGTCTATGTACCAAATTTCATCAAAATATCTTAATATTTGCGACCTGCAGCGTATAAAAAGTATAATTTTGGTAGGACCCTTATATGGGCACTAGGTCTAAACATGGACCGATATTCACCAAAATCGTCCTTGGGCCAATATAGGTCTGTGTACAAAATTTCATCAAAATATCTTAATATTTACGACCTGCAGCGTATAAACAGTATAATTTTGGTAGCCCATGTGAAAATCGAAATATATATGAACATACATGATCATACATTGTCTCGTATGTGATCATGCATGGGCATACATAGTCATATACGTACAAGCATAGTTCAATGTATGACCATACATGATCTCATATATTTCCATATACCTTTGGATCCGAAATTTGAGGGTATATGGAGGTATATGGCCATATATGATCATATGTGAGCATACATGAATCATATGTGAGCATATATGGTCATATATGAATATGTACGGTCATATACCCTCAAATTTCGGATCCAAAGATATATGGAAATATATGAGATCATGTATGGTCATACACTAAACTATGCATGTACGTATATGACAATGTATGCCCATGCATGATCATATACAAGTCAATGTATGGTCATGTGTGTTCATATATATTTCGATTTTCACATGGGAGGCCAGGTGAAAATGTTATATATGGCAACATATATGGGTTCATATATTGGTTCGGATCCGAAATTTGAGGGTATATGGCCATATATGGAGATATATGAATGTTCATATAAAATTTTTTTTTTATTTTTTAATAAAAATATTGCTTTTTTTATTCAAATTAAATGTGAATATTATAATTCTATTCATACGTTACTGATGAATTTGTATATTTGAATGAAATTGAGAAATTATGAAATTTTTAATGGACATAAACATTTTACTTCAAGTTTAGAAAATATTTTATGACTGATTTTTGATTATTTATACACTAATAGAAAAAAGTGTGTAAAAATTTTAGTTAAAGCTACTAAAAATTAGTTCAAAATGAAAAACTGCTGAATTATCAGAGTAGTTTTGCTAAATATAAATAAGATAGGAACAGCAAAAATAAAACTGTTTAATATATTTACAAAATTTGAGTTATAATTGAGCTAAATTTCAGTGATTAGAAAATAAAATTAAATTGTACTTAGTAGTAGACAAATAAACATCACATAAAATTTTCAAAGTTCCTTTTTCGTTTTTTGTTTTTAATGGAAATACAAATCTAGCCTTCTGAAATCAACAGTTTAATATTTTTAGCAAATATTTCTGTTGATTTTATAAACTGCTATTTGCATTGAACAAAATTAAAATTTTAAAATTTTCTTAGATACAACAGTTTGTTTTAGCCATTTTTAGTTTACTAATATTTTGCAAAATTTTCTGCAGATTTTCTAAATTTAGAAGTTTTATTTTTGCTGTTTTTATCTTACTGCAACATTTTCAATTGTATTTCAAAATTTATCATTTTATTTCAGAACTTATCAATTGTTTTTCTGATTTATCAATTGTATTTCAGAAATAATCAATTGAATTTCAGTTTACCCAATTGTATTGTAGAAGTTATGAATTGTTTTTCAGATTTACCAATTGTATTTCAGAAATAATCAATTTATTTCTAGTTTTATAATTGCTTTTCAGAAATTATCAATTGATTTTCATATTTATCAATTGTATATCAGAAACTACCAATTGTATTTCAGAAATTATAAATTGTATTTCAGAAACTGAAAATTGTATTTCAGAAATAGTCAATTGTATTTCTAAAACTGGCAATCACAAAACAATGAATCCGCTCACGTAATTACCCCCATGATACAAAAACTTAAAACATTACCCATATATGGAATAATATATGAATTCTTATATGAAGATATATGGAATATATGAACCAATATATGGACCAATAAATGCAGTATATTATCATATATGGATTCATACATTTGAATGTATTTACCCATATATGCTTCCATACATAACATATATGTTCATATATGATCATACATTAAACCATATATGCTCATACATGAAACCATATATGACAATATATGAACATTTTCACCTGGGAGGACCCTTATATGGGCACTAGGTATAAACATGGACCGATGTTCACCAAAATTAATAGGCTGCGTTACTGGGCCAATATAGGTCTGTGTACCAAATTTCATTAAAATATCTTAATATTTACGACCTGCAGCGTATAAAGAGTATAATTTTGGTAGGACCCTTATATGGGCACTAGGTCTAAACATGGACCGATGTTCACCAAAATCAAACTTGTTCGTCCTTGGGCCAACATAGGTCTGCGTACCAAATTTCATCAAAATATCTTAATATTTGCGACCTGTAGAGTGCGCACAAGATTGCATGGACAGACAGACGGACGGACGGACAGACAGACGGACATCGTTAAATCGAAATAAAAAAAAATTCTGAACCGATCGGTATACTATAAGGTGGGTCTACGACCAATATTTTTTGGTGTTACAAACATCAGCACAAACTTATAATACCCTGACCACATAGTGGTGTAGGGTATAAATATTGTTTTATAAAAAAGGACATTAAGGCAAGAATGTAAAACTTCGGAGCTATAAACACTATAAATATTCGCTATTTCATCAAGTTTTATCAAGTATACTGCTGTTTACTCTTCTTTTAACACTGGTTAGTCTAGATCAGCGGTTCCCACTAAGTTTTGCTTCACGGACACCTTGAGACATTTCTACTAGCTCACGGACCCCCAAACCAGTGTTGAGCGAAAGGTACTTTATAAATTATGGGGCAAAATTAATAAAAGCACCTGCTTATTTTAAATGATGGCCAATTTTAAACAGGAATAAGGAAAAAAACATTTTTTAAATCAATAGTTTGTTAAATAATTTAAAAATTAAAAAAAAAAAAAAATGTTTTTTTTAAATAACTTGTTTTATATTTTTTGTCGGATCTCTTCGCGGACCCCATGGAATTCTGCTACGGACCCCCATTTGGGAACCGTTGGTCTAGATGGATCAGCCTCTAGTAATGTAAACTTGACAAAATAGCGAATATAAGATAAAAAACGCGAATTTTTAATTTCATTGGCATTGGTCAATTGTAATGCCAATTAAATCATCAATTAAATGGTCCATGCAATTAACTAGTCCCAAGTATGGATTTGGCCATGTAATGGTTTGGAGGTGCATGTCGTTAGAAGGTGCCGGTAAATTGGAATTCATAGAATCAAAGAGGTATACCTAGACTTGCTGAAGCGAAATTTACTCTAAAGTGCTGAAGACTTGGGCGTACGTGACACATTCCGTTTCTACCAAGATAACGATCCCAACTACAAATCGGGTATAGTGCAACCTTGGCTAGTTTGGAATTTCCCACACGTCATCCAAACATCCGCCCAATCCCCAGATTTAAATGTGGTTGAAATTTGAACTGGGTATTCAAAAACAGCATACGAGTATTTCTAATGTCGAAAGTTTGAAAGCGGCACTAAAGTAGTGCTGGTAAATTCGGTTACTTTTCAATACTCGATACTACTCGATATTTTTGATTTGGATACTCGATAATTTTAACGGTTTTTAAATTTTAAATTTTTAAAAATTTGTTGGTAAAATTCTTTGAAAATGTTTATGATAATTCAATATTTAAATTTATGAACATATTTATAAACTTTTTCACCAACTATTCATTGCGTTTTTCATAGTTTTTTAACTTATTTTAAATATTTTACTTCTGATTTTTTCTTTTAGCAGAGTTGTAGTTTTGTGACAAATATTTTAGCAGAGTCACATTTTTGTGGTAAATATTTTAGCGGAATCACATTTTTATATATTTTGTCTGTCAAAAATGCAACTCTGAAAATATCGAGTAGTTGTTTTGAGTATCGAGTACCCAAAAAAAAGACAAATACTCGATACCCACTACTTATATTTTTACCAGCTCTACACTAAAGCAAGAGTGGACAAAAATATCGCCAGAATACACTAAAAAGTTGGTCGACTCTATGCAATCCAGATTAAAAGCTATAATAAAGCAAAAAGACTACCCTACAAAACATTAAATAATTATTTTTCAAAAATTTTTATGTTTTTTAATGTTCTATTGCTATACACGAAATATTATGTAAGGGTTAGGCGATTGAAGTGTTACCTATTCAAACGACCATATTTTTTTGTGTGAAATTATTTTTTATTGATTCAAATTACAACATGTGTGGAAATAATCAAAATTTCAGAATCCATTCACTTTAGCTCGATGTGGCCACCAAAGCAAAAAAAAGTTAGACTTGAAAGAGCGAAGGCGTTGTTGTTACACTCAAAAAAATAAGTCAGTAGAAAAATTAGTAAAACTTCTTGTATATCAAGTGTACTAGTTTTCAGCAATTTTTTTGCTGAAATTCCGTTTCCAGCAAAAAATTTAGTTGTATTTATTTAGCACTAAACTAATTTTGAACTAATGTTTTACTAATTTATTTTGCTACAAAAATTGTGCTGATAACCGCAATGCATAGCGTGGACGACAATCAGATAGACATCTTGATGTCGCAGCTTGTCTGGAAACGGAAATGACAAAAAAAAAGAAAAACAACTCTACACATACTCTATATTTAAATTTTCAGCAAGTAAATTAACTAAAGTAAAATTTCGCTACAAGTTTTTTGAGTTTTTTTCAGTCTACTAATATTCAGCAAAAAGTTTAGTGATTTTAGCAAGGATTTTTTTCATTTGCAGTCGACTAAATGTTAGCAAAACTTTTGCTGAAGATTACTAATTTTTTGGTAAAAATCAGCTCGCTGATTTTCAGCAAACCTTTTGCTGAAATTACGAACTTTTTTGCAAGCACGCTCCTGACTAAAAATTTGCTGACACAGCAACATTTTTTGCTGACTTTACTGACTTTTTTTTTTGAGTGTACGCTTGCACGAACGTGGCGAATTTCCAAACATTGTATTCTCTGATGAAAAAAATTTTCCTAGTGAGCAGTTCATAAACACTCAAATGATCGTGTTTACTTAACTGGACACACTCACGAAAATTTGAGCCTACGAAAGGCCACCCGAAGTAATTTTCCATCTCAAGTAATGGTGTGGGCAGCTGTGACCGCCGATGGACGCTGTCCAATCGTTTTAATCGAGCCTGGTGTCAAAGTTAATGCGACTTATTATCGGGAAAATGTTTTGAAATTCGGTCGTAGACCATGGACGTTCCAACAAGACTCGGCACCGTCTCATAAAGCTCTTGTGAACCAAGAATGGTTAAAAAACCATGTTCCACACTTCATTTCGTCCACACAATGGCTTTCGAATTCGCCAGATGCAAATCCGATGGACTATTCCATCTGGGCCATTTTGAATAACAAGGTGAGCACTTAAAAATATGCCAGTATGGATGTACATAAGAAAGCTTTTGTACGGAAATGAGCCAAGATCATATTCTCGTGCAGCATGCAACTCATTTTTAACCATTTGAAGGCCATAATTCCCGGGAATTCCCGCCCGGACCAAAAAATTCTAACAAGATCTTAAACGATTTAAAAAAAAATTACTACGGCTTGTCCTGAAAGAAAATTGCCAAAACGAAGATGTTTAAATTCGCCTTTTTTTTATTCAATTGAACAGGCCCAAGATATGTTAGCGTAAAACCATGACGTTATTGTGTAATCGACTATAAACGGGGATTTACTTTTCCAAAAAAAACATAATTAATTTACTCTCCTATCATATCTAAAACCAGATTTGGATTCAGCCACCGAAGACCTTTAGAAAAGTACATATACCCTAAAACAAAAGTATACTACAGGATCTGGATTTTTTAAATATTTTGTGGGCCGGTATTATTTTTTACAATTTGTTAAATAAGTTTTGAGATCGAGATCTTAGATAAGATAATTCTTTCTGAATCAACTCGCAACAACTTTGATTTATTTTATGAAACTGGGAGTAACTCTTTATCACTTTAACCTTCGCACTACCAAAGCTTTTTACATACATAGTGAACATAATGCGTTAACGAAGAAGAGATGAAAAAAAGAATAATTACAAAAAAAAAAATATAGAAACTACCGTTAACAATAAATACACTCAAAAAAGTTTGTCGGTAGAATCTACTGAAAATGACAGTTAAAACAAAGGTATATGCAGTTAAAAAGGCGACAAAGGTATTTACATTTAAAACAACTAAAACTTGTGTTATTTTGAACTGTTGAAAAATAACTAACAAATACATTAAAAATAAATAAAAATGTCGTAAAATTAACTGACAAATTTTTACCACAAAAATTTTAGAACAGCTGACAAATTGGGTAAAAACTACTGTTTTATAGAGTTAATTCTTTAGGTATTATAAAAGTATATTTTAATAAAAAAAAAAACAATTTTTTTCTTTCGATTACAAAGAGATGTGTAATTACTTCAGCCTATTTAAAATTTGAAGTAGAAATTACAAACGGTTCCCCATTTATTAAGCTTTTGTGCATTGGTTTCTGATTTTTATTTGCAAACTATGAATATATCAATAATAACAAATATAAACTCAACCATAATTTTTAAAATTGAAAGAAATTCAACGAAATTTTTTATTTTTTGTATAAACAAAACTGTCATGTAGTAACTGCCAAACTTTTTTGAGTGTACCAGGAAGCATAACGTCGACCGCCTTGCAAAATGTCACATGTGTTTTTTAATAGATTTTCAGGAGAGCGAAAAAACTGTTACAAAATCTACTTTTAAGATATTTTATTGGCATCATATGCATTAATGATTCACGGCCTCATTTAGTAAAATCAACATTAAGGCATATGATGCCAATAAAATATCTTAAAAGTATATTTTGCAACAGTTTTTTCGCTCTCCTGAAAATCTATTAAAAAACACATGTGACATTTTGCAGGCCGGTCGACGATAAGCAGAAATGTGCATATTAGAGAAATCAATCATTTAATTTTTATTATTGTATTGTATTTTGAATAATAAATAAATAAAAGCTACACTAATAAAAAAAATTCCGTACAAATAGGTCAAAATTGCGCAGGCACAAATACATGTACTATTTCCTGTTATTTTACCAGAATTTTTACCTATTTGTTCGGGCTTTTTTAGAGAAAATAACAGAAAAATTAGTTCAATTTAATTAGAACGCGTTTAACAGACTTTTGTAATAACTTTTTTTATGAGTGTATATTTAGAAAAAATAATTATACTACATAAAGGCAATTCTTATACTAAATAGTGATAAAGAACCAATATTCTCAAACAAGTCACTTGGGTGGGTTTCGGGCGACGAGGTAGAAAAATTGAAAAACTAAAAAAAAAATTAGAAACACCCGGGTGGGTTTCGGGAGTGCAAAGGTTAAATCATGATTGGTAACCGACTTCTGTTAAAATTTGTCTGTAAATTGAGTAAATTTGAGAAAATTTCTTTAATTTAAATACTAGAAAATTTCAATAAAAATAGTCTTATAAAATTCTCTCTGTGTGGCAACGCTTTTCTTGTATTCTGTATTCCATTGTCATCAGTGTGTTTATTGATGATTATTTGCATCTGCCACATACACGTTCTCATATATTAGTTAATTCTGAATTACATTTGTATCTTTTTATCCTACATGATGTGGTTAGAATTAATTTTCATTTGTATTTGAGCTTCTTGTTATTTTATTATTGAGTATCATTGTAGTTGTATACATTTTAGATATTTATCACTTGTTTTTTGTAGAATTAGCGTTTTTTTAGTTGTAATTTGATATCATTGCTGTTGAATTACATTACTTCCATTTTCATTTCACGAATACTAATTGTTGTGAATGTATTAATTGTGGTGGCAACATGTGCTGCTATTGTTGCTGATAGCTGTTGTTCTTTCATTAATTTACATAATTTATCATGCTTAATGTTAGGGGGATTTTTTATAATTATTTGTAATAATTCTAAAACTGGATTTATACATTTAATGCAAATATCTATTGAATTTATAATAAAAAAAAATACTCTACTGAAAATGATCGAGCTGAAGCGTTTTAATTTAAATAAATTTGATCAAAATTTCATGCAATATTTTACATTTTTAATGAAAAAGTTCCGTTTCTAGAAAACAATGTGCTTGATTTTTCTTTTGCTGGATCCCAATCGTTTTGTAAAATAAAGCTTCCCAGTGTATTTATTTATTTATTTATTTATTTAAGTCTATGGATTTTTCCTTACAGACTAGTTACAGAGAATTATACCCAGATGTAGAATAATAATAAAATACAACATATAAAATATTAAAATTAAAGATTTTATCTTAAATTGTTCAAATGTAGTATAATATCCCTTTTTATGATGTGCAAGCTTTTGTTAAAATCAATGTAGGGATATAGCATGTTGAATTCATCACAAATACGACGAAATGGATCAAAATTGGAGTAGTTTGTAACATAATATTTTATACTGAGGAAATCAATATATCTTGATGAACGAAATGGAATAAATATGTTTATATATGTTTATGTAGAAAATCATTACCAGATATGTGGTTATGTAACTACATACTTGGTAATGGTAACTTGTTACTTTTGTTATTACATTTCTTATTACCTTTATATGGCGATGTCGCGAAAAATAATGAGTTGTCGTTACACACCAGCATACGAAAAATCAAAAAATATATCGTTACCTATTTGCTTACCAGTACTGACAAAAATAATGAGTCTAAAAATAGATTTTCAAAAAAATAAATTTTTTAAAAAAAAATATTTTTTATTGTATTTTTTTTTAAATAAAATTTGCTGGTGCGGGAATCGAACCTGGGTCTACAGATTGCCAGTCAACAGCTCTACCATCTGAGCTATATCGACATGAAATATTTAATAGATAAAAACACAATTGACCTGCTGCACACACTTAAGCTTACTCGCCAACATACTAAAAATCAAAAAATATGTGGTTACATATATCCTTACCAGTGTTTAAAAAATATTAAGTCTAAAAATAGATTTCAAAAAATTTTCAAAAAAATCTAAAAAATTATTTTCTATTTGAAATAATGATAAAAATAAGTCATTATCCGTAACTCATTATTATATGTTTTAAAATAATACAGAAGGTAAGTGGGTGCCATTACTGGTAGTACAAAAAATAATGATATGTTATTACTGTTTCTACACTGGGCAGATATGTGGTTATGTAACTACATACTTGGTAATGGTAACTAGTTACTTTTGTTATTACATTTCTTATTACCTTTATATGGCGAAGTCGCGAAAAATAATGAGTTATGGTTACACACCAGCATACGAAAAATAAAAAAATATATCGTTACCTATGTGCTTACCAGTACTGACAAAAATAATGAGTCTAAAAATATATTTTCAAAAAAAAAAATTCGATAAAAAAAATATTTTTTATTGTATTTTTTTTAATAAAATTTGCTGGTGCGGGAATCGAACCTGGGTCTACAGATTGCCAGTCAATAGCTCTACCATCTGAGCTATATCGAAATGTAATATTTAATAGATAAAAACATAATTGACCTGCTGCACATAAGTAAACTTACTCCCCAAAATACAAAAACGCAAAAAATATGTGGTTACATATATCCTTACCAGTGTTTAAAAAATATTGAGTCTAAAAATAGATTTCAAAAAATTTTCAAAAAAATCTAGAAAATTATCTTCTATTTGAAATAATGATAAAAATAAGTCATTATCAGCAAGGTTGGTTACCGTTATCGTTATAATACCGTTATCGCTAAAATACCGTTTCAAATTGAATACCGTTACCGTTACCAATACCTCTAAAAATTTCTCCAAATACCGTTATCGTTACCGATACCGTTATTTTTATTTATATATTTTACCGGTATTTTTTAATTTATATAAAAATGCAAATTTTTTTGTCTTTTTTGTAATAATTTTCAGTTTTTTTTTCTACAAAAAATTTATGGATAATAATTTTAGTTATTAAAACTACCAGCATTGAAGATAAAGCATATAGAACGCATTTTTAACACGTAAAATTAAATATATGTTAAGGTTTTGCTTATTTTTATATGTTTTTAACATAATTTATAATACCGGTACGTACCGGTATTGCTGTTTCGATAACGGTATACCGTTACCGTTACCTTTACCGTTACCGAAGCAAATGAAATTCAATACCGGTACCGTTACCCTTACCGTTATTAGTTTCGGTAACCAACCTTGGTTATCAGTAATTCATTATTATATGTTTTAAAATAATGCAGAAGGTAAGTGGGTGTCATTACTGGTAGTCCAAAAAATAATGATATGTCATTACCGTTTCTACACTGGGTTATTAAGAGAAAAATTAAATAAAAATTTTAGTACATAAATTTTGGTCCACAATTGCATTTTATGGTAATAAACTGGAATTTTTTTAATAATTTTTTCAAATTTGCACTTAAGTATTGCATTTGTCAAAAATAAACTACTGGAAAAATGCTTAATTATTTCTTGATGTACTTTTAGACCGTTACCAGCATGTTACCAGCGATATAAAAATCGTTTTGGCAAATTTAGTTCTCAATTTTATTCTTATTGTTTTTGTCATTTTTCTGTAGTATACTCAAAAATACTTAAAAACAAAAATTATTTTGGAATTTTTCTTTTAATAAGCTTTATTTTACAAAACGATTGATACCGATTTTGCAAAAACAAACTTGAAACGCTTGTAGAGGTCTATAAGTACCCTATAAAATGGTACTTATAACTGATTCAACTTTTCGACTTAAGGTCGTCGAGCATTGGCTCTTCCATCTGATCCCCGCAGGTTAAATTTTGATTCATCTAACCATAAAATATTTTTCTGTTGCTGTTGAGTCTAATTTAAATTGGCACAAAGTAAAGCCGAGCTTTTCGATTTTTTTCTGACACGTATGGTTTTTTGTACATCATAACTTCTGAGACAATATTTTCCAGCTCCTCTTTTTATAGTGGGAAGACTGGTATCTAGCTGAATTTCAATTTTAGCTTCTCTGTGAACTGCTTTGGGATATTTCGTAGAAAAATTCTTAATTTTTCTATTTTCTCCTACAGTTGTTGCACGGGGTCTTTCTACGTTATGAATTATATGGATGGAGCCACTATTACATTCAATAAGTCTTTTGGCTGAACAGACAAATTTTTTACTTTGCCGATTAAAAAAAATGTATATGGGGCTTTATACAATCATATGTAATTTAACATGTGTCTTTATACAATTTTATCCGAGAAATGGGCCCATATAACTACATAAGTTTGCATTAATTCAGTTAAAATTTGATAATATCAGATACAAATGTATCCGAATAATGGCGCGATACAAATTGATCAGATTTTATATAGTGGTATAAAATTGTAGCTGAACTATCCAGCAAAACCTTGGTAATATATGGGTACTACTATGCATATTACCTGGTAATACATATATCAAACCGCTTACCCTTGCATTACTTTGGACCGTTACTCTTTACCCTTGCATTACTTGTAAATACCAAAATCATACTTTTGGATGTTTTATTGGTATAAATAATTCGTTTTTCTAGAAAATTTTAGAAATTCTATTTTTTAAGATGAATGAGGGGAATATTTAGTTGATCTCTTATTTTGGTAAATGAATGTTCTTTAGTTTGATTCTAGATCATAAATTAATATCACTTTCTGTTTAAATTATTTTCAAAATAAAGAAAGATGATACAATTTTTACAAGTAAATTACAAAGAATATTTTTTGTTAAAAACCCGTGAATTTAAAATTGATATTCGGTTTAAAAAATTAAAATTTAAACAAAATGTTTTTAAAAACACCTTACCTGTAAGTTCAGAATAACATCCCTACGGGAAATTTTAAGCAACTGTGTGGTCACTTTTACATGCCGTTTTCATAGGAGGGGGAAATTAACCCCTTGTGACATGTCACAAGACAAATCCTAGGACAGGTTACTGAACTCTCATAAAAAAACAAAGTTCAGGGACCTGTCCTGGGATTTGTCTTGTGACATGTCACAAGGGGTCAATTTCCCCCTCCTATGACAACGGCATGTAAAAGTGACCACTCTATTTCATAAAAAGGGGCCAGTTCGGTGACAGTTTGTTAAAATTTCCCGTAGGGATGTTACTAGGCATACTTGGGAATTTTTCATTGGTATTGAAATTTAATTGGCATTACTTGATCTCAATGTCAATGCCAAAAAATTTCATTACCATTCAATGCCAATGAATTTTTTTTCAATTGGCATTGATTAAAACAATGGTAATGGTTGAATTGAAGAAAAAAGCATTGTATACAAAAAAAATTGTTTAATAAAAAAGAAAATTAAGACAAGAATGAAAAATTTTAAAGCTATAAACATTATAAAAGTTTTCTATTTTATCAAGTTGCATCAAGTACACTGCTATCCACTATTCTTTTAACACTGGTTGGTCTAGATACATCAGCCTCGAGTAATGTAAACTTGACGAAATAGTGAATATAAGATAAGATGTCTTAGGAGTCTTCGACTTAGGTGGTGATTTTTGCAAAGCCCGTAAAGTTTCTTGGGGCAACCATTCGTAGTCAATGGAGTTATCATTAGTAGTACCTGTTTCAATAGTTTTCTTGGTGTACGAACGCTTACGTTTTCCGGATGAGCCCAACAAGTATTGTTGACCAACAACCAATAACAAAACAACGATACCAGCCATTAAAACATACAAAAAGAAGGTTTCAACATCTAAGCCCTCATCAACTTCAGAGATCAAAACAGTTTCATTGAATACAGATTCCATATATTGTACACCATTGGAATCGCGATAGTTCATGGCAATATTCAGACCAAAAGGACGACCAGCGAATTGATCTGAGGGCATGAAGGAATAAGAAATAGTAGCTTCCATACCAGATTTCACTTCACGATTGTAGGCAATAGCAGAGAAATTTTGAATGTGGTAGTTAAAGACCATGGGATAACGGAAAGAAGCTTCAACAATTTCAACAACAAAATCATTGGGACCCTTGTTAGTGAAACCAATCAAGAATTCAACGGGTTTGCCTCCAGGTAAATCCATTTGTTGGCCAGGTGTATAAGTGGGCTAAGTGAAGAGTAGAATAGTGTCGGCATAGGGTGATGTTGATTGTGTAGAATCTGAATCTTCTTCCGTTTCGAGATCTTCACCAGTCACAGCACCATCATCAATATCGGCTTCAATAATATCTTCTTCAATAGCATCTTCAGCAAAAGCTGAGAATTTGTTGGGTGCATTAAATGTGCATATAATGGCAGGCAATACCAATAACAATATCAGCATATAATTTTTCATTTTGTATAGAATTTTTTTGTTTTATTTCTAAAAAATAAACTTAAAAAGTTGGTTCCCGGCCTTCAACAGCAATAGCCCCACGGTTTATGATATGACGGTAACGAAATCAGAAAAACGTATGAAAACCGAATGTATAAAGAGAGAATACAAAACGAAGTGTAGGTTTTGTTGTCATTTTGCTTAAAATTTTTTAACAAAGTTCAAAAGCTGGTGTTATAAAAAATGAAAATAAGTTTTTCTGCCTAAAGAAAATTTGAAAAATGCTTGGAAACATTGTTTGGGGGTCTGTAACTCATTTCGACTTGAGTTGTTTTAAAAAAGGGAAATTTAAATTTTAATGAAATGTAACAAATACAGAAAATAAATGTTACAATTTATTACTTTCTTTTTAAAATGGTGCACGAAAAACATCCCTATATTGATAACTCCTAATGCTGGAAATGAAATAAGCTCCTTTATCAAAATTAAATTAATAGAATTTCGAAAAAAGTTGATTTTAGAGGTTTCACAAATTTTTTTTGGTGTATAAAATGTAGAAAATATGAGGAACACACAGAAATATGCGAATTGAAAAGTTACAATATAGTAGCTGTTTTTTTTTCTAAGTTAACGCATATAGTTAAGTCGAAAACACAGTCGACTTAAATTATTTTGTCAAAGTCGCAAGATATGATTATATTCAAAATGAGGTTGAAAATTTGTTCAGTGTTTTATGTATTGTAATATATAATTATATCCAAAAGCCAATTGACAAATTTTCTAGTGTGAGTCTGTATGGGGTAATTTATAATTTTATCCAAAACGAAATGTAATATGATATCATACAAAAATATATATTATTTTGGATTATATACTAAATAGGTATATATAACGTCATATATAATTGGATTAACCTTATCTAATTGTAAATGCAGTATACAATTAAATATTGATCGATATATAGTAAGATACAATTAAATATGACATCATATTAAATTTTTTTGAGAAAGAAAAAATTATATATGGATTCATGTAATTGTGCCCGGTTATTACAATGGCGTACAAAAGCAAATATGGGTATATACAATTATTTATTATTATATGCAAACGTTTTTACTCGGGTTAACAAAATTTATTCCTGTTTTTTATTGCTTAAAATAAAATTTGTTGGTTTTAAAACATTTTTTGCTTAACTTAACATATTTTAATTTAAGCAAAAAATTAATAAAAATTAGGTTTGTATGAATACATTTGTAGAAAAACTAGTAAAAGCGAAAACATATTGAAAAAGTTGTCAAAATATTAAGAAGTACTCGAACAAAACAGTTGTAAAAATAGTAAACAAACAAAAACAAAATTTACTAAAATCCCAAAAAAACGTCCACGGAGTGCGAACTTTAATGCAAAACATAAGAGTTAATTAGTTTTATAACGATTCACATAAAAATATGTTTAATTTTATCAATTGTTAAACAAAAAAACATATGACTAGTTTTTGCTGCAAGAAATTTTTCAAGTAAAAACTGGTAAAATTTCCCCTTAAACTATTTTTACTATTTTTTTTTTTTGTACTCGAACGGATTTTTGAGTAAAACTGGTAAAAATGGTAAAGCTAGTAAAAAATAGCATGTAATACCTCATTTATACTGAACACAAAACTGGTAGTTTTCAAATTTATTTTGTTTTCGATTGTACAAATTTCAAATCGAAAACTTAAAAAAAACGAAAACTTCTAGTTTTGGGTTCAGTATGAATGTTCAAATTTAGGGTCTCGGGACCTTCCCCGGTCCTAGTCCATATTATCTAAGGGCATGTAAGGGCTCTCTGAAATTTTCGAGATATGGGCCATTTTATGAAGTGGAAAATTTTTATTAAAAATTTTCGAGGTCCAAGGCCCCGCCAAGGTCCATTTTTGGATAGAGATACCCCTTTTCGCTGGGGTATTGCACGGCTAGGGGCAGTTGAAATTTTCAACAATTTTGCTCTATCTCTCTTATTTTTCGAGATATGGGCCATTTTAAAAAATCGTCAGGGAATGAAATAGCGCTATTTCAGATACAGTAATAACTGAAACATGAACATATTATATTTTAACAATAAATGGTGTAAAATTTAACGAATGTGTTCTTAAAAATTTATAAATAATTTTGAAAATTAACACTAAAAATTAGTTAAAGTACTGAGGATTTTTAGTATACACTAGAGATGGGCACATGAACAGAATTTTGCGTGATTCACGTGAATCATGCGTGATCACGCGTGAGTGTGAGTGAAACCTTAATTTACTCACGTGAACGTGAGTGAGTGTGAGTATATTAAAAATGTTCGTGAGTGAGTGTGCGTGAGTAAAATTTTTGCGTGAGTGAGTGTGCGTAAGTCGAATTTTAACTACTCACGCGTTTTTTTGGTTTTTTTATTCATATTTCTCTTAACTTGTTTAGGCGACTTTATATTTTGGGTATTTTTAATACAAAATAAATGGCAACATTTCATACTCGTCTAGGGTTTCCCGGGAAACGGAAATGAAATCGAAAAGTATGTATCTGTTTTTTGGTAACATTTTTTTATTTTGATTTGTTTTATTAATATAGAAAGCGTTTAAGTCGTATTAAGAACGTCAATTTTAAAGATGAAGGAATGGAAATATTTTAATTAATGAATTTTGGTTTAAATGTCTACTTTTTCAAGACATTTAGTTCTCTTATCAAGTCATAAAAATCTATGATATATCTCCGCCAACTTACTTTAGTTCTTATTAAATTTCAGGCTAAAATATACTTTGCCAAGTTAAAAATACTTTTATGAATTTTAAGAAATCGCATTCTGCCAAAATCCATATTTTTGCTTTCAGTATCAAACTTAAAGCGTTAAAAAAATTTGTAATATTTCCTTTCGATTTTCATTTTAAAATATTCATTGGATCCATATTTGAAAGTTTGTGCAGGGAACATCGGCATTATAGAGTTTCAAAAAGCTCTACCATTCGCAATTTTTTAAAGTTATACTGAAGTTTATTAGGTTATAAAAAGTGTTTTAAAAACCAAAATAATTTAATTTTTTCAGAATTTATAGCTTGTGAAGTTAATTTTTATACCCTACACCACTATGTGGTCAGGGTATTATAAGTTTGTGCTGATGTTTGTAACACCAAAAAATATTGGTCGTAGACCCACCTTATAGTATTTAACGATGTCCGTCTGTCCGTCCGTCCGTCTGTCTGTCTGTCCATGCAATCTTGTGCGCACTCTACAGGTCGCAAATATTAAGATATTTTGATGAAATTTGGTACTGCAGGTCGTAAATATTAAGATATTTTGATGAAATTTGGTGCACAGACCTATATTGGCCCAATAACGCAGCCTATTGATTTTGGTGCACATCGGTCCATGTTTAGACCTAGTGCCCATATAAGGGCCCTACCAAAATTATACTGTTTATACGCTGCAGGCCGCAAATATTAAGATATTTTGATGAAATTTGGTACACAGACCTATGTTGGCCCAATAATGCAGCCTATTGATTTTGATGAACATCGGTCCATGTTTAGACCTAGTGCCCATATAAGGGTCCCACCAAAATTATATAGTTTATACGCTGCAGGTCGCAAATATTAAGATATTTTGATGAAATTTGGTACATAGACCTATGTTGGCCCAAGGACGAAGCCTATTGATTTTGGTGAACATCGGTCCATGTTTAAAACTAGTGCCCATATAAGGGTCCCCCCAAAATTGGCTTGGTTACAAACTGCAGGTCGCAAATATTAAGATATTTTAATGAAATTTGGTGCGCTGACTCACATTATAGAAAATTTGACACAAGCCCCATTTTAACCCATTCGAATTTCGGATCCAAACATTAGTTGGCTTTTACCCAGACTGGTGTAGGGTATTCTATAGTCGGCATGCCCGACTTTAACCTTTTTACTCGTTTTAAATCAAGTTATTCCTTCTCGAATGTCAATAGGCATATTAATAGGCATATCTAAAACATACCCAATTTTTCGCTTACCAATCTCATTTGCTCCACTAATACTTATAAATTATCCTTCTAATGCTCAAGGCCTCTAAAAAGCGGTCTTCAGATCTTAAAAGAAATTTCTAGCTATTTTTATAAAATCAATTATGTCAATAGAAAACATAATTTACTTCTTTTGTTGTACAACATACGATTTTGAAGCGAGACCCAGCATAATCTAAGCAATGGGTGCTAATTACTAATACCTAAATAATAAGCAGTAGAATTATTGTCTATTGCATATAATTCATAGTCAAAGCTCATTATTTTTATTCGACAAGGTCGTTTTTGTTACTATTTGTCTATATTCGCTGCATTACAAAAAGATAAAAAAATTTCATTACCATTATATAAGAGTAATTGTAATGAAAAACTGTTCATTATTTTTGTTAACATTATTTAACTAATTCTTAACAAATTTTTAATTGAAACACTGATTTCAACCATGATTTAAATTATCTTCATTTAACACAATACTAAAAATTATCAGTACACAGAAAAAATTTACAAAATTCTGTTTGTAATGTTAAACACCTTTTTTGCATAAACAAACAAAAAATTTTTTAAAAAGGCACCAACAATGGAATTTGTATATACAAATCCCTTTTTGTAACTTTTTTGTAATTTGTTAAAAATAAAATCAATTTTTTTTTAACAATGTGTTTTGTAAATACAATAATTTTTTTTGTAACTTGTTTGTATTTGTTAAAAAAAAAATAAAATTCAACAACGAGTTTGTTATATTAAAACAATTATTCGCTTTATGTTGTCGTATTGACAAAAAAAAAAAATAAATGATTTGTTTTTTTTTTTGTTTTAAAAAATTCTAAGACTACACAGAAAAAATTTACAAAATTCTGTTTGTAATGTTAAACACCTTTTTTGCATAAACAAACAAAAATTTCTAAGGCTATTTTTTTGATATTTTTGATACAATTTACAAACATTTAATAAAAAAATTGTTAGATATCTAAGTAAAAAGCCAACAATTTTTTTTAATTACACAGAAAAAATTTACAAAATTCTGTTTGTAATATTAAACACTATTTTTGCATAAACAAACAAAAAATTTTTTAAAAAGGCACCAACAATGGAATTTGTATATATAAATCCCTTTTTGTAACTTTTTTGTAATTTGTTAAAAATAAAATCAATTTTTTTTTAACAATGTGTTTTGTAAATACAATAATTTTTTTTTGTAACTTGTTTGTATTTGTTAAAAATAAAAAGTTAAAATTCAACAACGAGTTTGTTATATTAAAACAATTATTCGCTTTGTGTTGTCGTATTGACAAAAAAAAATACTTTTTTGAAATTTTTGTTACAATTTACAAACATTTGAGCAATTGAAAACAAAAAATAAATGATTTGTTTTTTTTTGTTTCAAAAAATTCTAAGGCTATTTTTTTGATATTTTTGATACAATTTACAAACATTTAATAAAAAAATTGTTAGATATCTAAGTAAAAAGCCAACAATTTTTTTTAATTACTTAAAATTTTGTGATACTTTTTTCTGTGTACTTAAAATTTTGTGATACTTTTTTCTGTGTAGTTTAACTAATTTTGAGTATTCATTTTCAAAATTATTTATAACTAATTTTCGTTAAATTTAACACAATTTATTATTAAAATATAATTTCATGTTTCTGTTATTATCACCAATGTATCCCAAGTTTTAAAGATGGCGCTATTTCTTTCCCTCCCGATTTTTTTAAATGACCCATATATCAAAAACTAAGAAAGATTCGGCTACCCCTTGCTACGTAGTAGCCCAGTCAAAATTTTATTTCTATCCAAAAATGGCCCTAAGTAAGGCCTTCGGCACTTAGAAATTAAAAACAAAATCCCATTTAATAAAATTGCGCATATCTCGAAAACTAAGCGAAATAGAGAAAAACGGAGTGTCCTTACGTAGCCTTAGATGATATGTACCAGGTACGGGGAGGGTCCCGAGACCCTATAATTTGTACAAATTTTGCGATAAGTATAATTACAAATAAAACTGTAGTTTCACTAATTTTTTACTTAAAATTAGATATGTTAAATTTGACAAAAAATATGTTAAAATCAACTAAATTTATATTAAGCCAAAAAACAGGAATAAATTTTGTAAAAGTAACAGATTTTTCTGTTCACCCAACAGACATATTATTTTGACAGACATATTATAATTTCTAATTGCATTTCAAATTTTTCCAAATGTATTTCAGAAATTTCTATTTTTATTTTAAAAGCATTTTTTGTATGTTTGTAAAAATGCTTTTAAAACAAGGTTGGTTACCGAAACGAATAACGGTAAGGGTAACGGTAACGGTATCAGATTTCGTTTGTTTAGGTAACGGTAAAGGTAACGATATTTAAGACTGTTTCGGTAACGGTATACCGTTATCGAAACAGCAATACCGGTACGTACCGGTATTAAAAATTATGTTAAAAACATATAAAAACAAGTAAAAACATGGCATATTTTTAATTTTAAGTACTGAAAATACAGATTTTAAGCTATAAATTCAATACTGGTAGTTTTAATAAGTAAAATTATTATCTATAATTTTTTTGGAAAAAAAAACACTCAAGATTATAAAATAAAAAATAAAAAAATTGTAATTTTTATATAAAATAATAAATACCGGTAAAATACCGGTAAAATACCGGTAACTACCCATACAAATAACGGTATCGGTAACGATAACGGTATTTATAAATATTTTTAGAGGTATCGATAACGGTAACGGTATTCAATTTGAAACGGTATTTTAGCGATAACGGTATTATAACGATAACGGTAACCAACCTTGTTTTAAAATAAAAATAGAAATATATTTGGAGAATTTTGAAATGCAATTAAAATTTTATTACATACATTTGGATAATTTTGGAAAACAAATTGAGTCTTTTTAAATACATTTGGAAATTTCTGAAATACATTTAGAGAATTTTGAAATACAAATGGAATTATTTGAAATACATTTGGACAATTTTGAAATGCAATTGGACAAATATCAAAGGTTTTTAGATAATTTTAAACAATATTTGTACAATTTTGAAAGATTTTTGGACAATTCTAAAACATTTTTGGCCAATTTTGAATGATTTTTGGACAATTCTAAAACATTTTTGGAAAATTTGAAAACATTTTTGGATAATTTCGAAACATTTTAGACAATTTTGAAACCTTTTTAGACAATCTTAAAACATTTTTGGATAATTTTAAAACATTTTTAGACAATTTTGAAATATATTTGGAATTTTTTGAAATAAAACTGAAAACGGTACACCGCGGTGTAGTAATTTTTGTTAAACGAAGTCGTTTTTATAAGCAGCCTCCCAGCAAAATATTGGTAATGACACCTCATTACTATCTGCATTACCAAAAATGATATATCATTACCTTTTGCATTATTTTATAATATAAAATAATGACTTGCTAATAACGGCCTATTGTATGTATTGTTTCTAAATATAAAATAATGACTTACTCGTATTAGTTTAAATAATTACTTTTTACACAGTTAAATTTTTTTATTATATGTAAATATGTTTTGTTTAAGTTTTTATGACGAGTCCCAAAATTACACACCAGAGAAAACTTAAATTTTTTTGAATGTATTTCCTTAAGCTAACAGTATTTGCTTAACTCCTTATTTTTAAGAATCAAGTAAGCAATCGGATAACCACTTATAATTCAACTTTTTGTAGGCATGTGTGTAACCACTTATTATTCAAAATCTCATAACTACTTATTTCTCATTTTTTCGTAAGCGAGCGTGTAAGCGTGACTACTTATAAAAACGACCATGCCAAACAAAAATAATGAGTTTAGACGCCAAAAAATAAGTTGTGCGGAGCAATGAATTTCTATTATATAACCACTTATTTGGTAATGAAAGATTTTGCTGGGCTAGCTTACGCGCGACTTAGTATTTAATTTCAAAAATAATGTTATATTGGTAATTACTTACCTAGGAAGGTCTTTGTTCCAAAGAATCGGTTGTAGAATAGCTACCCAACAAAATTTTCTGTACCAAAGAATTGGTTGAAGAATAGCTACTTTTCCTTTACAACCCCTTCTACTGCTAATTCTAACACCGGTTGCCCTAGAATGAGTTCTGGAATTAGTTATAGAACTGATTCTCCTTCAGTCATACCTTCCATATAACATCCGTGGAACTGCTTCCGGCACCAGTCCCATGGAATAGGTTGCAGGGGAACCAGTTGTAGAATCGGTGTGGTTGTCAACCGATTGTAAAAAATTTTCCTGGGTACCTTTTTTTACAACTCCTTCTACTGTCAATTCTAACACCGATGATTTTTGTATGAAATTGTCCCAAAAGCAAACACTTTTATAGTTCCAAAGTGGAACCGGCTGCAATATAATCAGTTGTGGAACTAGTTCTAGAACTGGTTTTACGTTAGTCTATGTCATCATAGTTCCGGAACCAGTTCCATGGAATCGGTTGCAGTGGAACCAGTTGCAGAACTAGTGTGGTTTGAAACCGATTGTAAAAAATTGTCCAGGCATTTACAACTCCCGCCTGGGAATTTCCGAAACTCAAACCCTATACAGGTCGCAATTTCGACTTTAGGGCCTGTTTATTTATTACGAAAACAGTCTAAACGAAAGAAATTGACAATCACTTTCGTCAAAAATATATGGGAAACAAAAACAAATTTTCGTTACTTTGCTTTCGTTTAGAGTATTTTCGTAATACATAAACAGGGCTTTAATTTTTCTTAATTTTTGAATATTATTGTTTTCTGGGAAGCTTTTGTTTCGTGAATTTGCGTGATTTACGTGAAAATTCACTCACGTGCCCATCTCTAGTATACACCATTTCCAATTGTTTTTCAGTAGTTGTCAATTGTATTTCAGAAATTATTAATTGATTTTCAATTTAATCAATTGCATTTCAGAAAATAACGGCGGAATGCGAAAAAAGGCTTTTTGGGGGAGAAAATGAATTAAAAGACTTAATCAGCGATTAACATTCTGCAAACGAGTAATTGATGAAAAAATTTTTTTCCAAACTAAGCACCATATTTTGGTATAAGATATAGGTATTTAAGTCCCTTGTGTAGTTAATCAATTTTTAATAATTTATGAAATGCTATTGTAAAGGCTGTATTTAAGTTTAAATAGCCCTAGCGAGCGAGCCTTTTCCATCCCTGATTAACCAGTCAGAGTTGTTTCCTCTTTGAAGTCACATATTTTTTTTCCCACAAAAAGTTTTGAGAGATTTACAAATGTGATAAAAGTGTTAAATTTAAATTTGTACCCTCCCGATTTTTGGACTAAAATTTAACACAATTAATTTGATAATTTCAGAAGTTTTTACTGCAATGTATTGAAATTTTTCACCAGTTTTTAGTAGTTTAGTAGGTTTGAAGTTAAGAAGAAGAATAAACATTTTTTTTCGAAAGTTATACACACATTATTAATTTGCAAATCAGACTAGATCTAGTTTCTGCCTTTTTTTATGGACAGGCTTCACACTGATTTTCCATTAAATTATATTATTGTTTATATCTTATTATCAGATTGTCTCTATATAGGGTTGCCATCCGTCCTCTTTTCCCCGGTCACCGTCCTCTTTTTTTAGGGCGTCCAGGGCAGTCCTTCTTTTTCAGTAAGTGTCCGGGGTTGTCCTACTTTTTAAACTTTTCCCCATAACCTTTTTTTATTGCTTCTAAACTTTTGATTTTTAGCATCGCTGTTTTTTGCTGTTATTTCAATTAACTTGGCATCACTTACTTTGATTGCCAAATTTGAAGCTTGTCAGCAGTGAACCAAATGTTGAATTAAAAAAAAATTATCATTGCTTTTAATGATGAAAATGTATTTAATGAATTATGTGAAAACCTTAAATTCAATTAACAGGACTGATAACAAGTTTTGGTGCAAAATTGTTTTTATTAAAAATGATGATGTTTACTATGAAATGAGAAAACTTGTTGAGTTCTATTTTTTCTTTCCAGCACATAATGCCAACGTAGAACGTATATTTTCTTTAATAAAAAAAAATTGAATCCAGAGACAATTTCTGATACTATTAGTGAAATATAATTTTGATATGAATTGTCAAGAGTTTTATGAATATTTGAAGAAATGCGACATTCAAATTGGAAGCGTTGAAAAATATTCATGAAACTCTTGAAATTATAGAAATGTACATTCCCGAAAATGTATGAAATAAATTTGTTAATCGTTATTTTTTTTTTGTTTATTCAGGTACTACAAATTTTAAGTTCAGAATGATTTTATATTTTTTTGTGAAGTTTTTTGTAATCAAGGCGCAGTGGACGCCAGAAAACAAAAAAACTGAATCCAGAAACTATTTTTAGTTCTATTTCTGATATTATTAGAGTCAAATAAAATTTTGATATGAGTTGTCAAGAGTTTTAAAAATATTTTAAGAAATGCGATAGTAATATATTTACCGTTTTTTTTAATCACCTGGATTTAGAATTTTTCATACAAAAAGTGGATTTATTAAATCCAAAAAAAGCTGGATTTAATAAATCCACAATAAAAGCACAAATATATGAAACAGCCTAATAATTTAATGTCAGAAAAAAAATACAAATGAAAATTAAAAGAGAAACAAAAATATTGAAAAACTAACAAATAAAAGGTTTTTATTAAATTTTGTTTATGAAAGAAAAAAAACTACACCTCACCAAATACATATTTTCCATCTTGGACATGGAGAAATAGCTTAAATAGAAATGGCAATTTTTCACTCTACAGTAAGTAATTTAATTAAATCCAATTAGTGAATATTAAATATTGCAATTGAATTTTTCAATTGTGTAAAATATAAATTGAAGTGATAAAACTGAAAAGGCAGACTGTTTATCGCTGTTTTATATAAAATATAATTAAAAATTAAAAGTTAAAGTAAAATCGTTCATCATCGAAGTCGGTATTAAAAATTAGGGTGAAAGAAGTGTCGGACATAAAATTCTTTTTAAAATAGGTAGAATCTATCCCCGTCTGTTGAGCACTTTTAGAAATAATTTTTGGATTTATTAAATCCAAGTGATTAGAAAAAACGGCTATTGATTCAAATTGGAAGCATTGAAAAACATTCATGAAACCCTTTACAATTCGTATCAAGAAGTTAGAGATGTACATTCCTGAAAATGTATGCAATGAATTGGTTAATCGTTATGTTTTTTTTTGTTAATTTATGTACCACTAATTTAAAGTTCAGAATAATTTTTTTGTTTTTTGTAAATTTTTTTTAGTGGTAATAAAAACTGTTTTATTTATAAAATAAATTTTTATTTGTATATTTTATCGCGTTGTTGATTTTTGTAAAATTAATTTATTAAAAAGAAATTGTTCTCTTTTTTAAGCCAAATGTCCTCCTTTTTTGAGGTTGGCGTCCTCTTTTTCTCAAAATGGAAATGGCAACCCTATCTCTATATGATAATTTTTTTATCAACAACCTATCGGCTGTAGGAATCGAACTCATGCGCTCCTACATTACAAACATTCTACTTTAGATTTTTTGTTTATCTTCTTATCTCCTCATTGTCACATTTTTCGCAAATGTTTACATTTACAAATTTTTACAGACTTTTTTTCTATTAGTATATGGTTGCCGCAACTGTAATATGGTTGCCGCAAACATAAATCTAAAAATATATGTGGTGATCATCATTTCATAGCATATTGTAACCACTTTATATCTAATCTTTTATTTTCTTTTTCATTGCAGCCTTTGTATCCTGGACAAAATTTTATACAACGTTTCCCAAGGAACTGAAACCGGTATTTAATGTTAAAAATGCTCACATGGGACATTTTGCTAAAAGTTTTGGCTTGAAAGATCAACCCACTTCATTTACGAAGAAACATACAACACCAAAACCAGCGCCCCCAACAAATCGTTTAACTTATACTGAAAGGTATGTTAAAATAATAAATAAAAATACTTATATATTGTTAGTATACATTTCGCTAATATCTTCTCAAATTTTTTTAAACTTTACAGAGACCCAGAGAAAATCAAACAAGAGAAAAAAGCTAGGAAACATCGTTTTGGCACCAGTGTTACTGAAGATGGACAACGCAGTAGCAATCGACCTGCTCCCAATAGATTAGCCAATATGATACCCACTTCTAGATCGTTGACTATATCTGAATTTGATAGTGGTTTACCAGCGGCTAAAAAGCGTAAAAATAAATAGTTAATTGATTTAGTGATTTTTAGGAGAAACTATTTTAAATTGTATTAGATTTTATTTAATAAAATAAAAGTTTTTTTTCTAAACTATTTTTAAATATTTAAATTTTCTGCTTCAACTGCAACAATTTAGGTTAACGAAATATATGAATTAAATGATTTCATATTAAAAAGAAAGTATATTTTTGTAAACATTTCCATTTTGTTGTCCATAAATGGATTTTTTACGATGAATTCAAGCGATTAATCGAAAAAAATATGTTGCAAAATGTTAGAAAATTGTCTCTTATCATTCAGAAGCGGTATAACAAGCCACCGTCATCATATTCATCACTGACAGTTTTTCTAACCACTTGTCTATAAGGATCCATTATAAATAATTCTACATCATGTATTCCTCCCCCTTTTGCCACTGCATACACCCACTCATACATACTGATTCTTGGTTTTGATAAAAGTTTAATATATTTTCATTTTCTTTCCTCCATTTTTTTATATGTATTCACTCACTAAAGCCGGACATCCTTTTGGGAAAAATGTTGTTGAAAATGCGCTAAAACATTTTCCAATTTTTTTTCTTCAACTTTTTTATTTTATCGCATATTTTATCTAGTCTGTAAAAATCTTCATTTATGTATGTAGTATGTATATTTTGTCTTTATACATATATAAATATTAAAAATCCATTTTCCGCTAGATGAGCAGCTATTCAGTTTTAAAAATATGTTGACTATTCCGTTTGTTGTCGTTGTAGCATGTCGCCTGTCGCCTGTGTGTCAATGTGACAGTTACAACATAGTTTCCTATTTAGGCAGCAGCAAATTTTTTTAAAGAGCCCATAAGTTATTATATAAAAAGTTTGTCTTAACTGAAGTAACTACGTGCTGCAAGAATGCTATAAAGTAAAACGTGGGCTATGACTTTTTGATTTTTTTGCAAATATCAAATTTTACATGCCCTAGTCCAAAAGGCCATAAAAAAATATTAAGAAACGCAATCTTTTTCGCTGCTGTCAAAAAATTTCCCGCACCAAAAGGGTTGAAATTTGGTCTATATTTGTTTAGTTTAATTAAAATATTTCTTCGAAGTTTTAAACAAATGAGACTCAAACAATGCGTATTAATCCGAAAATTACGAAACCTTTTTGGAGGGACTTTTAAATACATTTTAAGTCGTTTACAATAATTCCTGAAATATATCGTTATGTAAATTAAGCAAAATGCCCGAACAAAAATTATTTTTAGAAATTGCATTTGGTGCGGAAGGTTTTTTTTTTTTTGCCAAAATGACCCGCAAACACGATTTTTATTATTAATTTAGTATTGCCTATCACGTGGTGATAGGTAAAATTTTTGTTAGAAATGACTCATAACCCTAGTGCACAGTAGGGATTTAATTTATTGCAAATATCATTTCTCCCAAGGCAAAATCAAGTAGAGCATGGAAAAATATTAAGAACTACGATATTACTTTTTCACGATCGTTAAAAAAGTTCCCGCACCAAACTCATTAAAGATTGTATAAATTAATTTTTTTTAATTAAAAAAAAAGTAATATTTCACTCCAAATTAATGAGTTTTTTCTGATTTTCTAATACAAAAATCATTTCCCACCATTTTTACTTACACCTTTATTCTAAACTTTATAACAATAACAAAATTGGGCTAAACTGCAGTTTTATACAATAAAATATGACCCCCTCTGGAAGGGCTACGTTTTATAAAAAAAATAACATTTTTGGCCTCGTGAGACAATTTCCTTTAATTTGAGTACCCACACTTACATGTTACTATGTCCCCCCGTTTTTTGCCCCCCCCACATGGGCCGAGCCCCTCCCAAAATTAATTTCGGTTTTTTTTTTCTTTTTTAATTCCAGAGGGGGTCATATTTTTTTATTTTTTTTTTCCGAAACCCCATAAACTGCAGTTTTGCCCAAAATTGTGACAACACAAATTATTTTATTAACAATAAGGGTATTAGTTAATAAAATAATTTTTTTAACAAAAATAAAAAAATTCAAGCATTTTAGAAATCGCTTTCGGTGCGGGAGGTTTTTTCACCAAATTTATTAAAAAAAAAAATGTTTTATCAGGACAATATTATCTATTAGGTTTTGCCTTGAGAGCTTGCACCCAAAAAAAGTACTTTAGTTATTCCATTTTCATTCACTTTTTCATTTTTTCATTCATTTTTCCAACAGCAACTTATGTATAACAAAGTATAAATTCCATTTGGACATCGTTATCAGAATGTTTTAACCCCCTAAAAAGTAAGCCCGCCTGCACCAAATGAATATTTTGTAATAAGAAATTATTCCATTTTGATATTTTAATAACAAAATTTGCAATATTTTTTGTGGACATTTTTTGAGTACAGTGCACGGTTTGGAAGCGAAAAAGTGTGTAAACTAGATTATTGAAAGAATTTTATGTATAGTTGATCTTTTAATTGGTAAATAAATGTTTTTCCTTCGATTTGAGATATTTTCTTTTAAAGAAAGATGATAAAATTTACAAGTAATTCCAAATAATAAAAATTTAAAAAATTCTATAAGGCCACCAGTATAGAATACATAATTTCGAGTATCGCTACAAACTTATGCTATGCCCTTATGTGGTAATAATTGATGATGATCTATTTCTATTGAATGTGAAACAAAGTAACAAATTCGAAGCAACTCAATTAGACTAACATCAACGAAATTCTAACAATGACGCAATATTTTTATCCTCTGTTAAATATATCGCAATGGTTTTTATCAAGGTTGGTTACCGAAATGAATAACGGTAAGGGTAACGGTATCGGATTTCGTTTGTTTAGGAAACGGTAAAGGTAACGGTATTTAAGACTGTTTCGGTAACGGTATACCGTTATCGAAACAGCAATACCGCTACGTACCGGTATTAAAAATTATGTTAAAAACATATAGAAACAAGTAAAAACATAGCAAATTTTTAATTTTAAGTACTGAAAATACAGATTTTAAGCGATAAATTCAATACTGGTAGTTTTAATAAATACACACAAAATAGTTTGTAGTTTAAATTAACTGAAAATGTAATTTAAAATAAATGAAAAATCACTTGAAAACCGGTCTACTGGCTTTTCATTTAAATCAAAAGAACTTTTCATTTATTTTTAAATGTTAATAAATAAACTACAAAATCCTTAAAAAATAATGATTTTTCATTTATTTCGTTTTTTTAAATTTCAAAAAATTAACTACAAAATCCGTAAGAATAAATGATATTTAGTTTATTTCATTTTTTTAACTGACCTAGAAATCGAAAAGGAATTCTTTTTTTAACAAAACATTTTAAATGAAAATATTAACTGTAACAGAAAATCCGTATTTGTATGTAATTTATTTTTTAAATAAATGACAAAAATAGTTAAAAAATATATTTCTTTGTATTTTAACTGAATAATCATTTAAAAATAAATGTACGGATAACTTTTTAAATAAACTACAGTCAGTTACTGTAATAATATTTTCAGTGCATCACTAAAACTCGGTCTTATGGTTACATAAAACTACTGTATTTAAGAATTAAATGTTTAATATAAAATTCTAATTGTATGAAAATTTTTAAAAATTAATGAATTGACGATATTTAAAAAAAATTTTGAAAAAAGTAAATACTATTGAACAATTTCATATATATAAAGTACATTTTCATTAAATTTATGAATATCTAATTTATCTATAAATTTTTTTTTGTAAAAAAAACTCAAGATTATAAAATTAAAAATAAAAAAATTTGTAATTTTTATATTAAATAATAAATACCGGTAAAATACCGGTAACTACCCATAAAAATAACGGTATCGGTAACGATAACGGTATTTTGAATTTTTTTTAGAGGTGTCGATAACGGTAACGGTATTCAATTTGAGACGGTATTTTAGCGATAACGGTATTATAACGATAACGGTAACCAACTCTGATCGACAGCTTACATTATGAAGCTCAGAATTACAGAGGTTATTAATTATAGAGATAAGACATCAGAACTTACACTACTTACCGGTAGTGGAGGCTAAAAAGCTAAAACTTAATATTACCTGAGCAACTACAATATTTAGTATCAGTATAGTATCAGCTGAGCTTACATATATTTAAAAACGCAAAAATTGTTGAAAAGAGCATAATATGAATAGGAAACAGCACTAAATATGTTTAACTAAATTTGAGATACGCTTTCCTTTTTTTTTTAGCTGTTTTGTTTATTATTTAAATTTTTTTTAATTAAAATTTTGAATAAAAAAGATAAGTGTCAGTTAACTGAACAACTAACTAAGTAGTGCTAACGATGTCGTTATAACTTATTTTTTGCTGTTGCCATAGCCCCTCAGATTTATGCGTATTTAATTTTAAATGCATACTTTACAAATGATATGCTCGCCTATAACCATTTTATAATAATTTTAAAGTTAAAATCTCTCTTCTTTCAGTTATTATATTATTCTCCCGGCTATTTACAATCATATACATACATATATTCTGGACAATCATATTTCTCTCTTCGAATTACAAACCCAGCAAAAAAAATTGCAAGTAATGCAACTTCTTTCAATGCTTCACAAGTATCCGTATTTTTTTTTATTTTTTTTATTCTATTAATTTTTTTTATAATATTTATAATTAATTTGTTTAAATTCAATATTTTTTTAATATAAACATTTTTAAAAACATGTATATATAAAAAAAATGGTGAGAAATTTCTTTTTATGTACCTGTAAAAATAGTACTGACAACAATATTGAATTGGAGTGCACCTTTTAATTTTTAATTTTAATTTAATTTTTATTGGTTTCTAAAACAACAAGATTTACAATCTTATGATTACAGTAATGGATTTTTACAACGTTTAGTTAAAAAAATGTATGAAGGGATATGTTTAGATAAAAATATTTAATAACATAATAATAATAATAATAATAATAAAACAATAATACTAACATTAAAAACAATAATAATAAGAATAAAAACAAAATTTTCATTTGACCAAGCAAAAAATAAATAAATGACAACAAAATCAATATTTCAGACACCAGGGCAAATAAATGTATTAAACTATCATTTAACTATAAAATTCAAAAAGTTTTTTCTTAAAATGCAATGCGTTGCTTATAAACTGAATGGATGATGGTAATGAGTTCCAAAGACGTATTGAATTAACATAAAATTGCCACTTGGATACAGAATTTTGAAACAATATATGGTTAATGTCCTTGGTTCTTTGGGAGTTCAAAAATTGAAGTCTATCAAATAGATATGATGACTCCTGGGTATATATAATTTTTTGTAACAAGATCAAAGTTCTTATATTCAAAAGATCATTAAAAGTAACTCCAAAAAGTTTTCTTGAGTAGGAAGAGATAGGGTAAAATTTTCTTAAGTTGAAAACATACCTAAGAATGGCATTGTAAGTAGATTTAAGTTTTCTACTACTTTTAGTATCACAACTGGCATACATTTCGCATCCGTATAGTAATGTTGGCATTATATAGGTTTTCGCAAGCAATATGCGAATGTTTAGTGGAGTTATATGCTGGGTGTGCCATAAAATACGTAGCATTGAATAAACTTTTCCAGCGACAATATTTATGTGATCAGACCAAGTAAGTGTGTTGTTAAAAATTACACCAAGGTTTTTGGCAGTGGAGACCATTTCAATTCTCTGACTGTTCAGGGTTAACATCGGTTCAAAAGACAATTTCAGAGTTTTCTTCTTAATCATTAAATATTTAGACTTAGATGGATTTAAACATAAACCATTTGCATTTGCCCATGCTTGAATGTGTTCCAAATCCATATTAAGTTTCGCAATACAATCGTTTATTCCACCTATGTTACTGTTAATATACAGTTGTACATCATCTGCATACATGTGGATATTACAATACGACAATTGTCGTGCAAGGTCATTCACATAGATTGTGAAGAGTAAAGGCCCAAGTATCGAACCTTGCGGTACGCCCCTTAAGACCGGTAACGCGCGTGATGTTTTATTGTCCGCGAAGACAGACTGGCGACGATCCGCCAAGTATGAAGATATCAAACGAACAGACGTGTAAGAGAAATTAAATATTGTACGCAACTTTAAGCAGAGAATGTTATGGTCCACCATGTCAAATGCTTTTGAGTAGTCTAGTAAGACTAGGAAACAAATTTCACCTCTATCAACACTTCTACGTATTTCCTCAGACACGTCTACGAGGGCTGTTATGCAGCTGTGTTTAGGCCGGAAACCTGATTGTCGACTTGTTAGTAAGCAATTATCATTAATATATTTAGTCATTTGTTGATGTAGTAGCCGCTCAAAAACTTTAGATAAATATGGTAATATGGCAATTGGACGATAATCTTTGTTTGATTTTGGAGTCGGTATGATTTTAGCATATTTCCAATTTTGAGGATAAATACTCTTTGTAATAATGTTATTAAATATATATGTTATAAAGGGAAGCATGTGTGGTAAAATAGTTTTCAAGAACTTCGGGTGAATTTCATCAAAACCAGTAGCATTTGACTATATATACCTTTTACACTTGTTTAATAAGTACTTTTATTGAAGAGAATGAGGAACAATATCTCGCAATAACAAAGTGGTGTTTTTATGTCAGTCAACATAGAATAGAATAGCTCAGCGGTAGAGCGCTAGACTAGCAATGTCGCATGTTCGATACCCGGTGGCGGCAATAAAACATTTTTGTAAAATAAAAAAAATATAATTTTTTTTGTGAAGAATTTTTTTAAATTTTTAATTGGTGAAAAAGAGCTTCCTTTGCACTCGTTCAAAAAGTAGGGTAGAGGGGGGATCCTTCGCCACTTTTTTTTTCAAAGCACTGTCATTTCTTAACCACTAATTAATTTTCAAAAATTACTTTCAAATTGAATCTACATATCTTGGCTTTAATTTCTATGATTTTATTTTAATTATTTGCATATTTTCTATTATTTTTTTAATGATTTTCGATGTAACTCAATTCGGCGTAACTGCCTCAAACCTGGGGTATATTCGCCAAAAGTGCTAGATACAATTTCAACAAAAAAATTTGTTAATACAGCAAAGTCAATCTTTTAATGACTGCAATAAATAATTTATAATAAGTTCTTTAAGATATGTGATTCTTTTTAATCAATAAATCTCCACTACATTAAAAAAAAATAATTTAAAAATATAATATAATGATTCGTCAAAATTACAAAAAACTGAATAATTAATATAAATTTAAGAATGAACACGATTGTTCTAATTTACTATTAAACATATTTTAAACATATAGAAAAGTCCTAGAGTATTTTGGGCAGGGATGCACGAACTCTTTGTAGCTCCAGGGGCCATCTGGTGATTGTGCCCCAGAGACAGGCACTAAGATAAAATTAATATTTTTTCACACTTTTTAAGCATTTATTAAAATCAAATTATTATTTATCGAAACCTTAGGATCGTAGGTCTAACATAATGAAAAATTATTTTCTTATCACACGATTTGAGGAAGTTATTGCAAAATATATTTGCTTCCTATTATTTTATTGGCACCCCAAAAAACACAAAAACACGTCTGTCTGCGACCACATGTGATATAAGTAAATTCCTCAAAGTGGATGTCAAGGAAGGGTAATTGAAAAATACACAAATTATATTTTTTCCAATTTTTTTATCTTCCTTAATAGCGGAGAAAAATGGGATTAGTGTATGTGCCCCACTGGCGAAGGATCCCCCCTCTACCCTACTGAAAAAATGTTGAAGTGGGAGTTCTCCTCTCCTTTGATAACTCAATGTTAAAATTATTAGTGTTTGTGTTAAAAAAGAAGTACATCTAGATCATCAATGGTAGTGTTTTTTCTACTGTTTCGGCATCTCTTTTTTTACTGGGTCTTATCTAGAGTTTGCTGTTCGGTTTTAATCGAAACCGAAACTGCGGTTTTTCAAGCCTCAAACCCGAAACCGATAACCGACAAAACTAAGTCGGTTTTTAACAGGGTTGGCAGGCAATACCGCTAAAATACCGTTATCGATTCAAAACCCATTCAACTCAATACCGTTACCACTAAAATAACATTACCGAAATAACCGAAATACCGTTATCATTAAAATACCGTTACCGAAATAACTGAAATACCGTAATCCTTAAAATACCGATACCGAAATAAATGAAACACCGTTACCACTAAAATACCGGTACCGTTATTTTTAATTTTCTGCTTTTGGTTGTTGTTGTTGTAACGGCTTTAAAATGAGAATTTGTAGTTAATAATTCTCATTTAAAGCCGGAGTGGCAATCCTTGCTCGGATAAATTCGAAGATTCGAATACATCCGAATCGTTCCGGCACATAGTCCGATTGCCGTGGGAACCGGGTTATACCGCCCATACTCGGTCGTCAGAGCCTCGTCAGCGTTAACAGGGGACACCATGTCCAAGGTGGACTGTGGGTGAGGTTGGCATTTGGAAATAATTTCTCTTGACCCCCCTCTGTCTGCTTTTGGTAATTGCACGTGGTTATTGAGTATTTTTCGTACTTTAAGTTGGTAAACTGGTTCTGTTTTTCATCTTGTTTGTGGAGTGCGCTAAAATAAAGATGGCATGATAAAAAAATGTAAGTAAGAAAAAGAAAGGAACAAAATCCACTATGAAGAGTGGAGTACTCCAGCACTGTTAATCCAGCTTAAATATATAAACTATTTTGTAGAGCTTTTTTAGTTACAATTAGCTTCATGCCTGGAAAATATATAGGGTTTTCCCATAGGTACTTGACAACTTTTGTGAACGCACTATTTCACTGATCTAACTGTTACTTTCCTTTTTTTCAGTAAACTCAACATTTTCATCATGGTAAAGTACACGAACGAACAACGTATGCAAAAATGTACTACCGAAATTCGGTCGGTGACCGCAACTTTAAGAGCGTTAACTCCAAATTTCGGTAGTTATTCTCGCCCTAGTAGACAAGCAATAACAAGTTTAGTGCAAAAATTTGAGTCTACATATTCATTGTGTGATGCTGCCGTGCCATGTAGAAAACGGGTTGTTCGAAGTGACGAAAAAATCGCTGCCGTCCGTAGCAAACACCCAAATCAGTCGATTCCGCGGCGTTCTCAAGAACTGGGCATCGCCAAGACCACTTTATGACGAATTTTGCGTAAAGATCTTGGTTTACACCCATACAAGATCAAGCTGACTCAAGAATTGAAGCCGATGGACCATATGACGCGACGTACGTTATTTAAAAAACGAGTAAAAAGGGCATGCCGACTATATAATAACCTACACCAGTCTGGTTAAAAGCCAACTAATGTTTGGATCCGAAATTCGAATGGGTTAAAATGGGGCTTGTGTCAAAATTTTCTATAATACCCTACACCACTATGTGGTCAGGGTATTATAAGTTTGTGCTGATGTTTGTAACACCAAAAAATATTGGTCCTAGACCCACCTTATAGCATACCGATCGGCTCAGAATTTTTTTTTATTTCGATTTCGATGTCCGTCCGTCCGTCCGTCTGTCTGTCTGTCCATGCATTCTTGTGCGCACTCTATAGGTCGCAAATATTAAGATATTTTGATGAAACGTGGTACACCGACTTATGTCGGCCCAAGGACGAAGCCTATTGATTTTGGTGAACATCGGTCCATGTTTAGACCTAGTGCCCATATAAGGGTCCTACCAAAATTATATTGTTTATACGCTGCAGGTCGCAAATATTAAGATATTGTGATGAAATTTGGTACACCGACTTATGTCGGCCCAAGGACGAAGTCTGGTGAACATCGGTCCATGTTTAGACCTAGTTCCCATATAAGGGTCCTACCAAAATTATATTGTTTATACGCTGCAGGTCGCAAATATTAAGATATTTTGATGAAATTTGGTACACCAACTTATGTCGGCCCAAGGACGAAGCCTATTGATTTTGGTGAACATCGGTCCATGTTTAGACCTAGTGCCCATATAAGGGTCCTACTAAAATTATATGGTTTACTAGCGGGCGCAGCCCGCTACGTTGTTAGCATGCCCCCCGACAATTTTTTTTAAATTCGCTGTTTATTTAAAGTACAGTTTTTATATAGTAAAAGCCTTCACCCAGTCACCACAAATAAATAATTCTGCACAACAATGGGTTTAAAATAAATAAATAACTATTTGATCACTTTTTCTCATGAAAGTGGATTGTTAGTAATAAATCCATAATAAATTGCAATATACGTGTGTATGTTAAGATAATTTGGTAAAGTGCGAACTTAGGTATATAGACCCGTAAGTAGTTTTGTTCATTTGTGTTTTGAATGAAAATAAATAACGTAAAGCAGGGTTGTTAGCGTGCCTTAAAGTTTTTTTTTTTTAATTCCAGTTTATGTAAAGGTAGACCTGGCAATTCAAGTAAATTCACAAATTCAGTTGGAAAATTTACTGCGTCGGTTTCTTCCACCGGTGCTTCGTTACATGAAGTTTAAATATAGGAATATATAAGTTCCATTCCTTTTCTAAGGTTTTTTCTCTTTTAGAAAATTTGTTTAACTTTTTGGAGAGTATGTTTCAATGCTACATAAGTTTCATATTCCGTGGATAGTGTTTGAACAGGTAATTCCCTCTTCCAATCCATTTGCACTGTCTATAATTTCAATTCCACTCGTTCAACGTTTATATCCATTTCATTCCACTTGTGTAGTGTTTCAATTGCACTCGTTTCCTATTTAGTTTCTTAATTTCAGTGTTTCATATACACTTGTTCTTTAAGTTTTAGGTTTCTAGCTAAAGACGCAGACGCTAAGGGGGGGGGGGCAATTTTCGCCTTTTGAACCACCATTTTTACCACGTTCCTGTCCAAAGTCCTAGAAACGCCTTGTCGATAAGTTAGCCCATACTCCAAGGAAAACATATTATATATTACATGGGGAGAATTATTCCGTTTTTACCCCTCCCGGTAGGAATACCATCTTAGGGGACGTCAACGTTGGAGAAGGAACCCAAATACCGAATTTAAGCTCCCTTGTTCCATCAGTTTGGCCAGGCCGTTAAGGGGAGACTTTTCCTGTTTTTGACCCTACCTGTAGAAATTTCCAAAAATCTCATCTTAGCGGATGTCTACAATAGAGGAGGAACTTTAATACCAAATTTCAACTTCCTACCTCTAGCGGTTTGGGCAGGCCTTTAAGCGGCACTTTTCGCTTCATTAATCCCCATTTTTGCAATGTCCCTGTCCAAAAAGCACCTTCCCGGTAAGTGAGCCCATACTCCAAGTAACATATGTTTTATATTTCAGGTTTCTAGCCAACTTTTACTATTTGTGCCCCTCTCGGTAGGAATTTCCGAAAATCCATCGACAGGGAATTTCAGCTTCCTAGTTCCAGCAGTTAGAGCAGGCTGTCAAGGAGGACACTTTTTCTTTTTTTGTCCCTCAAGGGGCAACTTTCCCTTTTTGAGCCCCCATTTTATAACGACCCTGTCCAAAATTCAAAAAAGTATCTTTCTAATAAGTTAGCCCTTACTCCAGGGACCCACATTTTAAGTTTCAGGTTTCTAGCCGAAGGGGTTTTTACAGGCCCCCAAGGTGAGGCTTTTCTTCTTTTTGCCCCTCCCTTTAGGAATTTACAAAAATTCCATCTTCGCGGCTATCTGCGATGGATGAGGAACATTCATACCAAATTTCAACTGCATTGCCTAAGCGGTTTGGGCAGACCGTTAGTGGGGACATTTTTCCCTTTCAACCACCATTTTTACTATGTTCCTGTTCCAAAATAGAAAAATTACGTTGCCAGTGAGTTAGTTCTACTCCAAGGAATACATATTTAAAATTTTAGGTTGGCCAAAAGGGATTGGGCAAGCCGTCAGGAGGAGACTTTTACCTTATTTCCCCTCCCGATAGGAATTTCAAAAATTCCGTCTAAGCGGACGCCTACACAGAAGGAGGAACTCACATACCGAGTTTCCTTTTGGGATATCCTGTAGGGAATTCCAAAAATACAAACTTAGTCGATGTCTACTACAGTGGAGGAACCTATATACCAAATTTCAACTTCTTACCTCCAGTGGTTTGGGCAGGCACTTTTCCAATTTGTGAGACTGTTTATGGGGAGACTTTGCCCCTTTTTGCCCGTTCCGGTATGAATTTCCAAAAATCCCGTCTTAGCGCACGTCTATGCCGAATATCAAGAAACCTTGTTTTAGTGGAGATATCCGTGGGGGGAGGAAAAAAAGTAGTTTTTTTGAAATTATATATTATTTTAAATGGTACTTTTTGGAAAAACGAAATTTTTTGGAAAAAGATACTTTGTTTTTACAAAGTACTTTATTTGTACTTTTTTGGAAAAGGTATTTTTTTTTAAAGGTGTTTTTTTTGGAAAAATGTATGTTTTTTGGAAAAAGGTACTTTTTTTGGAAAAGGTACTTCTTTTGGAAAAGCAACATTTTTTTAGAAAAAGGTACTTTTTTTTGGGAAAAGGTACTTTTTTTTGGAAAAGGTACTTTTTTTGAAAAAGGTATTTTTTTGAAAAAATGTATGTTTTTTGGGAAAAGGAACATTGTTTTAGAAAACGGTACTTTTTTTGGGAAAAGGTACTTTTTTTTGGAAAAGGTACTTTTTTTGAAAAAGGTACTTTTTTGAAAAAAGGTACTTTTTTTGGAAAAACTTATGTTTTTGGGAAAAGGAACTTTTTTTGGAAAAGGTACTTTTTTTTGTGAAAAAGGTACATTTTTTAGAAAAAGGTACATTTTTTGGAAAAAGGTACTTTTTTTAAAAAAGGTACTTTTTTTTGGAAAAAGGTACTTTTTTTTGGAAAAAGGTACTTTTTTTGGAAAAAGGTACTTTTTTCGGGAAAAGGTACTTTTTTTGAATAAAGATAAGATAAGAATTTACAAAAATGCCGTCTCAACGGACGTCTACACCGGTCGAGGAACCTACATACCAAATTTCAACTTCATAGCTTCAGCAGTTTGAGCAGGCCGTCAACGGGGAGACTTTTTCCCCTTTTTGCATGTCCCTGTAAAAATTTCCAAAACTCCCGTCTTGGTGGATGTCTACGATAGTGGAGGAACCTTTATACCAAATTTCAACTTCCTACCTCCAGCGGTTTGGGCAGGCGGTCAAGGGGGGCCTTTATCCCCTTTTTAACCCCCATTTTTACAACGTCCCTGTCCAAAATTCCAGAAAGTACTTTCCAGAAAAGTTAGCCCATACTCGAAGGAACACATATCTTAAATTTCAGCTTTCTAGCCAAAGGGGTTTTGGCAGGCCGCCAAGGGGAAGACTTTTCCCCTTTTTGCCAGTTCCGGTAGGAATTTCCAAAAATCCCGTCTTAGCGGACGTCTACGCCGAAAGAGGAACCTACATACCAAATTTCAACTTCCTAGCTTCAGCGGTTTGGGCTGGGCGATTTTGAGTCAGTCAGTCAGTCAGTCAGTCAGTTAGTCAATCAGTCAGTCAGTCAGTCAGTCAGTCACGTTATTCACGTTATTATGCAGGTCGCAAATATTAAGATATTTTGATGAAATTTGGTACACCGACCTATGGCAGCCCAAGGAGGAAGCCTATTGATTTTGGTTAACACCGGTCCATGTTTAGACCTACTGCCCATATAAGGGTCCCCCCAAAATTGGCTTGGTTACAAACTGCAGGTCGCAAATATTAAGATATTTTGATGAAATTTGGTATACCGACCTATATCAGCCCAAGGACGAAGCCTATTGATTTTGGTTAACACCGGTCGATGTTTAGACCTAGTGCCCATATAAGGGTCCCCCCCCAAAATTGGCTTGGTTACAAACTGCAGGTCGCAAATATTAAGATATTTTGATGAAATTTGGTATACCGACCTATGGCAGCCCAAGGACGAAGCCTATTGATTTTGGTTAACACCGGTCCATGTTTAGACCTAGTGCCCATATAAGGGTCCCCCCAAAATTGGCTTGGTTACAAACTGCAGGTCGCAAATATTAAGATATTTTAATGAAATTTGGTTCGCTGACTCACATTATAGAAAATTTTGACACAAGTCCTATTTTAACCCATTCGAATTTCGGATCCAAACATTAGTTGCCTTTTAACCAGACTGGTGTAGGGTATTGTATAGTCGGCATGCCCGACTTTAACCTTTTTACTCGTTCTTAATATAATTGTCGCATTCATAAACCCCAAAATATATGATAGTCTCTGAATATGGTCATCCAAACTATGTTTTTTCTTTGCTTCTATGCTGCAAGTGTGGAAGATGTAAAAGAATTAGAAAAAAGTGGTTTCATAAATAAATGGGCGTAACAATTTAGTTTTATGGTGTCTTAGTAGCTTTCAACAACTTCTTTCCACTGACACGTGAACAAAGTTCAGTTGTTTTCATATCGATACAAAGTATTTATGTACATTGTTTAATTTTCTCCTGCTCATCAATCAGTTTTTCGTCGGTCTCTGTTCTTTTTTTATAGGAATCTCCCGAATTTTATTGATATCCTTTAATGTGTTTTAATTGTGAAACATACACGTGTTCGGTATGTGTTTGCAAAGCGTCTTCCGCTTTGGAAACAGTAGTCGTATAATGTGAATGTTCAATTTGTCATTTCATTGACTTTTTATTTGTATTTGTTTATAAAAAGCCATTAACCGGATATTATGGTCATCGTAAATTAGCCTAAAAGTGTGCTTGAAATTAAATTGATCGTATTATTATTGTTGTTTGTATTTGTTGTATTGTTAAGACGAATTTAACGTCACGTGTTTGGATCATTTGTAATTCTGTTGTTGTATTGGATGAGCTCATATTACATATGCAAAGTCAAAAGGGGTAAAATGGTAAATGTTTCAAAAGGTAAATCGACAAGAGAGTGTAAGGGTCGTAGATTATAATTGTTATAATTTACTAGATATGATGTAAATTAAATATATTTAAGATTTTTTTTAAATATCCACATTAATTTACATCAATAGCTAAAAATAGCTTAGTTGGTTTTATACTTAAGAGATTAAAATTCATATCATATTCCACTTTAAACGCCAAATATTCATTTGTTTCCCTTTCAAATCCTCAATTTTATCTTTCCTAAACTGCGATTAATTACGGGTCAAGTTATGGCACAAGTTATTTTAAAATTTTTGTTTTTAAAGCCACCCAACGAACTACAAACATTCGTCATTTTCGACCACACTACGTTTATTTTTTACCACATACAGTTTGCAATATATTCATATTTATCCATACAAATACTTAAGGAAACCCTTATGACACTAAATATCAGAATATTAATTTGCTAAGCCAGTTCCACAAAAAAGAAGAGAAGAAACTCCCAGAATATTATTTACAAGTTGTGAATTAAAGTTGATGATTTTTAATTGTTTGCAGTTTAAAGCAATTAGGTTGGTTAACGCCTTTTGGCTAAATTGTGTTTAAATTGCCAGTTAGACTTCATAAATAATCAATCTTCAAACTTAACTAGAAGTTTACACAAAAAAACAATGAATGTAGCAAAAAGGAGGGAAAAATATAGAAAAATAAGACACGGAAGTGTCAAATCTGCTTTTTTTGGCTAAGACGAAACTAAATTTAAACTCTAGCTTAAAAGCTTGTTAGCAGGCAATTTTATTTAAGTAAGGGGATTCACTTAAATGAGAGAATGTATTTTAACTGCTGTTGGTCGATGAACAAATCATAAAAACATCCTGTTAAAAGAAAATATTATTATTTTCAATGAAGGTCTGAATCATGGTCTGCTAAATTTAGGAAGCTAAATTTTAGCACACTGATAAATACACTGACAATTTTAGTTAAATTAGATATGAAATTTGTCGGAACGCTCAAGAATCTGGTCCATATCATGCAAAGAAATGTACGGATACTCCAAAGAAGCAAACGTTTTATCCGTTTAGCTCTATATATATAGTTTTCGAGATATGGGCCTTTTTATGAAATGAATTTTTTTTTTATTTAGAGTACCTTTTCTTGGGGGTTTTCTATACTAAGGGTAGTCGAAATTTTTGTCCATTTTTATCTATCTCTCTTAGTTTACGATTTTAAAAAATCGGGAAGGGAAGAAATAGAGCCATCTTTAAAACTTAGGATAAGCTGGCGGCGCCATCTATGTGCTATGGGAATACAGAAGGAGGACGCTGTGTGTGAGGGATAGAAAAAACTCATACATATTATTATTTTTCATAAATTGATGTTGCCTTGGCTGGGGATCGAACCCGCAACCTTATGTACATCCGTCCAACGCGGTAACCAATACACCACAGCGCCCAATTATAGAACTATTTATAATTTTTAGCTTCAAATTTATTTTAAGCTAAACGGTTAAAATAGTTCTGTTAACTTACAGACGTGTTATTTTGAGTGTATGCTCAACATGAAGATAAGTGGAAAGGAAGAAGAAGATATTTGACGGCATTCTATGAAACTTTTCATAAGCATGACGATATTTTCTTTGAGTGTATTGTAATTCAGATCAAACACTTTCACATGTTTAAATAATTGAATACCCTTAATAACTTTAGAAAACAAATTATTTCGAAAGCGGTTAAATAAAAATAACTTTTTACGAAAGTATAGTTGAGTACACTAGGAGTATTAGCACGATGTTAATAAATTCTTGAATACAAATAATGGAGTTCTGCTGGAACTCACCCATTGACAATTTTCATCAAATTAATGCAGTATTTTGTAACATTTTATTTTATTTATTTAAAGTTTCATATACAAAATCAAAAAGTTTTATGAAAAAGTAGTTTCATAAAAATGATGAAGCTTTTCATAAAATTTAAGAAATGTTTCATTCACTTTTTGAAAACAATTTTATTAGTTTTCCAAAACATTTCATTAAAACACTTGCAAGAAAATTCTCTTTGTGTATAGTAGTTTTACAGACAACTCTTTAACAAATTATCATCAAATTAGACTTTTCGTCGAAAGTTTAAACATTTCTTGCGTGTTTCATCATCATTTATGATGAACATCATCTATCCAGTCAGTCAACCAGGCCGTCAGTCAGTTTAAACCTGGTCAAAAGTAGTCAGTCATATTCTTAAAGTGATCATATTTGTGGATTTTGTTGAAATGATATGTGTCATACATTTACGAAAACACAAACTGTGGTATGAACGATGAGCTGTTTTATACTGACGACTGCATCACTTAAGTGAAGTCGAATGGTTCGCTCTTGTCTTAGACGCCGCTGGTAAAGTGATTTCTTCAACGCTTTGTTAATTCACAGGATTAATGACAGTATCATTAGTTACGTTTTGCGGCAGAGCAATGTGGTGCAGTTTGGAAGAAGAAGAAGAAGAAAACAAAGCTGGCAATTGTTAAAATACAGTAAATGTGATTTTAACGTGGTTTTAATTGCAAAGCAACGAAACTATTAAAAACAAAACAAAGTAAAGAGTTTTAAATATGTTTAAGGATTTGTTTAAAGGATATTAACAAATAAATGTTGTTGAAAGGTAGTATTAAAACAAGCAAAAAAAAAAAGAGAACAGAAATTAAAATACAAAACTACACGCAAAGGACTAATTTTAAAGTTAAACAGGAAATAATGTATAATTTCTAGAAAATTACCCTTTTTATAACTACGCCGCCCGATACGAATTTATTTTATTTTTCTCTTATTATTTCTAATATTGACTGTATAACAATTGATTTTTAATCATCAACTATCAAAATTTCTTTCTACAACTATAATTACTAGTTAATAATAACAGCTAAAATGTATTGAAATAACTACAATTCATTCAAGTCTATCCTTAATTGGGCGTTTGTAAAATCTACCCCTTTTTATATCACCCCACATTAGAGACAATGAAAAAATATCCTTTTCGTTTTATTTTTCATTATAAATAAACTATGTACAACAATTTGTCAACAACTATTTTTTTGGAAGGTTTTGAAAAACCCATAAGTCGTCATAGAAATCCATATTTTTCAAATAGTCATGTGTGAACTTAAATAACATAAAAATAATAAAATACCGTATGTTGTTATTGTTATTATTTTCATTTACCGGTTTTATTATCCATTCGTTATTCAAAAGAAAGTATAGGTAAAATCGTAATCAGAGCTTCGAAGAATTAATTCCCTAATTCCCTTTTTTTGAACTGAATTTATATTTTGGGAATAAATTCCCTGACCAAACTTAAGGAATTGAATGAATTCCTTTTTTTTTCATTCGATTTATATTAAAGGAATTCATTAATTTTTTTCTAATGCCTTCATAAAATTTTATGAATTCATTCAACAAGGAATTCATTCAATTCTAGTTAATTCAACTTTTGGTCAAGGAATTCATTCAATTCTAGTTAAATCAACTTTTGGTCAAGGAATTCATTCAATTCTAGTTAATTTAACTTTTAGTCAAGGAATTCATTCAATTCTAGTTAATTCAACTTTTAGTCAAGGAATTAAATTTATTTCGTTTAATTCCCTAGGAATTGAAACTTAATTCAGGGAATTAAACGAAAAAATTTAATTCCTTAGGGAATTAAACGAAAAAATTTAATTCCTTAGGGAATTAAACGAAATAAATTTAATTCCTTGACTAAAAGTTGAATTAACTAGAATTGAATGAATTCCTTGACTAAAAGTTGAATTAACTAGAATTGAATGAATTTCTTGACCAAAAGTTGATTTAACTAGAATTGAATGAATTCCTTGACCAATAGTTGAATTAACTAGAATTGAATGAATTCCTTGATCAAAAGTTGAATTAAGTGCACAGTTGAATGAATTCCTTAGCCAAAAGTTGAATTAACTAGAATTGAATGAATTCCTAGACTTCAAATTGAATTAAATAGTGTTGAATGAATTCTTTAGTGAATGAATTATTTAATTTTAATTCTTTACGCTTTGGTCAGGGAATTCATTCTGTAAATTTGAATTCTTTGAATTCATTCACAGGAATTAATTCCTGCTTATGTCTTATTGATGAATTCATTCCTTGAATTAAAGAATTGAATTAAATTTTTGGGAATTCATTCCAAAAAGGAATTAATTCTTTAAAGCTCTGATCGTAATATACATATCGTTTCATATACACTCAAAAAAGTTTGTCTGTCGAATCGACTGAAAATGACAGTTAAAACAAAAGTATAAATATGCAGTTAACGAGGCGATAAAACTAAACTACTACAAAAATTTTAAAACAACTGACAAAATGTGTAAAAACTTCTGCTTTTTACATTTAATTATTTTTGTATTGCAAAAGTATGTTTTAATAGAACAAGAAATTTTTTTCTTTAGATAGCAAAAATATGTGTAATTATCAAGGTTGGCAGCCGATACCTTTATAATCCATTTCAAACCCATTTCAAATTGATAATCGATACCAATACCGAAACTCTTAATTTTAAAAAATACGGGTATCCAAAAACCTTTCCCTTTCGTACCGGTATTGAATGGGTTTCTAATAAAATAATTTGTTTCTACGTTTTCCACAAAAAAATATAAATTGTTTTATGCAAAATATAAAAATACAAAAAATTTTAAATTAATTGAATTCTATCTGTGTTTTAATAATAAAATCGTATTGCTAGCAGGCGTATTGCTATTTTTTTTTTAATTTGCTTTAGCAACATTGTGTTTTTTTACAACGACACATAATTTATTGTGGAAACACAATTCTTCAATAATACCGGTAAGTATCGGTGTTGATGTTTCGGTATCAGTAATACCAATACCGATACAAATGAAATACCGTTATCGATACCAATACCAAAACAAACAAAAAATCAATACCAATACCATTATTCGTTTCGGTTGCCAACCTTGGTAATTATTATACTTCAGCCTAATTAAAATTTGAAGTAAAAATTCCGAACGGTTCTCCAGTTATTATGCTTTTATGCACTGGAGATACAATAATATAATTTTCTGATTTTTATTTCCAAAATGGGAGTATTTTAATTATAACAAATTATAAACTAAACAAGAGTTATTAAAATTGAAACAATTGGTTTTGAACAAGAATTAATAAATTTTTCATTGAAGAATTAAAAGTGGAAGAAACTATTTTTAAATTTAAAAATACGATGAAATACTCACAGAATAGGTACAGTCCAAATTGTTAAGTAATATCCCTTAATTGCAACATGTTAGTCGCATGATGGGTTAGGGTGTAATACAGAAAAGAAATAATCGTAATTGAAGTTATTTTCTTTCGTTCTAATCACTATAAATACAATTAAAAGCATTAATATTAAAAACCACAACATACATTGCTTTGCTATTAAAGGAAGCTTCAGTCAAAGCAACAACTATAACAGAGAAAAATAATAGCTTTGTTAAAAACATGTGATTTACGTTGTAATATGAAATAAAATAAGTAAAAAAAACTAAAATCTACATTATAACCTAGAGAGAACCCCATAAAGACAATCTGATGAAAGTGCTTGGTTGAACTTCAAAATGCATTAATTGTCAACCATTGGTTCTAGGAAAGTTTTTCATAAGTTTTTTCTCTAATTGTTGTAAAAATTGTAAATTCTATTTGGAATTTGTCTTATTTGATCTTAAAACCGAACAAAAATAACAGTCAATTATTGAAACTATTTAAAATAATCCATTGTGGAATTATACAAAATTTGCAACAGAAGTACGCATGACCAGGCAATGTTTTTCCAGAGTGGTCAAAAATTTTAACAAGAATCTAACAATTGTAAAAAAGCCTGGAACGGGTAAAGCAAAAGGACTCAGAAACGAAACCAAAGCCAAAAAGATGGAGAAGCTATTGAGGGCGATTCCAAACATTTCTGTCCGCGAATTGTTACGGTGATTGCACGCACCGTAACAATTCGGAAACTTTTGTGAGTAGAGTTAAAGCTAGCGTTGGGCTTAAAACATCTAATAATACTAAGAAGAACTATGATGGCAAAAAACGAGCAAAACTTCTGTTTTACATTTTTTAGTAGGTATGTTATAATTTTTAGTTTTTGTGTATTTAGTTAAAAATATATCTTAAAATAAAACTAAATTCATATGATTATAAAAAATATGTATTTTTTTTATTCAATTTGTGTTTTTTAATTAAAAAATAAATTAAAATCGATTGTTAAATTTTGTTTTGAATTTCAACTATCCAAGAATTTCCTAGAAAAATTTAAAAATTCGTTTTTTATTCCTTTAAATTTTACAGATATTTTATTGATATTAAAATTTTGAAAAAATACACATTTTTTATTCAAAGGGCGCTTTAAATTAAAAAATAAAAATCAACTAATTCGATTGCAAAATTTTGTATTTTCAAAATCAGTTGTAGGCTCAATTTCAGTTAAAAGTTTAATTGTATTTACAAAAAGTTTATCTGTATTTACAAACTATTTTTAACTGTGGATACCAAAAAAAATTTTACTTTAAAAATGTGTAAGAATTTTTAAAATTTTTCTTTGATATTGTGAGAACTTTGATTGGCATTCAATATAAATGCTAATATACAATAATTTATTAAATGCTAAGCGCAATCAAGTTGTGTACCGAACAATAAAGTCGACCATGGCCATAATTCTTGATTTCGAAATGTTATTGTTCTGAGTAACGTCACAAATAACAGTCCTTGGTAAGTGGTCTATGGGTTATACAAACTCTATTGGTTTATGAATTGGACAAGGTGTTTGTATTTCATTTTATATAAACCGCAGCTACTAACCAGAAGCCCATAGTCCATATTTCATTTCACTCACCTTTGTATTCTATTTCAATAAAAAGGGTTGATTGCTACCTTTTATTCAATTGAATCGTAACATGGGGGAGAAGTTCTTAATGTGATTGTTATAATGGCTCAAATTATAGACACATTAGGGTAAATTAAAATCGTCACTTTACTTTTACCACAATTCACTAAATATTAAAAAGAGAGTCAGATGACGACCACTTGAAACTGGGCAATAATAAATAAACAATTTGAACAAGTCAATGAATAAATGGTAACCAAGAAATTCGACAGGTGTTGTATTTAAGTTCAAGTAAAATGTAATTCGGATTTTTTTGCTTTTGTATTGTGAGGCCAGTTTCATCTTGGAATTTGATTTGAAATAAACTTTAGAAATTTCAATTCTTCTTTAATATTTGCTGCTACAAGGAAATGCAGTAAAACTCGGTTAAGATGAACTCCGGTGGAGCAAAGAAATTTGTTCACCTTAAGCGAAGTCGTATTAAACAAGATCAAGTTTGTGTAAAATACTTTTTTTATTCACAAAATAATTTAGATTTTTAATATAGTTGAAAATTTGAATAAAAAATTGTATAATCCTTTCATTGCATTTCCTTTATTAAATCGTTTTTAAGGAAAACAGCTGTGTAAGAAGTTTGAGATTTGTTAAATTGAAAAATATTTATACACAATATTCCAAGTTCATATTAAACATGGAGAATAATATGAAATTTAGTGTGTGAGACTGTTAAAAACAGTTCGGTTAAACCGAGGGTTCGTCTTAAGCGAGTACGTATTAACAAATCTTTTTTATATGAAAAATTATTGCAAAACGTCGGGGCTTTCAAATTAGTGCGTATTAACCGAGAATTCGTCTTAACCGAGTTCCTATTAAGCGAGTTTTACTGTACATAGTGGTGTTACCAATCGCTATCGGATCGCACATCGGACCGTACATACATTGTAGTAGGTAAACGAACACGATTAAAAATTATTTATTTTACTTTGTACAGACTGACGGACGGACATCGCTTAATGAACTTAAAAACTGATTCTGAGTCGATTGGTTTACCCTTATAGTGTATTTAGACTGGGCAAAAACTATTAGTTTTTGGCCATTTTTAGTTTTAGAGCCGAAAACTATAAAATTAGTTTAGGTTTTCCATACCATTTTTACACAAACTGAAAAGCAGATTCTACCTGGTTTTTGCCAAAAACCAAGTAAAAGTATCTGAAATATGCATTTTTGATACACCCGGTATCATTTATAATTAATTTTCGATACACCCTGTAACAACGAATATAGGAGTAAAGCAAGTGTCAAAAAAATATTTTTTAATTTTTTAAGAATATTTCTGGTTTAGTTTGAAATTTTGTGTTGTTATTCTTTTGTTAAATATATTAATAATTTTTTTACATTAATTTAACAATAAAAAAGGAAAGAAAAGTGTTTAATAAAAAAGTGTTGTGACAAAGAAAAACTAAATAATCAGTGTAAATGACTTGGCTTTTGCAATTTTGGTTTTGTACAAAAACCAGCCGGTTTTCCCTCAGTCTAAATTCCGTATTAGGTATTTTTGGAAGTTACGAATATCAGCACAAACTCAATACACCGGGTTCCGCAAAATGGAAGTCTCTACACTGAGAGAATTATCTGAATGATATTAAAGCATTTTTCCATAAAACCAGTGAAGTTTCACTGGAACTCGTCCATTGAAACTTTTCATTGAATTAATAGAATTTTTCATAAAATGTTATGAAAAATTTCATTTTATAAATTAAAAGTTTCATACATTCAATAAAAAAATTCATTTAAACTAGATTCATAAAATATGTGAACCTTTTCATCAAATGTAAGAAAATTTCCATTTACTTTGTGGAGAAAACTTCATCAGTTTACTGAAAAATTTCATTAAAACTCATCCAGCTAAATTCTCTCTGAGTAGCATATTGATTTAGAATCAGAACTACTAATCTGATTTAGCATCTAATTAAAAATAATCTAAACCAAAAAGTAAAATAAAATACATCTGTTTCAATTATTTAGCCTTCAGCTAAACAAATAGTTATTTTATATACTATATTTAACAATGTAATAAACACATAATTATTGTGAATGAATGAACTAACTCTCAAACAACAACATACTATTAAAATGTAATTTTAATGCGATTTCATTTTTAAACAATAATTTTGAGTCAATAAAATTATTCAACTACAACTGTCATAAAAATCACAAAAGCGGAAATTATTTTGTCACCATTTATAATTGCATTGTCATACACTCGACAAAACACACACACACAAGTAATCACTAACACAAACATACAGCCAGGATAATAAAATTGTAAGAAATCCTTAGTCAGTCAGCCACAAAACAATATGACATACAAAATTGGCCAGCAAAAGTAAATACAACTACTAGTAGTCGCAGTCGTGAAAAAGTCTTTAAAAAGCCAACTCTCTCCCACTGTGAGAGGAGGGTGTGAAATATAACACCCTTTTTATATGTTAACACTAGATTTGTTTTTTGTTACTGTCATTGTTACCACTTCAAAATTGTTTACCATTCCATAACTTTTGTAGGAGTTTGTGGTTTTATAGAACACAGTGGGTGGTTTTGGGGAGAGGTTGATATTTTTTGGTTTTTTTTATTACTGAGTCTATGATTGAATAGTACGAACATTCTGCAAATATATTCACCATTACAAATAAAATCACTTAAAATAATCAACATAGAAAACTAGGAAATAATTTTGTTACTCCCTTGAAATTTTCACAATATATGGTTAGAAAATTTGTTAAAAACCACAAATTGTTTTTCTTTTTTTGCCAGTTTATAAGGTTTCACTTTTAGCACTGGTTTATGTATTACGAAACCATTCTAAACGAAAGCAAAGTAACGAAAATTTGTTTTTGTTTCCCATGTATTTTTGACGAAAGTGATTGTCAATATCTTTCTTTTAGACTATTTTCGTAATAGATAAACATGACCTTAGTTTAAGGTAGAGGGAAATTGAAAAATCAAAATACAGTGAATTTTTAGTACACTAATAAAAATATCCCGTACAAATAGGTAAAAAGTGTGCTGGCGCAAATACATGTACTATTTCCTGTTATTTTAGCAGAATTTTTACCTATTTGTACTGGCTTTTTTAGTGAAAATAACAGAAAAATTAGTTCAACTTAATCAACAGACTTTTGTACTAACTTTTTTTATGAGTGTAGTTTTATTGCAATACATAATTAAGAGTGATCAATAAGACATTTTATTCAAAATTATATAAAATAAGGGTAAAAAAACCTGATGAAATTTTTATTTACACTCTAATTAAATTCTGTTGAAATTTAGCAAACTTATAGTAGGAAACTGTACTCTTTCTATAAATTGGGTAAATTTTCTCTATGTGTAATTGAACAAAAATACGCACATTATGTTTAAGTTGGTGCACATATAATGTGTAATTTTACATTGAAAGTGCGTAAAAATTAAATGAAATTTTGAAATTAGAGTGTTAATTTATAAAATTTGTGCGTAAAAAACCATGTCTTCCATATAAATGTACGAATAAAATGCGTAAAAATCCACAAGAAATGCGCAAAAAACCACAGAAAATTCGTAAAAATCCCCCAAAAATTCGTATATTTACCACAGTTGTGCTTTAAGTAAACCTCCCAAAAACATTTTTTTTAATAAAAAAGTAAATTAATTTTAAGTACAATATAAATTTATTGAAAGTATTGGTCATCATTAGTTATGACCTTTTCCCATCTTTCTGGCAACATATGGATTCCGCGCCAAAAGAACTGCTCATTATTTGAGGCCAAGAACGAATCAAGCTAATTTCGAATACCCTGTTCTGAAGTGAAGCGTATGGCAGTGAGAGCGTTCTGCATCAATCGAAACAATTTTTAGTCGGACGGGGCAAAGTCTGGACTAGAAGGCGGGTGAGGCAAAACTTCTCAATCACTATTTTGTAAATAGTTTTTAGTTCTTGCTACATGCGGTCGAGCATTGTTATGATGGCTTCATGTCTGGTCGTATATTCCGGTCGTTTTTCGGCTAATGCTGGCTCTAAAGGAATCAACTAATTAATATAGATGGGACTCTTCTGGACCCACCAAATACAGATTTTTACCTTGGCGCCATGGACATTCGGCTTTTTCGTTGATTTGGCTGATTGGCCGTGCTTCAAATACGATTTCCTGCGCTTTGGCTTATCGCAATGGATCCATTTTTCATTGCCAGTAATGATTTGATGCAAAAATGACTTCTTTTTCTGGCGTTCAAGCAGCATTTCGGACATGCCTTTCAACGTCTCCAGGATTTTTTTCAGAATTTTATTACTATTATAGTTAGTTTATTTACCAACTTTGAGCGTAATAATTTTATTTAACAAAAGAATAGTAATTTTGGGCACAATGTGTTTATTTGTAAACGCATAATGTCTGAAAATAATTTGTGTGCGTATTATTGCTTATGGAAGTGTGCACAAAAAATTTTACGAATTTTTTGTTTATATTTAAAGATTTTTTTGGAACCCGTTGTGCTGTTTCTGGAATATTAGAGGATAAGGTTTCGATGTACAGGTTAACTTCGCAATAGCGGACACCTCTCTAAAGTTGAATTTACATCTGCATACAAATTCCGAGATTTCGACTAAAATTGGGAATGAAAATCTTATGTGAAATCCCAAGATTTCCCATAGTAAAAAAATCCTGTAAGTTCGAGAGATTTGTAAAAAAAAATCTAGGTTAGCAACCGATACCTTTATTATACCGTTATCCAATTCAAAACCCTTTCAAATTCATAATTGATACTGATACCGAAACTCTTAATTTAAAAAAAATACTGGTATTCCAAAACCTTTTCCCTTAATACCGGTATCGTACCGGTATTGAATCGGTTCCTAATAAAATAATTTTTTTTACGTTTTTCACAAAAAAATTATAAATTTTTATATACAAAATATGAAAAATTTAAAATTCCTTGACCTCGTATCTGTGTTTTTAATAAAAAATCGTATTTCTAGCAATGTTGCCAGGTTTATTAGGCAAAAAACCCACGAAAATTTTTGAAAATATCGTCAAAATCGTCATAGCGTTTTAAAAAATTGTCAAAAAATAGTTTAAAATCGTCAAAATAAAATCTATTTGTGTTTATAAGGCCCCTAAAAACTTAAAAAGCATTTTAAAAATTTTAATTTCGTACTTGTTCGATTTAACATATTTAATATAACGTTTATAAACATCATTGAAATTTGCCATATCCTAAAATAGTTGCTTAAAAAAAAAGAAATAAAAACAAAAATTTAAGATTTTAAAATATTTAATATCTGATAAAATTGTAATGATAAAAATTGAGATTCGTTACAGTTTTTGGACAGAAGTTTTACACAAAGATTATCATATTTTTTATTATTTTTACTAAAAGTTTTGTACATTTTAAAATACGTATCTTAAAGAAAAATTGACAGTTTCGCAATAAATAAAAAAATGTATTGTAAAAATGTACTTGAACGGATTTTTACAGTTTTTCTAGTCATAATTTTAATTAGAATTTCTAAATGAATACTTTTAATCTCAAATTCTGAAATATTTTTCAAAAATCGTATAGATTTGCTGAATAAAAATTATCTGATTTTGCAGCCATTTTTTAGGTTGTTCCCACATTAATTTGTTTGCAATTCTGCATAATTTTAAAAACTAAAAACTGAATATTTAGAAATATAGATTGGAAAAGTATCGTATTTTTGCACATTTCTTGCTGTATTTCGTATTAAATAAAAATCGTAATTTTAAAGGAAAAAATCTTCAAATCATCATTTGGCTATTTTTGATAGTAGAAATCGTCAAACCTGGCAACACTGATTGCTAGCAGGCGTATTGCTATTTTTTTTTTTTAATTTATTGTGAATACAGAATTCTTCGTACGTATCGGTATTGATGTTTCAGTAACGGTAATACCAAGACCGAAACAAACAAAAAAATCTATACCAATATCGTTATTCGTTTCGGTTGCCAACCTTTGAAATTTTATGGAAATCCCACAAATTTGTAGCCTACAGAATACAACACCGTGTTTCGCTTAATTTGTCGAGATTTTGCACGACAAAGTGGTAACGCTGATCAACAGCTAACTAAAAAAATAACCTAAAATTAAAACAAAATCATGAAATAAAATAATTAGTGAAAACATAAGAAAAGTAAACTCAAACCCAATGTAAATTTACTAATAATTAAAAGAAGTGTTGCCTACTTCTAATTTTTGCTTTCGGCGAAGAAAGTTTTGGCAAATTTATGTCTTCCTCCCATCACGATATTAAAAATTCTTGCTTCTAACTTGCCTTTCTTAGAAAAAATTCACTAACATAATTAGCGTTAGATCTTTACATAAAATCATGTAAATTGTACTCTGGAAAAAAATAAAATGGTCTTTAGAAATATTTTTAATTTGAGTTAATTTTTCTATAGTACTTTGTTTACAAAAAAAAAAAAAAAATGAGGTTGTTAAATGTGAACGCAGTGTAGCAGACAATTTTGTTGCAAAGATGCCGCAATTAAAACTTTAAGTGTAAAATTACCTCTTAATAGAGGTTCGCCTCTTTTAGAATATGTTATATGGTGTCAAAAAACATTTCTACAAATATTGGCTCGTATGAATAAAAAATAGATATTACTATTAGTGGGAAATACTGGGGTTTTTAAGCAATTACTTCACAATTCTAGTCTGCTTACGAGTAGACTAAAAGTTGAAATTTTTGATTTTCGTTTACACAGAAAAAACTAAAAACGAATTTTAACAACGAAATTGATTATATCAATTAAAATTTTAATTGATTTTGCACCTATCACCCAAATGATACTATTAATTACTAAAAATTGTATACGATTAATTGAAACAAATTTCGATTAAAGTAGTAATAATATTAATTAAAACAATAATTGAAAATGAAAAAAAAATAATGGGAAATTGTAGAAAAGTGTGTGTTTGTCGTGTTTATAGGCGTGTTCGTTTACTTACTACAAGTTACTACTTTTACTACAGCTGGAAAAATTCAATACAAAAAGTAAACAAAACTTTCCTATTGTAGTAAAAGTAGTAAGAAATTCGAGTAAACGAACACCTGTATATATTTAGAGTACTGCATATCGAGACCCTATATTCAATACTCTATATCTGCAATTTTGGCCAAAATGTGTTTTTGATGACAAAATAATTGTTGATATTATATCCATCTATGATATCAATTTGGAAGCAAAATATCCATTCTCTGCCACTTTTTTGAACATTTTACATTTTCCCATATCTACAAACAAATTTATTTTCAAACACGGAAGTCTATATCTGCATATAAATCTAAATTATTTGAATTGCTTAAGGTATATATAAAAGTCTTTTGAGAATATCATTTTTCGAAAAGCTTTTTTGCAACTAACCACCAAACTTTCTTTTAGGAGATGTATGTAAATTATAGTCCCGCACTTAAAAAATTGCTAAATAATAGCGGAACGCGAAAATAAACTTTATGGTAGAAAAAAAATAATTTAAAAACTCAATCGGCGGTTAACATTATGCAAACGAATATAATGATTCAAAAATTTCCAAAACCAAACTTTGGTGTAGAATAGTCCCAAGATTATAAATTTCAAAAAACCACACTTAAAAAACTGCAAAATAATCGCGGAAAAGGGCGAAAAAAGTCTTTATGGTATAAAAAATTAATTCAAAAAATTAATCCACGATTTACATTGTGCAAACAAATATATTGATGGAAAAATTTTGCTTTTTGCAAATTTTATTTTTCGCTGGTTTTTTTTCCAACTAACCACCAAACTTTATTTTATGAAATGTGTATTATAGTCTTTAGATTATAAATTTAAAAAACCCGCACATAAAAATTCGCAAAATAATAGCGGAACGCGAAACAAAGACTTTATGGTACAAAAATTTGATTAAAAAACTTAGTCAACGATTTATATTCTGCAAACAAATATATTTTAATAGAAAAATTTTCCTTTTTGCAATGTTTTTGCAATCAACCAGCAAACGCTATTATATGAAATGGGTATTATAGTCGCTAGATTATAAATTTTAAGAAATCACACTTAAAAAATTGCTAAATAGTGGCGGAATGCCAAAAAGGGCAGAAAATGACTTAAAAGAGCTAATGAGCGATTGACATTCTGCAAACGAATATATCGGTGTAAAATTTTCCTTTTTGCTAAATATTTTTCGCTTTTTTTTTTTTTTTTGCAAACTAACCACCAAACTTTGGGCAAGATATGGTTGTTATATTTTTGGATTATGAATTAAAATACACTGCAATGAAAAAATTCCAAGTAATGGCGGAGTGTGAAAAAAGGATTTGTGCCGCAGAAAATGAATTAAGAAACTTAATTAACATTCTGCAAAATAATGCAAACTTTTTCGTGTTTTGAAAATTTTTGTCTCAATTTTTTTTGCAACCTAAACAGTAACTTTTGGAATAAGATATGGGTATAATAGTGCTTGGATTATTAAATCTATTTGAATGCACATAATATTGTTTTCCCCAAAAAGTACAGAAAGATTTACAGAGAAATTGGATCTTAATAATGCATATTTTTTATATTTATCAAAACTACATATCTGCTAGTATTACACTGTGGAACAAATTCAGGTTTGGAAAAGTTAGGTCGATTCTGAGAGTGAGGGGTGAAAATAGAGGCTAAATTAGAAGACCCATATCGCGGCGTTTGCTTATGTTAGTTCGAATTTTTTATATATTTTTTTGGCTATAACTCGTCGACTAATTGATATTTTTTAAATCTGTAAAAGCCAAATTATAGCTAGAGACCTGAACAACAATTAAAAAACAACCAAAAAATTTTAATTGTTGCACAAGTCTCTAGCAATAATTTGGCTTATACAGATTTAAAAAATATCAATTAGTCGACGATTTATAGCCAAAAAACCATATAAACAATATGAAAAAATTCGAACTAACATAAGCAAACGCCGCGATACGGATCTTCTAATTTAGCCTCTATTTTCACCCCTCACTCTCAGAATCGACCTAACTTTTGCTAACCTGAATTTGTTCTACAGTGTTATCATAAAATTATATTAAAATTTTATTTCAGAACTCTATATCTACATTAGCGACGTAAATATCGCAAATAATTTGAAAATATGTATAGATAACAATAAGTTGCCATTTTTAAAGAATATTCTAGAAGACAGAGTGATTCAAAAACATCTTATAAGCAAGTGAATCAGTTTAATTGCTCTCCTGAACAATTGTATTTTTGCAGATATAGAGTATTGAATCTAGGGTATCGATATTTGTGTGCTGTATTCGTGGACTGCAAAGCTTTTGGTTGTTATACTAAAAATTTTCTATATATGCATACAGTTTAAGAAAAAAAAGTATGGGAATTATGTAACACATAATTATGTAACAAATATTTGCAGAAATATTTAAAAGTCAATTAAAATATTAATTGATTCAATTAAATATTTGTTTAGAAACAATTTTTTTTTTAAAATATATATTTAATTAGATATTTAAGGTTAATAATTTTTTCTGTGTATATTTCATACTATTTTACAAGTATATAGATAAATTTGGTGTTAAAAGTCATTCCTACCCCAAAGTAATTACTTCGAAGTAATTGCTAAGTTTTATTCATATGACCCATTGTTTTAGTATTATTAGAATAGTACTTGGCTTCAGTTTATAAAAAAATTCTATTACTGAGAAGTGTTTAAACTACAAAGAAGCCATTTAGGTTGTTTTCTTGAAAACAGTATTTTACTTTATTGGGAAGTTTCACTGTATGTAAACAAAATACTTGATCATTAATGTGTCTAGTTTTCTGCCCTATTTTTCTATAGTTTTTTATAGAATCACTTATGGCGTGACTAACATCCATTTAACATGAATCCCTTTCTTATGCAAACATACTCGTAAAACCTTATCTAAATGAACAATTATTGAATATAATCGTTGTGTCTTCCTTTATGCAAAAAGAAACAACATCAACACGTTATTTACTTTAAAATCATATTAAAGTGTAAATACCTACTGCTTTACTATTTAAAACTTGACACAACCAACTACAACTTTTGCAATTGCAATTTAGAAAATATCAATTGAAGTTCAGAAAATATCTTCGATTGAAATTCAGAACTTCGATTTGAAATTCAGAAAACATTAATTGAGATTCAGATTATTCATTTGAAATTCAAAAAATATCATTTGAATTTTAGAAAATATCATTTGAAATTCATAAAATATCAATTGCAATTCAGAAAATATCAATTAATATTCAGAAAATATGAATTGAAATTCAGAAAATATCACTTGAAATTCAGAATATTCATTTGAAATTCAGAATAATTCAATCGAAATTCAGAAATTCGATTTGTAATTCAGAAATCATCGGTTGCAATTCAGATTTTCCTTTTGTATTTCAGAAAATATCAATTTAAATTTAATTTCTGTACGTATGAGCGATATACTAAAAGTATATCACTCATACGAAAAGGTGCCCTAATATATTGTATAAGAAAAACTACCCAGCAAAAAAAATTGGAAGTAATTCTTTACAAACTACTTCTTTCACTGCTTCACAAGTATCCGTTAGTGTATTTTTACTGCTTTTTTAGAAGTAATTCTGAACAACTTCAAAAAATCACTTCTTTCATTGCTTCCAAAGTACTCGTTAGTATATTTTTACAGCGTTTTTAGAATTACTTCTGAACAATATCCAACAAATCACTTAAGTATTGCTTGTAAAGAGTAATTGCTCTAAAAGTGATCGTAAAAAGTGATTTTGGTATCATTTGGCATTTCCAAACAGAGGATCGCGGGTTCGATTCCCGGCGGGACCAATATTTTTTTATTTTTTTTAAATTTTTTTTATTTTTTTAAAATTTTTTTTATTTTTTTAACTTTTTTTTAATACTTATAACTAATTTGCTTAAATTAAATTTTTTTTAATTTTTAAATTTTTAAAAATTTGTATATATAAAAAATTGATGAGAAATTGCCTTTTATGCACTTGTAAAAATAGTACTGAAAAAATATTAAATTGGAGTGCACCTTTTACACTTGTTTTACCCTCTAATGCACAAGGCCGCCTAAAGAGTTTAAATAGTTTTTAGCTAAATAACAATATTTTATTAAACAAGTTGTATTATATCCATAGAAAACTTAACTATTTACTTTTTGCCTTCAAACTGTTTTTTGTATAAGGAACCGTTTTCAACCGAGACACATGAAAAGTGAAAATTTAGAAAATTTGAAAAAATTAACTTTTTAAAACCGAAAAAAATATTTGAAAAATTGCCAAAAATACATTTACGATCTGGCGTACATTACCGATAACAAAAAAGCTAGCTTAAAGTCTCTAATTGTAAAATCAGTTAAAAATTTTTCTTCAGGAATCACAGGATAACGCAAGGATACGTTTTACAAATATCTCTCTAACTAAAAAACTAGTCAACAGATTTTCTTAAAATTAAACACAGATTATATACTTAGAGGTTTAGTGCCAAATTCGCCAAATTTCGTAATTTTCAAAAAGCGAAAATCGCCATAACTTTTGAAGTAACAACAATTGATCAACAATTTTCGGTACTTAATTTTATTTTATTGATAGTGTTATTTACATCAAAAACCGAAATTATTTGACCACTGGGTTTCAAGATACGTCTTCAACCTTTGTTATGCTATATCGCCTATATAAAGCGATAAATTAAAATTTTAATATTTGTTCCATAGTAGATTTTCAACGCCAAATATATGGTACTTTTTTAAGTACTTTTATTGAAGAGAATAAGGAACAATATCTCGCAGTAACAAAGTGGTGTTTTTATGCCAGTCAGCTTTCATATCAAATAATAGCTCGACGGTAAAGCGCTAGACTAGCAATCGTGAGGTCGCAAGCTCGATACCCGGTGGCGGCAATAAAAAAGTTTTATTAAATTAAAAAAATATAACTTTTTTTTGCGAAGAATTTTTTTTGAAATTTTAATTGGTGAAAAAGAGCTTCCTTTGCACTCGTTCAAAAAAAAATGTTGAAGTGGGAGTACACCTCTCATATGACAACTCAATGTTAAAATCATTAGTGTTTATGTTAAAAAAGAAGTACATCTAGATCATCATTTGTAGTGCTTTTTCTACTACATTTATACCTGATCAAAAACTGACTGGTTTGTGGATATTGTAGTTTTTAACTTGTCAAAACTCATACAAAAAACAAGCAAAAACTAGGCGGTTTTTCCTCAAGTATAAATGTAGTATAAAATAGAAAAAAAATTTTTTTTCGTCTTGTAAACATTAATCAAATTTTAAATCAATTTCCGGCGCGACTTTTCTTTTTTTAAATTGGATGGCCATAAAATTTCATATAAACTAGTTAAAAAATGTGCTTCGGGCAAAAACTTGGTGGGTTATTTTGTAAAACGCAACGCCTTGCGTTGCGTTGATTTATGTGTAAATTGTTATTGTTACAAAAACAATTTGTATGGAAAACAACGCAACGCAAAGCGTTGCGTATTACAAAATAACCCCCTTGATTTCATTTAAAATAAATCACGCTGTAAAAAGTGAATATTATGAATTTGAACAGAGAAATTTCTATTTCAGATGAAATAGCTCTCCGAAACACGATGAAAACCCAATTTCAAATTCCAACAAAGGGGGTTATGAAATTATGAAACTTATTTTCAGCCTTTATTTCATTGAGGGTTATTTCGTAGCACCTATTTTCCCTTTAAAAATAACTTAATTTTTTAGATCCAATTTTATTACAAATTGTTTTCCATTTTTGTGCAATTTTCTCTTACTTTTTATTTCTCCGATTATGAAGCATTTTCTCATCAAAACATTTAAACTTCTTTCAATCTAGAAATTTTGTGATAATCGAATTTGCGAGTTCCCAATGTAGAAACGGTATTGACATATCATTATTTTTTGGACTACTAGTAATGACACCCACTTACCTTCTGCATTATTTCAAAACATATAATAATGAGTTACTGATAATGACTTATTTTTATCATTATTTCAAATAGAAAATAATTTTCTAGATTTTTTTGAACATTTTTTGAAATCTATTTTTAGACTCAATATTTTTTAAACACTGGTAAGGATATATGTAACCACATATTTTTTGATTTTTTGTATGTTGGCGAGTAAGCTTACTTGTGTGCAGCAGGTCAATTATGTTTCTATCTTTTAAATATTACATGTCGATGTAGCTCAGAGGGTAGAGCTATTGACTGGCAATCTGTAGACCCAGGTTCGATTCCCGCATCAGCAAATTTTATTAAAAAAAATACAATAAAAAATATTTTTTTTATATAATTAATTTTTTTGAAAATCTATTTTTAGACTCATTATTTTTGTCAGTACTGGTAAGCATATAGGTAACGATATATTTTTTGATTTTTCGTATGCTGGTGTGTAACATACAGTGGGGAGCGTTATTGAGTACATGTCAGTACTTGAGGAAACTTACAAGTGCAGACATAAAAATATCAGTCAAGGGGACTAAAGTATACTTTTCTGAAAGCAAAAAGTTCGGTTAATCTAAATCTGGCCTCAGAAATGACCTTCCTTATCAGACTTTAGAGCTATATAAATGGGAAAAACTTAACTTTTCTTCAAAATATTTCGAATCGTATATTTTCTTGAAAAATATTTTTAACAAGATTCGTAACGGCATCTGAATATACTACTCTTCCTCTTTAAAATGATTTTTGAATTCTTTTGATAACATATTTTTTTACGGATATATCGTTTATTGAAATATGGCGATGTCGCGAAAAATAATGAGTTATGGTTACTCACCAGCATACGAAAAATCAAAAAATATATCGTTACCTATTTGCTTACCAGTTCTGACAAAAATAATGATAGATTTCAAAAAAATAAATTATATAAAAAAAAAATATTTTTTATTGTATTTTTTTTTTAAATAAAATTTGCTGGTGCGAGAATCGAACCTGGGTCTACAGATTGCCAGCCAACTAAATGTGGTACAAGTACTGGCAAAAATTGTTTTCCCATTTCCAAAATGGTAACGTCATTAGACAAAAGGACCGGCTGTTCAAAAAGCGCCAGAAAAAGTACTGGAGAAACAAAATTTTTAACGTTGACAAACTTCTGGAAAAACTAATAAATAGGTGGTCTGGAATTATATGTTCCAAAGTAAAATTTAAAAAAATTTCATATGTATCTTTTTTTGGTCTTGCCGTGATATGAACCCAGGCCGTCATATTGGCAGACGACAGCTCTACCCACTGAGCTAACTAGAGATATAACAATTGGCTGTACTAAAATGCTAGCACTTGCAAAAGTTTTTTGGAACTAATATGCCAGCGTTTGGAAAACAAAAAAAAGTTTAATCTTATAAAACAAAAAAAAAGGATTTAATATAAAATTTTTTTTTTACTTGCAACCGGATTTGAACTGGGAACCTTCTCACTACAAACTTTTTTTCAATGAAGCGTCATCATTTTTATAAAATCATTGCTGTACCAGTGAATTGATTTTTGTACCGCTGCAATTTTGGACTAAGTAGTAGCACTGGATAACCACTGGTTGCTAACGTTGGCGTTGCACTCTAAGCCCATTCTTTGCCAGTGTTTTCTTTATAAACCACCGAAACTTTTGTAATACGAATACTGGCAAAGCGCTGGCAAATTATACCAAATGAGTGTTCTGCCAGTCATTTATTTTCAACACCGCGGTTACCCAGTATTATGCAGGTACTTGATTTTTTTGTACCCCTGGCATTTCTGATAGGGATGTATCATATTCATAAAATATTCATAAAATATACCACATTATTAATTAACAACTATTATATAATTATAAAACGCCTTATTCTATAAAAAAAATTAGTTACATAACATAAACATTTTTATAAATAAAGGAAAATTTAAATCCCGGAATCCCGAAAAATCCCGTAGTCCCGATTCTTTTCTGACAAAAATGTTACCTTTTTTTGCACTTTGCTTTTGAATTGCCTTTTTTGTGTTCTTTTCTAAATTAAGGGTAAGATTCTAAGAGGGCATCGTGTTCTTTTCTAAAAATGTTGTCTAATAAAGTGCAAAAGTGCAACATTTTCCGCCCTCAAAAAATGTACGTGTTGCCCTGTTTTTCTCTTTTCATCAAAGTTATGTGTATATGTGACGCGCAAAATAGAAAGGGACCTAAGGGTAAAAACCGGTTTTGTTAAGGAGAGCATGGGATCGGTCTCATTCAATGCTCAGATGTTGTCCACAAAAAAAAAAAAATTGATTTTTTTACCCTTAGGTCCCTTTCTCTATGCGCTGTCACATATACTGCAATGTTGTTTGCCAGCAAACTCGCAACTTGGTGGCCTAGGGGGTTATATCCTGGCTTCTGATGCAGAAGGTCGCAGGTTCAAACCCCTGTTGGACCACAACATTTTTTTTTCATTTTTTTTTTTTTTTTTATAAAATTTAATTTTTTTTATAATTTTTTTTTTTATAAAAAAATTTTTTTTAATCTTATTTAGTTTTTTAATAATTTGCTCTGTTATTTACTATTTACTAGTTTTTACGTTACCAATAAATAAAAAAAATAATACAATTTTTTTTTAATATGGAGGAAAACTTCTAAATTGAAAATAGAAGAGAGCAGTAAATAAAAATTACTTCACCTTGGCTGGGATTTGAACCTAGCCATCTCGAGCCGAAGGCAAGCATCACAACCACTAGCCTATCATATAGTAGTAGCTAGCGTAAACAATATTGCATATATATACACATGTGTTTTGAAAAATGCAAATAAATGATTTTATTGTTTTATTCTGATTGGAAAAGGTAGCATTTTATTGGGGTGAGGGCAACATTTTTAAAATTTTACACTTTAACAAGGCAACATTTTTTTACAGAAAAGAAAACACCATAAGTTTTTTCATACCTCTCTAAAAAAATAAGAAATAGAGTTATGGGCTTTTTGTATTTAGTAAGCCATGGATTTGGAAGCTTTGTATTTCGTTAATAATATTGCACAAAAAAAGCTTATACAAAACAACAGTTCCTAAATGTGTTTACTTAAAGTTAAAGAGGTCTTCTAAAATTATACAGTTAAGGTGTTTTGCTTTTTAAAAGACTTTCCTTAAATTTTTATAAAGGTCTTCTATGGGAATTCTATTTTGCTTACACATTACCTTCAAATATAGTAAAATACAGACCTTCAAAAATATAATTCCTTAATTAGATTTTTAACCCTGATTAAATTTTGAACGAATCGAAAAGCATTTAAATTCTATCACTATTTTATTCAGAGAATCAATTTGATTTTTGTTGATTCTTTCCACATAATCAAATGAACTGATTCAATTTTAACCAATTAATTTAACCAATAATGGTTGCATTCAATAGCGAATCAAATCATAAAACAATTAAATTCTTTAAAAATTTAATCGATATAAATCATATGTCACTTTATTCAATTTCAAATCGTTGATTTAAAGTGGTTATGAATCAGAAAATTAAATTAAATTCAAACTGTAATTGGAACATTTCTTTAAAATCTATAAAGAAAATAAAAAAAGTAGTCAGCAAATTAAAAACAAATTGGTATAAATTAAAAAAAATCCTTATTAGATTTACTCGATTAATCGACCAAAATTACTCGAGTAATTCGTTACTCGAAACTGGCCATTTGAAATTACTCGAACAAGTTTTTGAAAGAAGTTCATCGATTACTCGAGTAACGGTTAATCGATTGAATACCCTACTACGTACTTGGCCTTCGGCTGCATTGATGGTCACGTTATTTCATATGCGGTTTAGATATATACATATGTATGAACAGTTTGTTTTTGGTTAATTTGCCTACCTAGACTGATAGTTTATTATAATTTAAGCTTAGGAAATATTCAAATAGACACAAATTTTCAAATTATACATTTGCAAACCATTTTTGCAAAATATTTACTTACGAATATTTTTGTGGTTTTAATATCATATTATTTACATAATTCATTTGCTGCAGTTTGGTATTTTTGGGCTGAATAATTTATGATTTGTGGGTGGAAATTCAAAGTTGTTGTTGTATTATATTAGCTTTGAAATTGCATATGAATTAAGAAAATTATTATAAAAATTTATACAAGGAGGAGATTTCATTATTTTTCACTAGAATTTATTCACTGGAATTTTAAAGACCTCAAATTGTAATTTAATTTGTGAAGGTGAAAAACTATTTTAATTTATAACAAAAGCACAATAACAATAAACTCAATTTTTTTTAACAGAAAATAATCGTATCTCAGGTAAATTTTTGCAACCCATTCTAGAATTACTAGATCCAGAACTACAATACTTGTTGGAACTAGTGATGGTGCAACTAGTTCTAAAACCCATGTAAAGGAGCCATAGATAGCATTTTAGTTATTATCCCCAGTGTGTTGTGGAAACTAATGATTTATAACTACCCAGCAAAAAAAATCATCAAAAGAAGAGAAAAAGAAGCAGTGATTTTAATTTCGATTTGTGAAAATTTGGATCGGAACCAATGAATTTTACATAGGCTTGTCATAGGGTGGAAGTTTTCTTTTATGATCCTTTTGATGTTCTTTTTAATTGTTGAAAAGGAGTTAATTTTTATTCGTAAAAAATTTAAGCAAATCACTTGGACCTGACAACTTGTCTCAAAATAATTAAAGTTAAGTGCCATTTTTGGAAGTTGTGAAAAAGAACTGCTTTAGAAGCGGAAAATCAGAACTTAGCTATACTTTGGAATCAATGCAAAATTTATTCCTTAAGATCACTTCCACTTTTTTGCTGGGTAGTTATTTATCTCAGAATACAATACTAGTTCCAAAACATGGAATATTTTAAATATTTATTCAAAGTTTAGAAACGGTAATATATTCAATCCTTTAATTCCCAGTGGAACATAGGGCCGCAACAAATGTTCTCCATTGTATTCTATCGGTAGACATCATTTTCATCTCACTCCAGGACACACCATGCTCATGCAACTCGTTCTCTATTTGGCGTCTCCAAGTGTTCGCAGGTCTGCCAGGTCTCCTGGATCCTTGGGGGTTATATTCAACGGACTGTCGAGTTAAATCATCCGCTGGCTTTCTCATTGTGTGCCCTAGCCAACTAAAGTTACGCAATCGCATATTCATACTTAAAGGAATTTGATTGGTTAAGTTCCACAAATCCCGATTTGATATTGTGGCAGGCCAGAATATCCTATGTATACGCCTGAGGCAGCGGTTTACAAAAGCTTGCATACAACTCATTTCACGACTCGAAATATTCCAGGTTTCACAGCCATACAGAAGCTCAGATTTCACGTTGCTATTAAAAACCTTGATCTTGGTGTGATTCGAGACATTTTTGCGATCTCCAGAATTTATTAAGCATGCCGTATGCTTGCTTTGCCTTGCACAGTCTATTCTGTATATCTTCTTTGCTGCCCCCTCTTTTAGAAATTATACTCCCCAGATAACAGAAGATTTCAACATCATCAATGGGTTGGCCCGAAAGCTGGAAGTTCGTGTCGCATGAAGAATTCATGCGCATTGATTTAGTTTTGTTGATGTTAATTAGTAAGCCCGCTTTGGCCGCACGTGTAGCAAAGGCTTGAATCTTGGTTTGCATGCTAGAGAAGCGGTGGGATAGAAGACAGACGTCATCTGCATAATCCATATCATCTAACCTATCATGAAGGCCCCACGAAATACCATGATGCATATCCATACAGTGGTTCATAACTACGTCAAGTACTATATTAAACAGTAGTGGCGACAAAACACAGCCTTGACGAACACCTACGTTTACTCTGATGGGTTTGCTTGCTGAACCCTCATGGAGTATGGAACAAAATGCGTTGTTGTATAGTTCCTTAATGAGATTAATTATCTTCCCGGGAACTCCCTTGCATCTTAGAGCTTCCCATATCGCATTGTGTTGTAATGTGTCAAATGCACGTTTGAAGTCAACAAACACTAAGTAAAGGGGTGAGCGCCATCCAACCGACTGTTCCACAATTATCCTCAAGCTGTTGATGTGATCAATGCATGACCTGTTTGGTCTAAAGCCTGCTTGTTCTCGTCTAAGCTGTGGTTCGATAATGGATGAAATGCGATTGTGCAGGATATGGGCTATGATTTTGTTCACGATATTTAAAAGAGTAATACCCCTCCAGTTGGAGCAATCTTGCAAGTTTCCTTTTTTTGGAAGTTTAATTATAAGGCCTTCCTTGAAATCATCAGGAATTTTCTCGTTTAACCAAAAGTTTGAAATTAAGGGCTCCAGTAACGTCGCTGTAACGGTAATGACGGGTCATTATTTTTTGGACTACCAGTAATGATACCAACTTACTTTCTGCATTACTTTAAATTATATGATAATGAGTTACCGATATTGACATATTTTAATCATTATTGCGAGCATAAAGTAGATTTCTGAATTTTTTTATAGTTTTTACAGGGTTGGCAGGCAATACCGCTAAAATACCGTTATCGATTCAAAACCCTTTCAACTGACTACCGTTACCCTTGTAATACCGTTACCGAAATACCGCTATCTTTAAAATACCGTTACCGAAATAACTGAAATACCGTTACCCTTAAAATACCGATACCGAAATAAATTAAATATCGATACCCTTAAAATACCCTTACCGATATAAATGAAATACCGTTACCCCTAAAATACCGTTACCGATATTTTTCATTTTCTGTTTTTGGCAATTGCACTGGATTATTGAGTATTTTTCGTACATTAAGTTGGTAAATTGGTTCTGTTTTTAATTTCGTTTGTTTTTCGTAAAAAAAATTGAGGGATGCATCGAAAAAACTGACTACCGATATCCTTAAAATCTTGGTTTGCATGCTAGAGAAGCGGTGGGATAGAAGACAGACGTCATCTGCATAATCAATATCATCTAACCTATCATGAAGGCCCCACGAAATACCATGATGCATATCCATACAGTGGTTCATAACTACGTCAAGTACTATATTAAACAGTAGTGGCGACAAAACACAGCCTTGACGAACACCTACGTTTACTCTGATGGGTTTGCTTGCTGAACCCTCATGGAGTATGGAACAAAATGCGTTGTTGTATAGTTCCTTAATGAGATTAATTATCTTCCCGGGAACTCCCTTGCATCTTAGAGCTTCCCATATCGCATTGTGTTGTAATGTGTCAAATGCACGTTTGAAGTCAACAAACACTAAGTAAAGGGGTGAGCGCCATCCAACCGACTGTTCCACAATTATCCTCAAGCTGTTGATGTGATCAATGCATGACCTGTTTGGTCTAAAGCCTGCTTGTTCTCGTCTAAGCTGTGGTTCGATAATGGATGAAATGCGATTGTGCAGGATATGGGCTATGATTTTGTTCACGATATTTAAAAGAGTAATACCCCTCCAGTTGGAGCAATCTTGCAAGTTTCCTTTTTTTGGAAGTTTAATTATAAGGCCTTCCTTGAAATCATCAGGAATTTTCTCGTTTAACCAAAAGTTTGAAATTAAGGGCTCCAGTAACGTCGCTGTAACGGTAATGACGGGTCATTATTTTTTGGACTACCAGTAATGATACCAACTTACTTTCTGCATTACTTTAAATTATATGATAATGAGTTACCGATATTGACATATTTTAATCATTATTGCGAGCATAAAGTAGATTTCTTAATTTTTTTATAGTTTTTACAGGGTTGGCAGGCAATACCGCTAAAATACCGTTATCGATTCAAAACCCTTTCAACTGACTACCGTTACCCTTGTAATACCGTTACCGAAATACCGCTATCTTTAAAATACCGTTACCGAAATAACTGAAATACCGGTACCCTTAAAATACCGATACCGAAATAAATTAAATATCGATACCCTTAAAATACCCTTACCGATATAAATGAAATACCGTTACCCCTAAAATACCATTACCGATATTTTTCATTTTCTGTTTTTGGCAATTGCACTGGATTATTGAGTATTTTTCGTACATTAAGTTGGTAAATTGGTTCTGTTTTTAATTTCGTTTGTTTTTCGTAAAAAAAATTGAGGGATGCATCGAAAAAACTGACTACCGATATCCTTAAAATACCGTTACCCAAATAACCGAAATACCGCTAACCTTAAAATACCGTTACCGAAATAATCAAAAAACCGTTATCCTTAAAATACCGTTACCGAAATAACTAAAAAGCCGTTATCCTTAGAATACCGATACCAAAATAAATGAAATAGCGTTACCCTTAAAATACAGTTTTCGAAATAATCTAAAATAGCGTTACCGTTACCGATAACCGCATCGTTTCGGTTACCATCCATGAATTTTTATGAAAATATATTTTTAATAATATTTTTTTGTATGCTGGTGCGTAAGCATACTTGTGTGCAGCAAGTCATTTATATTTTTGTCTATCAAATACAAAATTCCGAGATAGCACAAATGGTAGCGCTGTGGACTGGGAATCTGGAGTCCCAGATTCGAATACTGGCACAAGCACATTTAAAAAAAAAAACAAGTAACATTTAATGCTACTGAAATTTTCTGGCATTGGAATTTGTCCTATTAATCCAAGTGTAGAAACGGTAATGACATATCATTATTTTTTGGACTCCCAGTAATGACACCCACTTACCTTCTGCATTATTTTAAAACATATAATACTGAGTTACTGATAATTACTAATTTTTATCATTATTTCAAATAGAAAGTAATTTTATAGATTTTTTTTAAAAAAATTTTTCACATCTATTTTTAGACTCAAATTTTTTCAACACTTTTAAGGATATAAGTGGCCACATATTTTTTGATTTTTTGTAGGTTGGCGAGTAAGGTGACTTGTGTGCAGCAGGTCAATTATGTTTTTATCTATCAAACACTACATGTCGAGATAGCTCAGATGGTAGAGCTATTGACTGGCAACCTGGAGTCTCAAGTTCGATTCTCGCACTAGAAAATTTTATTAAAACAAAATTTTACAGATAAATTTTTTTTAGAAAACTTATTTTTTTGAAAATCTATTTTTAGACTCATTCTTTTTGTCAGTACTAGTAAGCATATAGGTAATGACACACTTTTAGATTTTTCATATGCTGGTGTGTAAGCATAACTCATTATTTTGCGCGACATTGCCATACAAAGGTAATAAGAAATGTAATAATAAGAGTAACTAGTTACCACTACCAAGTATATAGTTACATAACCACATATCTGGTAATGATTTTCTACACTGGGATGCTAATGAAATCGCAACAATGCCTTAAATTAATTACTAATTACAATTTTGCAAAAAAGCATTTGTTTACTAAAAAAGAGGGGATGGTTAGATTGCTTTACATTGGGTGTTTTATAAAAATTGATCCCTCGGAATCTCTCCCGGAACTAGCCTATTTGTATTATCGGATTGTGTTACTTCCGGTGGAGAAAAAATTTTGTCCTTTTTAAAATAGCCATTTTACAAAATGGCATGTATTTCGAAAACTAAGCGAGAGAGAGCAACACGGACAAAATTTTTGCAAGCTTCAATGCCATGTACACGCTCCTATTATTCACATGAGGTTGGTCTGAGAGCGATTCCCAGCAATAAGGGTGAGGCATTTTTTCCATTTATTGGATCATAGAAATTGAAGCACTAAGATAATAAGAATTTCGTTCCCTACGGAAAGTGTTCCAATTTCCCTTGTTCCCCGTTCCATTCCATATCGTTCCGATTTGCACCGATTTTCCAACCCATTGTCGGTGTGTTAATTTTTATTATCAAGTAAATTGTTAAAAAAATACAAATTAAAAATGTCACTCTGTGAGTATGTTATAGAAATGGATCAATCGGAAGCTTTACAAGACCTAGTCTATTTGTGTTATTGGGGTGTGTTAATACTCCTATGGATAAAAATTTTTGTCCATTTTGCTCTATCTCGCTTAGTTTTCGAGATAAAATGGCCCGTATCTCGAAAACTAAGCGAGATAGAGCAAAATGGACAAAATTTTTGTAAGTTTCAATTTATGTTCACGCTCCTATATTCACATGAGATAGGTCCGAGAGCGATTTTTATGAAACAGCCACAGTGTGATATAAATTAGAACACTAAGATAATAAGAATTTCGTTTCCCGTTTGCAAAAATTTTGACCGTTTTGCGTTGGAAATTTTTTAAAATGGCCATTTTGAAGCTCGACAATGATTACGAAATCTGTAAAGTGACGTTTACTAATGCCAATTCTTTCTTATAATTGAGGCGTTAGTAATTGTAATGAATTTACCATACAATTGGCATTAGTAATGAAATCGATGTATTTCAAAGCATCCCAGCAAAAAAAAATCATCAAAAGAAGAGTTAAAGAAGCAGTGATTTGGATTCGATATTGTGAAAATTTGGATCGGAACCAATGAATTTTACATAGGGTTGTCATAGGGTGGAAGTTTTCTTTAATGATCCTTTTGATGTTCTTTTTAATTGGTGAAAAGGAATTAATTTTTGTCCGTAAAAAATTTAAGCAAATCACTTGGACCTGACAACTTAACTCAAAATAATTAAAGTTAAGTGCTTAACCACAGTTATAAATGTTAAATTTATATGGAAATATCTGTAGTTAGATAGATTTGGAAAGACTTAATTTCCTTCAAAATCACATTTTTGGAAGTTGTGAAAAAAAAACTGCTTTAGAAGCGGAATTTCAGAACTTGATGATACTTTGGAATCAATGAAAAATTGATTCCTTACGATCACTTCCACTTTTTTTGCTGGGATTATTCAAAATAATGATAATACCAAAATTTCATTACCATTAGTTTCAATTTAATGCTAATGAAATCGTCAATTAATTTTTCCAAATATCATGTATGCCAGTTAACTAGTGTATATAAATCAAGTTTGGTTACCGTTATCGTTATAATACCGTTATCGCTAAAATACCGTTTCAAATTGAATACCGTTACCAATACCTTTAAAAAAATTTCCAAATACCGTTATCGTTACCGATACCGTTATTTTTATGGGTAGTTACTGGTATTTATTAATTTATATAAAAAATGCCTGAATTATTATAATCCTGAATTATTTTTTCAAAAAAATTTATAGATGATAATTTTAATTACTAAAACTACCAGTATTGAGTTTGTAGGTTATAATCTGTATTTTTAAGACTTAAAAATACACTACCGGAAATTTTAACAAACTGATATAAATATATATTTGGTAATGATTTTCCTTTTCTATTCATCATTTAATTTTTGATTTTTAACCAACTCGATCGAAATCCAAATCGATCGTTTTCCATCACATGCCATCTTTACATAAAATCACATCTTTATTATAAAATGAAAAATGTTAATTTTGACAATTTCAAAAGTCGAATCAATTTAAAGTGAAAAAGAGTTGCTATACTTAACTAAAAATTAAAAAAAGAAATAATTTAAAATTTTTGATAAAAGCAAACGTTTAAGTCACATTTGACATATGACACCTTAATGTCAACACTATACAGCCTTCTGTTTATTTTAGGGGAGGGATTTTTTTTTTAATTTTACAATCATTTGTACAGGAGTAACAGATTTTAATTTTTATTTGCTGCCATTTTTTCACAAATAGACATTTGTTTGTACTTAAATTTTTTGTTCTGATTTGAAACAAAAAGATTCGAAATAGAGGCATTTTATGTTGGAAGATTTTTAAAACATTTGCTGATTTTAATCTTTTTAAGTAGCCTTTATGTATTTCTACTTTTGTATTTCTACTTTTGATCATTTGCATTATCTCTTTAACAATATCTAAATTCTGTTTATATACGTGACACGTTTGTTGGTCAAAAAGAATTTCACTTCACACTTAATTTGTTCGTAATGCTATCGTAATCCTTGATAGAAAAAATATTATCATCAGCAACCGTACCACCCCTCCTGTTTAGTGAGTTTTAGCTAATATGCTGAAAATTACAGATATTTAATGATTTCTTTTATTCGAAAATATACATACATATGTATTTCTATATATTACAACCCTCATCATCATCGTCATCATTATCATTGATATCTTAATTTTCGAAAAACTCCCTTTTTTCTTTTTTTTCCTTTTGTAGGGTGTTGATGCTGTATGTTGTTGCAACTAAATAATATTGCTAATGTGACAAATTTTTTTATGATTTCAACATTTGACACATTTACCGCCGTCTGCCTTGTATTACACATAGCCTTGGGATATTGTATCAGATGTACATGTTTACATTATCTGATTAAAAGATCGTATTGGTTTTGAAAAATTCTATCGATTGTCCTTTTTGAACCTTTAAATAGTTTACAAGAATTTCTTCGCGATTTGTTTTTGGGAGAATAATATAACAGTCATACCTTCAAATAGCCGACCGAAGAGAGAATTTCACAAAATTTAAAAGGTCGCATTATTAAAATCTGTTTTTTACCTTAACTCTTTGAGCACTGTTTGTATACTAGGGTCATAGTATAATATAGTAGCTTTACTCTTTTTCTGTCATTTGAAAAAATGAAGTAGTGTTTGTAATTTTACTTGTACATATGGTTCTTAATACCACTACAACTACATGAGATAGGGACAAGCTCTCAATTTTTTATTGAGTGGGGCTACTATAGTATACTATGACTAGGGTGCTCCAAAAAAAAAATTTTGAGTTTTTAACCGGGCTACAAAATGGAAATATTTCTTCGAGTGTAAAATTGCGTCGGCAAAAAAATTAGGATAATCGGACATTGGGAAGACGTGCCGCATCGGTCCTGAAGTTTGGAACACGGATTACAAGGGGAAATATGACTTTTTGTCCATTTTCTCGAAAACATTGATATTTTAACACTAACTCGAATTAAAAACACTAAAGAATCGTGATTAGTAGTGAATTCTCCTTATAATAAAGTAATAAAAACTTAAATCGGTTAAGAATCAGGCGAGTTATAACAATTTTCCCAGGCAACTGATGTATCGCAGGCCACTTAATCAAGAAATTCGGGTCCAAATTTTAAAATTTATTGAAATAATCTACTACAGAAATATTTTTTTATTCTATAGGTTCCAAGAACTCGGACAAGAATTATTTTTTAAACACTGTTTTCAAATCTACAATTTTAAATTTTTTAAAGAAATTTTAAAAAATCAGCGATTAGACTTTAAGGTATTATTAAGAACATATTAGAGATTAAAAACTACAAAAATTGTAGGAATTCCTTTTTTCATTTGGCTGCGGCAGAGATTTTCTTTGAGCGGATTTCAAGAAAACAGCGATTTTTAGCATTTATTTAGCTTTTAGACAAGTTTTTATTTTTTCTGTTTTTAATTCCACATGATTTTGGCCGGAATATAACAATTAGGGGACGTAGTTTTACACCCAAATAAATATTTCCAGGGGGTAGCCCGGTCAAAAACTCAAAATTTATTTTCCTGCATACAAGCTTGGACCACTCTAATGTACACCCAGAAAACAGATTCGGTGCTGACAATAGCATTTGTAGCCAATGGTATGATTTGATTGTGGTAGCCGAGTTTTCCGTGTGTGACAACAGAAAAGCAATTCAGACAACTGAATTCCAGTTGTATCAAGAATAATTCGAAACTCGCAACAGAAAAATTCATTTTATGCAACTTAACCATTCGATTGGCAACAAATTGGGTTATCCGCACCGAATCTGTTTTCTTGGTGCATGTTAGTTATATGGAATGGAAATATCCACAAAAAATTGACATAGGAGTTGGCGCTGAAGTCCAGATATTTAGGGAAAAATAATTTATTGTTGTACTCTGAAGCAAAAGTAGTAAGTGTAATCAAAACAATAATTTTGTTACTTTTTAATGAAACGAATTGTAAAAGTAACACCTGTTTTATTAAAATTAATGTAGGTTTTTTTATCTCAACAATTGTTATTTAAATGCATACGAAGCAGTTATCGTTTTGACAATTTTTTTAACATTTATTAACAAAAATTAATCTGTTATTTTAAAAAAATGTTGTGTTAAAGTAGTAAAATAATTTGATATAATTTTTCTTCATTTAAAAAAAGAATTAAATTGTCATTACACGTGTTGGTGTATGAGATCCATTTGTAAGAATTCGAAAAATTAATATTAAGTAGTTTATTTTCCAAAGAATTTGCCATTAATAAATTCAGTGACTTTTAGTAAACAGCCAAGTAAATAAATATTTATTAATCTTTTTTATGTAAATTGTAGGTAAATTTTAATTATTGTCAATGTTCTTTTCTGTCTTTAAATTATAGTCTTTTATAGTGAACTAACTCAGGTGGTACAAGCGTTTTCAGTACATGCCGATTTACAGCTGTAAAGCGTTTTGGCAATGCAAATGATAATTAGGATTTAGGGAGAGAGGGTGGAAGTTCTCAAAACGTTGCAAAAAAAAAAAAACTGATTTGGTTTTTGGATCGTCAAATAAGCGTTCATAGAACATTTTGGCGCTCAATTTTAAGGCATTGTGAAAACGATCCAAATGATTATTATGATTTACGGTCTCATGGGGGTATTTTATAACTTTGCCAAAACTGGTAAAACGATGGTATAACTTAGAGCAGGCACGTAGCTAGGGGGGGGGGCTTGGGGGCTCGAGCCCCTCCGAAATGATTTGACAAATTTTCAAACGTAACAAAATACGTCAAAAGCAACAACATTTTTTAAAAAATGTAATAAAAGATAATTATTTTTTGTTAAAATCAAATACCAATTCGCCAAGTTTCCAAAGCTTTCATACATAAAATAGACTTGTAAAAATTTAGAATAGTTATGTGTGCTAGGCATAATCAAAGAGGTTAGAAAGAAATAGAATGCAATCCTCTCTTTTACTGAGAAAAAATTTATAAAATGTGACTGCAAATAGGAAACAGAGATTTTTTTTCGCAACTTTTAATTGATACAGGTTTCCTGCTTGCAGGCACAAGCTGTTACTATAGGGTGATAATTTGGCATAATTCGACATTTTACAATTTTTTCCACCCTAAGTTAAGCATTATAATGTTGGCTTTTCATAATTTTTTTTAAAATTAAAATTATTAACTGTCCATGAAATAGCGTACTTTAGGAGAAAGAAGAAATTTATTCTGGAAGTGACTTTAAATTAAATACATACTATATATAAATTCGGATTTTTCCCAAGAAGCCTCTTGCAGTATATTTAACAAAGCTAGATTCTGCAGTTTTAGAAGATCCTGCAAAAGATCATAGCGGTCAGAATCAACGTTTCAAATGCGAAATGAAAGTACACTGTTGCTAAAACAAAATCTTCAAAGTGTTTTGCAAATCGAGCTCGGTTTTTAATTTGATGGCCTCTTGAAGCTTGTGTCTATTTTAATCACGTTCTCGTCACAAAGACTCACTATCAGTTGCTTTTCATTCATATTGTTTATTATTAGCAGTTTGGTGTCAAAAATTGTCGAAATCTATTCTATTTTCCTAATTCTAACACAATGCACTAGCATAAGTAGGGGGCATCGCCTGAGTGTTTGTCTATCGTAAAAAAAATTAGAAATAGTGAGTAAAAATGTGAGGACACCCGGAAATTTTCACACAAAAGTACACCCTCCAATATGAAGTATTTTTGCAAGGAGGTTTCAAAAAAATTTTTTATATATTTTTTTGCCGAACGTAGGGGTCGCCATTTTACATTTTTCGTTATATCTTTGGCATTTAAGGCTCAATTAGACGTGCCATAACCATAACAATATAAAACAGCTGTTCAAACCAATCTTATGGGCTACAATGTATTCGATTATAATTATAGGTGACATGCCATAACGCCATAACCGTAGAAACCAATTGAATTTTGGTTGTCTGCTATGGCGTTATGGTTACGGCTATGGCGTTATGGCACGTCTAATTGAACCTTTACAGTCGGATCTTAAAGTATGATACATCGATGTTTTTCTCTCGAGGAGACCAGTGTTTTGCTTTAAGAGCTCAAGTATCCCATTCAAGTAGTTAGCCACCAGATCTCAGTTGCTACCACCCTAATGTCAGATAATTAAAGCTCGCAAAAAATCATTAAACTTTTGCTAAGGAAGTTTTTCGCTAAACCCAGTAGAAATTTTTTTCATATATTGGTTGCCGAACATAGGGGTCGCCTTTTTAAATTTTTTTTAATTGGATTTTTACTATATAGCAAAACACTGGTCTCCTTTGAGGCAAAAAAATCCATATATCACACTTTAAAATCCGATTTTAAATGCCAAAGCTATAACAAAAAATTAAAAAAGGTAAAAAAAAATTTTTTTTTTGAAATCGCCTTTCAAAAATACTTCATTTTAGAGGGTGTACGGCGAACTTTTTTTTTAGGTACGGTCTACTGTGCAGGGCCCCTTTTAACTAATTTTGAGTACATATTTTTTGCTATTTTTTCAGGATTTTTCTATCAATATAAGATTATATTATGTCAGTGGTTTGTTTTATAATTCCGAATAAAATAAAAGAACCGAAAAGCACAGTTGAAATTTAACTTAATCGCGAACGCGAGAGAGTTCCTAACTCTAAAAATGTGCAACATTTTTGGGCTTTCGCGCCACACAGATATTATAAGAGGTCATAAAATAAAAAACCGAGCTAACTTTGCAAAATTCTCTGGAATTTAACTTTCATTTCGCGTTGGAACGATCGGGCTTGAAATTATTGTTGCGCTTTGAAATTAGTCTAAGGTTATAGTGGAATGGCGCACTCCATTGCAAATCAAAATAATAATGATGTAATTTACTTTTAATATTTAACCTTTCCGATAATCTATAAAATTGTAATAAAACTCCAGCAAAAAAAGAGATGCCGAAGCAATAGAAAAAGCACTATACTTGATGATCTTCTTTTTTAACATAACCACTAATGATTTTAACATTGAGTTGTTATAGGAGAGGAGTACTCCAACTTTAACATTTTTTCAATACTTTTTGAACAATATATTTTTTTATACCGCTGAGCTATTCTTTGATATGAAAGTTGAGTGACATAAAAACACTTTGTTACTGCAAGATATTGCTCCTTATTCTCTTCAATAAAAGTACTTATTAAACAAGTGTAAAAGGTGCATTCCAATTCAATACTGTTTTCAGTACTATTTTTACAGGTGCATAAAAAGCAAATTCGCACAATTTTTTATATATACATATTTTTAAAAATTAAAAAAATATTGAATTTAAACAAAGTAATTATAAATATTAAAAAAAAAATTAATAGAATAAGAAAAAATGGAAAAAAATAAAAAAATATTGGTCCCGCCGGGAATCGAACCCGCGACCCTTTGTATGGAAATGCCAAATGATACGAAAATCACTTTAGAAGCAATACTTAAGTGATTTTTTGGATGTTGTTCAGAAGTAATTCTAAAAAAGCTGTAAAAATATACTAACGGATACTTTAGAAGCAATGAAAGAAGTGATTTGTTGATGTTTTTCAGAATAACTTCTAAAAAACAGTAAAAATACACTAATGGATACTTGTTAAGTAGTGTACGAAGTAGTTTGTAAAGCATTACATCCATTTTTTTTTTTGATGGGACCTTTTAAAACTAATATCGAATAAGGAAACCGCACAAATAAATTAAAAATTTGTCCAAAAAGTATTAAAATATAATTTCAGTATTAAAATCAAGTAACAAAACTATGACATACAATATTTAAATTGTTTAATCTATTTTTTACCAACAGATCTCTAAAGACACGTCTACCTCTCCTTCTACGAAGTTTTGTCAGAAAATTCGCACGGAATCCATGCTTGGCAGAAAATGGGTAAAGCAATATAGTCCATATCACAAACAGTTTGCAGAAAATTTTAAATATTGACAAAAAACTGAAATTTTTGAAAATTGAAATCACCTAGAAGTCAAATTACACTTGAAATATATAAATTACTTAGTTTAGAACTTAGAAAATGCGTTAGAAATTAAATTTTGCTCTATGGTTATTAGCCATTCTTAGTTGTAATATTAAACAAGTTTTAAAAACCTTTAGGCCCTTACAGATATTATTCCGTTCTTACAAATATTTTTATAAAATTTTCTGCCTCTGTCTACTTTTACTTCTCTTTTTACTATAAAAAAAAAATTGTAAAAGGGACAGCTGGTGCAATGATAAAAAAATAACACCATTGTGAAAATTCTAAATTCTAATTAAGCAAAGAAATACACAAAATAAAACTTCTATACCCAAGTAAAAAATTAATTAATTACATATTTTTATATACAAGTGTATCTAATTGGATACATTTGTATTACATTATATATAATTTGATACATTTGAATGGGGACAAAATTCGGATCTAATTGTATAAAACTATATCTTAATCAATCAAAGTATATATAATTGTATTAAATAATTATCTAAATATAATTTAGATCTTATTAAACCAATTTAGATATAATATCCCTACGGGAAATTTTAACAAACTGTCACCGAACTGGCCCCTTTATATGAAATAGACTGGTCACTTTTACATGGCGTTGTCATAGGAAGGGGAAATTGACCTCTTGTGACATGTCACAAGACAAATTTTTTATATTTTTTTATAAAAAATCGCAAAAAAAATCGACAAAAATAAACCTCCCACAAAAAGTAAAATACGAAAATCACTTGGAAACACGAAAAAAGTAGCCAATATCTAACAAACGAATTGTTAAAAAAAAACAATAGGGGTTTTCATATAAACTTATATTCTACTCGTAAACGCTGTAAACCTGGTATGTTTATGAGTTTAATGCCAAACTCCATACATAAAAACTTTGGTTTGTATTTATACAAGGTTTACAAGGAATTTACGAGTTTATATGAAAACCCCTAGTGTCTCAAGTCCGATATTTTATAAAAAAAATCAAAAATCAGCAAATTGACAAAATTGAATATTTCTTATTTTTAAATATCTGCAAGTTAGGTAGGGTAGAGCGGGGGATCCTTCGCAACTTTTTTCCAAAGCTCTGTAATTTTTTAAACACACTCAAAGTAAAAGTGGCTCAACAGAAAAATTTATTAGATTTAACAAAATGTATTCCTGTTTTGGCTTAGTAACAATTTGTTAATTTTAACAACATTTCTGTTAAATTTAATAACCCAGCCAGCAAACAAGCCCAAAAATGAATCAAAATAAAGCTCAAAAAATATTATTAAAAATTCAAATTTTTGTATGAAAGTGGTTCATCCAAAAGAGCCTTCTTTTTTAATTCAAAACTGACTCAAAAAAAAAGATTTAAAAAAATTCAAAAGGCTCAAAAATTAATCATTTTTTCAGCATTTTTTAAATTGTTAACAAAATATTCAAATTCGTTTACATTTGGCTCAAATTTTTGTGTCTTTTATGATTCATTTTAGAAGGCTCATATTTTCGTCCAAAATATTAGCAATTTTTGACAAAAAATTTCAAAAAAATTTAATTTATTTGAGTAAGTTTTGACTCATAGGATAAGAACCCTCAAAAAAGTATCCACATTTGCTGGCTGGGAAATCTAATTTAAGGAACAAAATTAATTAAACTACAGTTTTATTTGTACTTTTACAAACTTATGAAATTTATTCAGATTATTAAGATCTAAAGGTCCCTGGACATTCCCGGGACCAGGTCCATACTTAAATAAGACATGTATTGATCAGACCTGGGGTTAGTCATTGCACTTTTCAATTACTTACACTCGCAATTACACAATTACATGTAACTGTAATTGAAAAAAAAACTCAATTCCAGTTACTTATACATATACATATATTTGTAATTTAAAAAAGAACAATTACATATAATTTTTAACTAAAAATTGTCAATTAAACATTACATGTAATTGTAATTGAAAATGTCAATTACATTTTATTGGGAAAAGAAATGATCACAAAAAGCGCGAGTTAGGGATCAACCCAACATGACGTATTTATTCTACGATTGGCCTATCCCGCCTATCCTAGTAAATTTTTTTTTTTGCAAAATTTTAATAAAAATTATATCGATTTGAAAATCATATCGATTTAAAACCCATTTAAAAGAATTTTTACTAACGCATTATTTTAAGTGCTCATATTACGAAATATATTTTTTAAAATTCGTTATAATAATACTTTTTCATATATTTATTTTTACTTAAAATTTCCTATAAAGGTTAAATACCTCAAGTCTTCTCTCTAACACCCACATACGGGTATAACAAAAAACATATTTAATATTTTACAAATAAAATACTTAATTTTTTGCCAACAATAGACTAGAGAAATGTGACACGTGTGTCCTTTTGAAAATAAAAGAGATTTACTAAAACCAACATTTTGCGGTTGAAATACTTAAAATAAAAGTATTAAATAAATGTCAATGACAAAAACGCACGTGCCAAAGATGATCCATTAAGTGTGACCTATAAGATAATGGAACGCTTCATTATAAACAATAAAAGAAGAGAATGGAAGCTATTAAATGAACATTAGCCATTGTGAGAGGAAAATGGGGAGATAGAAAAATTGCAGAATAAACGAAAATGTTAAACGAAATTCGTACATACATACTAGGGTGGGTCAATTTTTTTTGTGAAGAAGCGTATAGCAGAAACGTGATCTACACTAAATTCTAAGAAAACTACCCGAAGAAACTATGGGTCTAAAATGAAAACCTAGCTACCGCCGAGAAGCATTTTGATTTTAGTGGTTTTGTAAAGACTGCATAAATTTGAAATTCGAAAAAGCGCTTTCTTATAAATCAAAATGCTTCTCGGCGGGAGCTAGGTTTTCATTTTAGACCCATAGTTTCTTCGGGTAGTTTTCTTAGAATTTAGTGCAGATCACTTTTCTGCTATACGCTTCTTCATTTTTTTCGGACCCATACAAATTGACCCACCCTAATAAATACATATAAAAACCTAAGACCAGTTTTATAGTCAGAACCACAGAACATATAGTCAGAACCACAGAACATACATATTTTCCCCAATAGGATGATCAAATGCTTGTTCTTGTTACACTGTTGGTGTTTGACATTAGCTAAAATGAAACGGCGAGAAAATGTTACCTGTTTTTTCTGTTTTACTCTGTATTTTGTAGACGTCAAAAGTTAAACCGTTTGCTGTCACTAATCCATGTGGGAGATCCGTGCAACCATGTTGTCCTACTATACAGTATACTGTGGTCAGAACTCCCAGTGGAGAAACGGTAATGACATATCATTAATTTTTGGACTGCCGGTAATTATACCGACTTATTTTCTGCAATATTTTAAAAAATATAATATTGAGTTACTAATAACTAGTTACTTGTTCCATTATTTAGAAATAAAAAAATAATGCGTATGCTTATTTTTATCATTATCTGAAACATAAAGTATTGTTCTAGATTTTTTTTGTAAATTTTTTTTAAATCTATTTTTTGATTTAATATTTATTTAACACTGGAGACGATATATGTAACCACATATTTTTTGATTTTTGTATATTGGCGTGTAAGCTGACTTGTACGCAGCAGGCCAATTATGTTTTTATCTATCAAATATTACATCCCTGAGTAGAAAACCATTACCATATATGTACACTCATACAAAACATTTTGCAGAAAAGTTAGTAAAACTATTGTACTTCAACTTAACAAACTTTTAACTAATTTTTAGTTAAAATTGAATTTTTAGTTAATTTTTTTGCTACCTCCACATTACTAACTTACAAACTTTTTTGCTATTTTGTTTTGCTGAATTTAGTTACTAATTTTTAACAATAAATTTGCTTACTTTACAGTAATTTTCTGAATTTTAGTTACTAATTTTTAACAGAAGATTTGCTAATTTTACAAATTTTTTGTAAACTGAACCACCAATTTTGGAGCGCTTATAAACAGAATGTTAAATGACTCATAAAAATTACTGCATATTTTTAACTCGACAAAAATAATGCAAAATTTTAAATAAAGCTAAATTGAAATGGTTGTCCTACTCATAAAATATCTAAATTATTAAAATTTATGAGAAAAGTTTCTATTTATCGTAATACATTAATTTTCAAAGATCAAGGTTTATTTTGGACGAACCATTTTAATATGAAAATTGTGATTAAAAGTATCTCTGGGGAGCAAGTGGAGTTTACGGGGATGACCATAATTTTTTCCCCTAATATTGTACTTTTTAAACTTATTTAAAGAATACGATATTTTTAATCGACCACACCTTCTTTCCTGTGGGTGGAGCTTTAGAGGTGAAAATGGAAACTCAAATAAATTCGGAAGTACATATCCGATCAGCAAACAATGAAAAATCAAAAGAAGGGTCTCTGAAATACATTTTGATATTAAGGGTTTTCATATAAACTCGCAAATGCCTTGTGAACCTTGTATAAATATAACCCATATTTTTTATATATGGACTTTGACATTAAACTCATAAACATACCAGGTTTACACCGTTTACGAGTAAAATACGAGTTTATATGAAAACCCCTATTATTGTCTATAAATATTACCACTTTTACAAAAAATTATTCTTGGGAAATTTTCATTGACATTGAAATATAATTAGCATTACTTTATCTCAATGTCAATGCCAACAAATTTCATCACCATTCAATGCCAATGAAATTTTTTTCAATTAGCATTGATGAAAACAATGGTAATGAAATGTACACATAATTGAAGAAAAAGCATTGTAATATAAAAACGAGTAAAAAGGTTAAAGTAAAGGTTAACCAGTCTGGTTAAAAGCCAACTAATGTTTGGATTCGAAATTCGAATGGGTTAAAATGGGGCTTGTGTCAAAATTTTCTATAATGTGAGTCAGCGCACCAAATTTCATTAAAATATCTTAATATTTGCGACCTGCAGTTTGTAACCAAGCCAATTTTAGGGGGGACCCTTATATGGGCACTAGGTCTAAACATGGACCGATGTTCACCAAAATCAATAGGCTTCGTCCTTGGGCCAATATAGGTCTGTGTACCAAATTTCATCAAAATATCTTAATATTTCCGACCTGCAGCGTATAAACAATATAATTTTGGTGGGACCCTTATATGGGCACTAGGTCTAAACATGGACCGGTGTTAACCAAAATCAATAGGCTTCATCCTTGGGCTGACATAGGTCGGTGTACCAAATTTCATCTAAATATCTCAATATTTGCGACCTGCATCGTATAAACAGTATCATTTTGGTAGGACCCTTATATGGGCACTAGGTCTAAACATGGACCGATGTTCACCAAAATCAATAGGCTGCGTTATTGGGCCAATATAGGTCGGTGTACCAAATCTCATCAAAATATCTTAATATTTGCGACCTGCAGCGTATAAACAGTATAATTTTGGTAGGACCCTTATATGGGCACTAGGTCTAAACATGGACCGATGTTCACCAAAATCAATAGGCTGCGTTATTGGCCTAACGTAGGTCTGTGTACCAATTTTCATCAAAATATCTTAATATTTACGACCTGCAGCGTATAAACAATATAATTTTGGTAGGACCCTTATATGGGCACTAGGTCTAAACATGGACCGATGTTTACCAAAATCAATAGGCGTCGTCCTTGGGCCGACATAAGTCGGTGTACCAAGTTTCATCAAAATAACTTAATATTTGCGACCTGTAGAGTGCGCACAAGAATGCATGGACAGACAGACAGACAGACAGACAGACAGACAGACGGACGGACAGACGGGCATCGTTAAAAAGAAATAAAAAAAAATTCTAAGCCGATCGGTATACTATAAGGTGGGTCTAGGACCAATATTTTTTGGTGTTACAAACATCAGCACAAACTTATAATACCCTGACCACATAGTGGTGTAGGGTATAAAAATATAAGAAATACGCGAATTTTTAATTTATTTTCTTAATTTATTCTTTTATTAAAACATGAAAACAAATACTGCTTTCATCATTTATAAATGGGCATTTAGGCATTAAACAATGCCAATTGAAAAATTTCAATTAATTGACACATTGAATAAACTGGTCCCAAGTATGTTTTTAAATACACATTTATTTTTTATTTATTAATTTTCATTTCATTTGCTCCTTTTTTACCTTTTTCCAGTCCACTAGTAATCTGCAAAAGTTTTGTTGATTTCAGAAAATTTTAGCAAAAATTTTGTAGATTTAACAGTTTTTTTTCTATTTTCATTCTACTATTATTTAGCAATTTTTTGCTGATTTCAGCAAGTTAAATTGTTATTTGCAATTAACAAAAATTCAGCTCAAATATTACTAAAATTCTGTAAATTTAACAGTTTTTTTTGCTGTTTTCATTTTATTAATATTTAGCAAACTGACTCTGCTAATATTAGCAGTTTTTTCTGCAGCATCATTTTTAACTAATTTTTAGTAACTTTTTCTGCTATTTTTACGGACTTATTTGTATGAGTGTAGGTATATAACTATGTATATACCTGGTAATCGTAACTAGTTACTTTTCTTATTACATTTCTTATTACACTTGTATGGCGATGTCGATGAGTTATGCTTACACATCAGCATACGAAAAATCAAAAAATATGTCTATGTTTAGAAAATAGATTTTCAAAAAAACAAATTTTATAAAAAAATATATTTTTGTTATAAAATTAATTTTTAATAAAATTTCGTCGTGCCGGGAATCGAACCTAGGACTTCAGATTGCCAGTCGATAGCTCTACCATCTGAGCTATTTCGACATGCATTATTTGACAGATAAACACATAATTGACCTGCTGCGCACAAGCATGCTTAAGAGCCAACATACAAAAAAATCTAAAAAATATGTGGTTACATGTATCCTTACCAGTATAGAAAAAATATTGTGTCTAAAAATAGATTTAAAAAATTTATAAAAAATCTAGAAAATAATTTTCTATTCGAAGTAGGGAATGTCCCGGGATTCAAGGGAAATAAGGCATTTTTCAGTTCCCGCATTCCCGAGAATTTGGACCGGGAATCCCGGGAAATCAAAAAGTGCGGGATTTTGCATTCCCTAATTAGAAGTAATGATAAAAATAAGTCAGTATCAGAAACTCATTATTATATGTTATAAAATAATGCAGAAGTAAGTCGGTGTCATTACTGGTAGTCCAAAAAATAATAATAATATGTCATCACCGTTTATACACTGGCATATCGAGATAGAGCTATTGACTTGCAATCTGGATTCCCAGGTTCGATTCCCGCACTAGCAAATTTTATTAAAAAAAATTTATAATAAAAAAAATATTTTTTATAAAACTTATTTTGTTTTAAATCTATTTTTAGACACATTATTAACGATATATATTTTTTTTGATTTATCGTATGCTGGTGGGTAACCATAACTCACTATTTTGCGCGATATCGCCATACAAAGTAATACGAAATCTAATAATGAAAGTAACTAGTTACTATTAGCAACCCAGTGTTGAAAATGATTACCAGATGTGAGGTTATGTAACTGCATACCTGGTAATGGTAACTGGTTACTTTTATTATTACATTTCTTATTACCTTTGTATGGCGATGTTGTGAAAAATAAAGTAGACTAAAAATAGCAAAAACAAACTGTTATATCTACAATTTTTTTTGTTATTTTTAAGCTAAATTTAGTTGAATACAAACAGCAGTCTATCCTAATTCTGCTAAAATCAGCAGAAATATTTGCTAAAAAAATCGTAAAGGCTCCATTTTTATTTGCATTTAAAAAAATCGAAATTTAAAATATTTTTGTAATTTTTTGGTCTAATCATTATTTAGCAAAATTTTTTGTTAATTTTAGCAGGTTACTATGTTAGCTTCTGTTAATAAAAACTTAACTCAAAAATAACTAAAATTCTGTATATTTAACAGTTTGGCAACAATTATTTTAATTTTTGCATTAAAAATACCAAAATTGTTTTTCGGACTTTCTATATTTTCAAATATTTAGTTAGAATATTCTTCTACCTCAAGTCCAAATTCTAATATGATATTGTCATATTAGATTTTATTTGTTGTTTCGAAAAAGGTTGACCATTTTCCTGATAGACAATACAATTGTTGTTTAACTGTTTTATTTGTGATGCTCCTATCTTACTAAAATATAGCAAAAATAATCTGCTAATTTTAGCAGTTTTATCTGCAGCATCATTTTTAACTAATTTTTAGTAGTTGTAACTAAATTTTTTGCAGACTTTTTTCTATTATTGTAGGTTTTGTAATAGAAAATTAAAAAGTTAGCTCTATTGCACCCAAAACTTATAAGAAATTTCATTTATAAAGTTTTTTGTTAGGTCCAATTTGCACTACAACCATAGGCGTACCTAGACCAGTTTTCTGGGGTGGGTACAACCATATAAGTTCGGTTGTTTATTAGTTTAAAAAGCACTTGCGACACTATGCTTACAACTTTTTCATACAAAAAAAAAAAAAAAAAAACTTTTAGCAATGACTCCCTCCCTCCTGATAAAATTTTCATAATTTTCTAAATTCAATAATCCTGGTAGCTTATGCTATCTGCAGGTTTTTTATAGGGAACTCCGAAAATAGCACTTTTTCAGAAGAAAACCTCGTACAAGCAATGTATTCCAAGCTATTCTCTCAGATTAGTATGAAATTTGGATATTTGATAGAGTTAGAAATCTAAGACCAAACAATCTCATATTTTCGTCCACCTTGGGCGAACCCATTCTAATACCATGTTTTGAGATGTTAACCGTGAGATGTTCATCTTAGAATTTTTCTTTCTACAACATATTGAAATTTCATCAAAATTGCAGTGTTTATTTTGAAGTAATTTCCTTGTTAGATATTAACTGTGTCAGCAAATTTTTAGTCAGGAGCGTGCTTGCGAAAAAGTTGGAAAATTAGCGAGCTGATGTTTACCAAAAAATAGTAATCTTCAGCAAAAGTTTTGCTAACATTTAGTCGACTGCAAATGAAAAAAATCCTTGCTAAAATCACTAAACTTTTTGCTGAATATTAGTAGACTGAAAAAAACTCCAAGTTTTTTGAGTTTTTTTCAGTCTACGAAATTTTACTTTAGTTAATTTATTTGCTGAAAATTTAAATATAGAATATGGGTAGAGTTGTTTTTCTTTTTTTGTCATTTCCGTTTCCAGACAAGCTGCGACATCTACATCTTGTCTATCTGGTTGTCGTGCACGCTATGCACGCGGTTATCAGCACAATCTTTGTAGCAAAATCAATTAGTAAAACATTAGTTCAAAATTAGTTTAGTGCTAAAAAAGTGCATCTTTTACACTTGTTTAATAAGTAATTTTATTGAAGAGAATAAGGAACAATATCTCGCATTAACAAAGTGGTGTTTTTATGCCAGTCAACTTTCATATCAAAGAATAGCTTAGCGGTAGAGCGCTAGACTAGCAACCGTGAGGCCGTAAGTTCGATACCCGGTGGCGGCAATAAAAAACTTTTATAAAATAAAAAAAAAATATTTTTTTTTTGGAAGTAATTTTTTTAAACTTTTAATTGGTGAAAAAGAGCTTCCTGTGTACTCGTTCAAAAATTACTGAAAAAATGTTGAAGTGGGAGTACTCCTCTCCTATGACAACTCAATGTTAAAATCATTAGTGTTTATGTTAAAAAAGAAGACCATCGATTGTAGTGCTTTTTCTACTGCTTCGGCATCTCTTTTTTTGCTGGGTAATTATTTCTTTGAAAAACTATCAATTCTAAGATATTTATCGCACCAAAAAAGATTACAACTATGGGATTCTTATAATATTCCTTTAAAGCTAGTTTTGTTTTTAAAATCGATTTGTTTCTTAAATACTTCTGAAGTAAGAAATTTTCAAACAATATTTCTTAAATATTTAGGAGAGTTTTAATAAAAAAAACGATCTTAGTTCTGACTACAAAACCGATCTTTAGATTCCAGCAAAATAACTTTCTAGGAAACCAATTGATATTTTTCCAAACAAAAATACAGGATTAATTGATATTTAAAAAAAATAATATTGTAATACTTTTTGCCATTAAAGTTATATTTACAGGAATTATAAGTATATTTTTTAAAATTCTGGGGTGGGCAGAAAGCATTCTAGGGTGGGCTTTGCACACTTCAGACCGGCCTAAGTCCGCCAATGACTACAACCAAAAACCGGCAGTTTTTAAAAGCTTTTAGTTTTGATTAAAAATTTGTATTGAATTTGACAAGTAAATACAAGTAGTTTTCAAAAACTACTAGTTTTTGGTTAAGTGTAAATGTAGTATTAAAAATATGTTAATTCTAATTTAATACACAATGAAGGAATCTAAAGTGCTAAAGTTAGCACATTGTAAAATAGCATGATTTTTGAAGTTTAACCCATAGAAAGTTCTCAAATTTACGATAAATGCGAATTTACTACACTGAGGGAATTATCATCACTTCAGCAATGAATTTCTTCATAGTTTCAATGCAAATTGTCACTGGAACTCGTCCATTGAAACTTTTCATAGAATCTATGAAACAGGTTTCATTAAAGTCAATGTTTATGAAAAGTTCATAAAATTAATGAGACTCTTCATAAAATGAATAGGCCACTCGTCCAATGAATAAATCATTCAGCGAATGAAGAGCTTCATAAAATCTATGAAGCAATTTCATTTACTATTATTTATTATAGTTGGTTGTTGTCGCTGGTAAGCTGGAGTGGATAAATAAAAAGTACTTAGCAAATGCAAAAGGCGTAATAAAATCGTAGCATAATTTACGGATGTACAAAATATATCTAAAGAAAGAATTCATTAAATAAAAAAGGGTCATAAAAAAAATTTATAAAAAATTAATATGATTTATAAAAAAATTTCATAGTCCAAAATTATTAATAAAAAATAAATTTAAAAAAAAATAAAAATTTTAAAAGATTATTCTCTCAGGAAATGACGATATTTTATAAAAAAAAGTAAATACTGTTGAACAATTTCATATATATAAAGAACATTTTCATTAAATTTATGGAGATCTAATTTATGAAATTCAATGAATTTTTTTAATGAAATTATGAAATTTTATGAAAGAAAAGTTGTGAAAAATTTCATAGTATTAATTAAATATTATATACGTAATGAAATTCTTCATTGGTTCTACGAAAAAAATTCTATGAAATTATATCATTAATATCATGAAGGATAATTCTCTCAGTGTGGTTCATTTCACAGATTTAGTATTCTCAGTTTGAAAGCATCCTTGAGTAAGTGGATTTTTAAGGCCTGATGCGTTGCAAGGTTGAAAAATCAGTTCTTATGAATATTTTTTCTTAAACGAATTTATAAATTTCTCTTCCAAGATTAAAGCATACTCCAATGATCTCATCCCTGACACACCAAAACAACAAAGCAAGCTTTCCTGTTACAATAAAATATTCCCCGAACCACTAACAAATAACCCCGAAATGAATGTTTAGAAATGCCAAAATTTCTTCTTCAGGTGGATCCAATAGTTATTAATATCATCTATACTTCTCATATTTTAATTATTTCAATCGATTTTAATAGCGTTTAAGCGATGAATGCAAGAAACTTCACAATTTGTAATTTTATTTACTTCGTTGTGAAAGAACTACTTATTTGTTGTGAGGGTATGGTTGATTTGGTGTTACCTGGTACACGGATGAAATCACTGAAGTAGGCTTAAATTCTGGAAGAGAAATTTATGCAGATTTTAAGAAAAAATGTTCATAAGAGCTGATTTTTCAACCTTGCAACGCATCAGGCCTTAAAAATTTAGTTACTCAAGGATGCTTTCAAACTGACAATACTAAAGCTATGGAATGACCCATATATTTTCGGGATAAGAGCCGAATTTAGAATACCTACGGAATTTTGTTATGTAATTGTTTTCCAGAAAATCGATAGTATCAAACAGTTTTTGATCTTAAAAGGGCAGAAACTCGTGTTTTAAGACCAATGAATGAACAAAATTGGTGGACAGTGGACAATGGTGGATGCCAAATGGAATTTTTGGTAATAATTAAAATCAGGTCGACTTTATCTAACATTAAATTATTTTATTTAATTTTTTACTCAAATGCTTTTAACTTCCAAATCCATTTTTCTGAAAGTGCGGCTATAGTTATGAAACACTAGTAAAAAGAAAGTGGCGATTTAAATTAATCTACGTTAAAAAAAATTATTTTTTTTGTGGAAATATACATAAATATTCTGTGAATAATCACTTCAATTGGATGAGATAATTTATAAACCCCCTTAATTAGCTCTTCAAAGTCAGGGTTCGAAACATTTTTCTTATATTTAGAGTTGATTTTGCAGTTTTTGATTGCAGTGAACATACTCCGTAATGGCCAAAATGTAAAAAAAGACTCGAAATAGTAATTAATTTTATTTTCTAATAAAAATTAAGTATACTAAAAGATAGATCATTTAAAATGTGTATTTCAATATAATTTTGTTAAATGTAACATATTATTACTTGCGGTGAAGAAATTTTATGCAAACCGATCTTCAAAAGCTGCAGTCTTGCCTTCACCAAAAAAAATAAAAATTTCATTTTCACCCAGATAACAGATTCGGTGCTGACAACCCCATTTGTTGCCAATCGAATGGTTCAGTTGCATCAAATGAATTTTTCGGTTGTGGCTACCGAATTATTCTTGATACAACTGAAATTCTGTTGCCATGGTCAAATTAGTCCTGTCTCAATTGGTTTTCTGTTGCCACAACTGAAAAATTCGGCTATCACAACCGAACCATGCGATTGGCTACAAATGCGGTTATCAGAACTGAATCTGTTTTCTGGGTGTTTAAACTCTTCATCCCTATCCAGAAAGGCTTTCCACATCAATAATAGCGTTCTATATCTTTGCAAAAATTAATATATATTGTGTTCTGGCAATAAAAAATATGATTTAACTATTTTGTTAAATTTTTGGTTAGACTATAAGTGTTTTTTGTTTCCAAAAGTGACGAAACAACTTTTAACGAGATAATGAAAACCCCTTCAACCTTATGTGAACAGTTTTGATTTTCCAAATCTAATTGTTAATCACCTACAAAACTTGCTTTTCCTCTAAGGGTCATTCAAGTATCCCGTTCTAGTATTTAGCCACCAGATCTCAGTTCCTCCAACGCTAATGTACACTAGACCGTACCTCAAAAAACAAGTTCGCCGTACACCCTCCAATATGAAGTATTTTCGCAAGGCAATTTTTTTTTTGCCGAACGTAGGGATCGCCTTTTTCAATTTTTCGTTATAGCTTCGGCATTTAAAGTCGGATTTTAAAGTGTGATATAACGATTTTTTTTTGCTTGTAAAGTGGTACACTCTAACGTACATTCTCAAAAAAAAAAAAAAAATCAAATTAATTTTGTTGGTGTTCTTTTAAAAAATTACACTATAAGCTTTACGTTTTTTTTTTTTCTTAAGTTAGCTATATTGATTAAATTGTTAACGAAGATAGAGGACACCACTAATGAAGCAGATTTTTACTGAAAAAAAAACTAACTATGTTTATCAAGTAATGTCGAAATGTGGTTAGATTTTCTCGAACCCCTTTTTCTTTACTTTTTGGAACAATTTGGCAAACCTATGCTCATTTATTAAAACTTCTGCAGTTACAAACTTTTAACATAGGGTGAGCGAATTACATATCCATTGCTATTAGTTCAAAACAAACATATATTTAAATCACTTTGAATTTTATTTGCCACTTAAATCAAAACTAATATTTCAATCAACATAATCATCGTTCACATAAAACAAAAGCCAACAAATTTACACACAAATTGACTACTAAACCATAAAAAGAAAAAGGATAGAGCAAAACACTGAAACAACTACATAAATAAACAGACATGTGACATTTTGATTGTCCGGTGTTGTCAGTGATTTGACACTCACTGAAGTGATTTGTCTATTTTTAAGGAACATAATAGACAAACATTTGTAAACATGCAAACAACATTAACATGGAACTACTATCAAGCCAAACAACCCCCAAAAAGTGAAATAGAAAAAGGACAACAATAGGAAAAGGTTGTCGTCGTCATTGCTGATGATGATGATGTTATTAGAATGCCATTAAAGCAGGAGTAGAACCCTATAAACAATTTCACTGGAATTCAAGTTGAAATCAAGTTCAATTCCAGCCCTGTTTTCCAGTTTCAAGGCTTGAATAGAACTTTTATTACATTTTATTTCAATAGCATACTCCAGCAAAAGGGAAACAAAAATTCAAGTTTGAAATATTTTTGTAAAATATACAAATGCTAGAATTTGAAATATACTTTACTTCAAGCTAAATTTAAAGCACTTGAATTTTTAAGACCTATGTGCTTATTGGGAAGTAACAAATACATATCACATCATTTATTTGTATGTATAGCATGCTTGTTGGAGATAAATTTATGTCAATATGTGGTTTTACGCCAATATCCTGGTTATTATGGTAGAAAATTTGGTTGGTATTTATAATATTTTATCAAAAATTATAATTTATTTTTGAACTAATTTTTCGAATGATGGTGATGCAAAAATAAATAGTAATAATACATTCATAAAATCAAACCAATTTTTGATTTGTGATAAAATTTGTCCAACCTTGTCCTATTCTAAGTAATGAGAATGGCAAAATATTGACTTTTATTGTAAAAGTCAGATCTAAAAAGTTATTTTCAGACCTTTATTTTGTTGAGCAAAAATAAAAGTTATTTTTTGGTCAAAAATTAAAGTTCTTTTCTGACTTTTATTTTTCGACCAAATATAAAAGTTATTTTTTGAATTTCATTTTTTCGAGCAAAAACAAAAGTTATTTTCTCACTTTTATTTTTTTGAACAAAAATAAAAGCATTTTTTTTTTTACAAAAATACATTAAAATATTAAGGGTAATATGCATAATCAGTTTTAGAATTTATAAGTGTCTTATAAAACAAATTTTTCATACAAAATTCATTTTATAAATTTTTTATAAGGTTTTCAAATTATTATGGATAGGCACTTAAACAAATAAAAATTTTCACAAATTCATTTCAAACATATAAAAATATGAGAATTCCCTATAAAAGTGAGCTCCATTGCAATTTTTAATTGACATTGATTTCAAAAAACAAATTTTACTTTTGCTCAAAAAATAAAAGTCACAAAATAACTTTTACAATATTTCTCAGAGACTATTAATTATAGAGATAGGAAATCAAAACTTACACTTCTCACCGATAGAGGGCGCTGAAATTTAGTATTATCTGAGCAACTATTTAATAGAGTTGGGTTTAATCGTTCTTTTTGGTGACTCGGTCTTATCGTTCAATAAAATTCATTGAACTAGTTCGTTCAAATCGTTCAATCGTTCTTTTTAGTTATCGTTCTTTTTTGTCATGAGCTTTGTCTGAACAGTGATTCGTGAACGGTGTCGTTCATTCGACAATTTATTGGCGCACTACATGTTTATATTAATTTTATTGTGCATAGACTAATAGTGTCAGAAAATTACAATTTTATTAAAAATTCTAAATTATTAAGAAAAATATTTAATTATGTAATAATATTAATAAGAAAGGTATACAAACTTTTTATGACTACAAAAAAGAACGAAATGAACGATGAACGAAAAGAACGAATAATGGTGAACGATGTCATATCGTTCAATGAACTGAACCGTTCAAATGAACTAGTTCGTTCATGAACGACACAACTCTACTATTTAAGGAGTGAGATCATAAAAATGTAAACACACATTTTTGCCTATAACTTTGGTTTAAAGCTTCTCATATTTTTTTTTCGGCAATTTACATTTTAAAAATATGTCAGTTAATAAATTGATTTACATCATGAGTTTTATTTAGCAATTTTTTACAGAATGGACGATGAAAAGTGCGTTCAAAAATAATTAAATATTTTCAACAAAACCAAACATGGACATTCAAAAAAATTGCCAAAGAAACTAATGTATGCCGCCAAACAGTTTCAAAAGTGGTAAAAAGGTATCTGAAACACCTAACAATTGAAAGGAAGCCGGGAACAGGAACAACGACTGGTTATCGTAACATTGGTAAGGAATATAAAGTTAAAAGCATCCTTAAGAGAGCTCCTAACACATCTGACAGAAAAACAGCTCGGTTAGTCCAATGCTCGGACTTTTTTGTACGTAAAGTGAAACGTAAGACAGGACTAAAGTCCTACAAAGTTCAAAAAGTTCCCGATAGAAATGCTTTTAACAATTTGGAGGCCAAAACCAGAGCTCGAAAATTGAAATCAAATTTTATACAAAAATAAAACTGTTGTGTAATGGACGACGAAACTTATGTCCTTGCTGATTTTTCGCAGCTCCCTGGTCAAGGATTTTATGTTTCCGATGTTCGAGGAAATGTTGCGGAAAAATTTAGGTCGAAAAAGCAAACGAAATTCCCTAAAAAATTCCTAGTATAGCAAGCCATATGTAGCTACTGCCAAAGAAGCCAGTCATTTGTGACATCTGGCTCTATAGACAGCGAAATTTATATCATGGAGTGTTTGCAGAAGAGACTTCTTCCATTTTTGAGTCAGCACAATGTATCCACTTACTTTTGGTCCGATTTAGCATCTTGTCACTACAGCAAGAAAGCGCTGGAGTGGTATAATGATAATAATGTGGTTTTTGTACAAAGAGAGGCAAATCCACCTAACTGCAAGGATCTCAGGCCAGTGGAGAGATATTGGGTTCTTGTCAAAAGATAATTAAAGGGCACATGTCCCCCAGGACATGCAAGATTTCAAATGTAGATGGACCACCTGCTCTAAAAAGGTGACAGAAACTACCATAAAAGCCTTAATGGGAGGGTTTCCGGAAAGAGTGGATAACTTTGCTCGTAGTGGTTAGAATTCCATGCGGTTTTTTTGTTTGATTTTGTATTAAATTCATTTAATAAAAATTTGGATTGAAGTCTTAAAATTCAGTGGTTTGTTTTTTATTTAACTTTATGTGTGTTAACATTTTTATGATCTCACTCCTTAGTATCAGTTTAGTATCAGCTAAGCCTTTTTTTAAAAACTCAAAAACTGCTGAAAACTGCTCAAAATAAGGAAAAACAAGCATGGAATATATTCAAATAATAAAATTTGATATATCCGTTTATTTTTTTGCTTTGTTGTTTGTTATTATTTAAATTTAAATAAAAAAAGAAAATTGTCAATTTTTTGAACAAAGTGCCATCTAGCGACAACAATATTTTTATAACTTATTTTTTTGGTGATGCCATACCCCTGATATTTCTACTCGAAATAGTAAAAATCAAAATTTTACTTTTATACTTGCTCCAAAAAATAAAACAAAAGTCAGGAAATAACTTTTATTTTTGCCCAAAAAAGTAAAAGTGAAAAATAAATTTTAAATATTTTTGCTAGAAAAAATGAAAGTCATAAAATAACTTTTATTGTTGTTCAGAAAAATAAAAGTAAAAAAATAACTTTTATATGATATGATTTTTGTTGGCGATGTTCCACTTAGAAGCAATAAATTACAACAAAAATACAACAACATCAAAAACTGTTGAAATTAGCAGATTTTTATGCTAAATAATTGGAAATAGCAAATTATCCTGTTAAAATCGTTAAAAATTTGCAGAAAATTTCTAAACAAAATATAGCAAATACAAACGGTTATATATATAAAATTTTAGTTATATTTAAGTTAAAATTAGTTATATTTATATAAACAATAGTTTATGTTGCTAAAACCAACATAAGTATTTGCTAAAAGATAGACTGCTGACTTCAGAAGGCTAGATTTCATTCGAAAAAAAATTGGAAAAAAACTGAAAATTAAAAAATTTTTTTATGATTTTTTAACTAAAATTTATTTCAAATATAACTAAATACTTGTTATTTAATAGTATAAATTTTGTTGTTCTTATACTAATTGCATTTAGCAAAAATAATCTAATAATTTCAGCAGTTTTTTCTGCAAGGAAATTTTTAAATAATTTAAGCATGATATTTTTTTATTAATTATTCTTTACTGTAATGCTAAAGTTAGTTTTAGCAAGGAACATAGAAACCGCCCAGTAGCAAAAATACTACTTCCGAACCAGTTATGTACTAGTTTATTTAAACCAGGCTACTAATACGAGTTCTACCGCCCCTCCATACAAACAACTGTGGAATTTAAAATGGAGATGTCAAGGAATGGGGCAATTGTCGCTAAACTCCCACTTTGGTACTAGTTGTATAACTAGTTTGGAAATTACAATTTAAGAACTAAAAATAGGGAATGAAACTGGTACTATTGTGATACTCGTGGAACCAGTTCCGAAGTGACTCTTTGGAAATATTACTGTACATTAGACCGTACCAGCTTACAGACAAAAAGAGAAAAAAGTGCGCGGTACACCTTCAAATATAAAGTATTTTTGCAAGGCAATTGCAAAAAAATTTTTTTTTGCCGAACGTAGGGGTCGCTTTTTTAATTTTTGGCTACAGCTTCGGCATTTAAAGCCAGATTTTAAAGTGTGATATATCGATTTTTTTGCCTCGAGGAGACCAGTGTTTTGCTATAAAGGTAAAATCCAATGGAAAAAAAATTTAACCCGTTCGTTAAATTTTAAAAAATTTATTGTTAAAATTTAATATTTTTATATTTCTGTTATTACCCGATAGATGGCGGCACCAATGTATCCAATGGCGCTATTTCCTTCCCTCCCGGTTTTTTAAAATGACCCATATCTCGAAAACTAAGAGAGATAGAGCACAATTGCCGAAAATTTCGACTACCCCTAACCGAAATATACCCGTACCCAACTGTATAATACCCCAGCGAAAGGGGGTATTATACGGTTGGACCTTGACGAGACCGCGGACCCTCGGAAATTTGAAATTTGTAAAAAAAGTTTTCTACTTCATAAAATGGCCCATATCTCGAAAACTAAGCGAGATAGAGCAAAACGGACAAAATATTTGCTCCACTGGAGTGCCCCTATATGCCCTCACATGATACGGACTAGGCCCGCGGAGGGTCACGAGACCCTAAATTTTGATAAATTCTACGACTCAGTATAATTACAGAAAAAATTGTAGTTTTACAAATTTTTTACTTAAATTTAGTTTTGTTAAATTTAACAAAAGTATTTGTTAAAATCAACAAATTTTATTTTAAGCCAAAAAATAGGAATAAATTTTGTTAAAGTAACAAATTTTTCTGTCCAGCCAACAGACGTATTATTTTGAGTGTACTTGTTGAATTTTTTGACCACTCTGAAAACACCTTTCCCAGTCACGCGTACTTACATTGCAATTTTTGTACGAGTCCACAATCGATTATAAATACTTTGAATAGTTTCCATAATTTTTTTGTGAACTTGTCTTTGATTATTCGCATTGTAAACTAATAAAACACTCGAATTTTTTATCAAGAAAATTATTTTTATTTAATTTACGCGTGTGTATAATATATTTGTTGTTGTGCAGTTCATGAACGAACTACTTCAATTGAACGATTCACTATATTAATGATATGAACTGATCATCATTGTTCGATCTTGCAACAATTGTTTGTATCTATTTCCAATGAACTATTTGATATTGAAATGGTTTTTTAGAAAAAATAATATTTTTGTTTGAAATTAAGTAAAATCAGTCAAAGTTCATAAAGGGAACAAAAATCTTACCAAAATCAATTTTTGTATTTTTAATCACAAAACAAAAAAGAACGATTTGAACCAACTAGCTCACTGGCTCGAATTGACCAGTCAGTAAAGAATCTATTGAGCTTCAACAAATACGTTTGTTGATTTTTAAGAAACAAGTTTAATTGAAAAAAAAACTTGGAAACTTTTCATATCAACAAAATATTTAACTGATCCAATTAAAAATGTTGTTGAAATGGAAATTAAATTTTAACAATTATTTTAGTCACTTAAAATTTGGTGATATTTTTATCTGTGCAACTGGTTCAAAATTATTATTTTGAGAACTAGTTATGTCATTACTAGTCAAAAAAGTAGTGCGTTTTAGAACTAGTTCGACCATTTGCTACTGGGCAGGAAGTACATCCAAAATAATAAGTCTGTTGGCTAAACAGAAAAATTTGTTACTTTAACAAAATTAATTAGTGTTTTCTGGCTTAAAATAAATTCTTTTGTTAAATTTGTTCAAATTAAGGTCTCGGAACCCTCCCCGGACCTAGGCCATACCATCTAAAGTCATGTAAGGCCACTCCAAAGGAGCAAATATTTTATCCATTTTGCTCTATCTCGCTTAGTTTTCGAAATATTGAAAAATTTTTATTAGAAATTCCCGAGGGTCCAAGGCCATTTTTTAATAGAGATAACCCCTTTCACTGGAGTATTATATGGTTAGGAATAGTCGAGATTTTTTAATTTTGTTCTATCTTTCTTAGTTTTCGAAATATGGGCCATTTTAAAAAATCGGGAGGGAATGAAATAGCGCCATCATTAAAAACTCGGATACACTGGTGGCGCCATGTGCCATCTACTGGGTAATAACAGAAACATGAAAATATTATATTTTAACAGTAAATTTTGTAAAATTTAACGAATGGGTTATTAAAAATTTGTTATAAATAGTTTTGAAAATTAACACTCAAAACTAGTTTAACATAAGTACTGAAAATTTTTAATATATTGTTAAATGAAGATAACTAAAATCTTTGTTTAAATCAGTGTTTCAATTAAAAATTTGTTTAAAATTAGTCAAATCGATTTAAAACCCGTTTGACAGATTTTTCTACTGTCGTATTATTTTAAGTGTACAAACTGAATGTTTTCCGATATGTTCGCCGAGATGAATTATTTTGCAAGCGTTCGCTAAGTAGCCCAAACTAAGTATTTCAAACTACCGGCAACAATGTATCGGGCTTTTAAGCTATGCAGATGCATATGGATTTAATTTTCAGTAAATCTTTTCTTAAAAAAAAAAAAATATATTTTTGTGGACCATGGGTTTGTTATCTTTACACACAGAGAAAAAATTTTCCATTTTCCAACTGAAATTCGTTTACATATACTAAAATACAATACAACTGAATATTGGTTATTACAACAAAATTCGGTTTATACATTTGAATTTTAGTTGCAATACCCAAAATATTTAGGAATCGCATCCCAATTTGGTTTCACCATCTGAATTTTTTGGTTGTAGCAACCAAAATAAGCTTCCCGAGTAAAAAAGAATATATATAACATATATTTTTTAATATTAAAATATATGATAATATAAAATATTGTATGCGACTTTATATGTTTTTATATGATGATATATTGGAAAAATTTTTAAAAATTTTCGTATACGTAATCATATTAAATCATATATGAGTATTTGCTTTATTACAAATTGTTTATATAGGAATATATAATTGATAAAACCGTTAAAAACTTTATATATATATAGATACGAAAAATATTTTTGATTTTTTTTATATATTACAATATATAAGTTAATCTCAGCCACAGGTTCGAAACTCATTTAATCAAAAACAATTTTTTATATGTTTCACTCAATTTTTTAGCCTAAACCACATAAACGCAGTGCGACGTTTTGTCGATAAAGCAGTTTTTTGTATCCTCTCTATTTGTCACTGCCGAGAAATTAGAAAAGTTTCTAAATAAACAAGAGCTGTCTTTAAACAAAACCCAATAAGAATTTTTTAAAAATATTAAATCGTTTTCGCGAAATTCAAGAACAAAGTTTGACAGCACTGCCACTGTCCACTGGCAATTTCAATATGTGGTTTGGTTTTAATAAATATTTTTTGAGCTCTTTTTTACTTTTAAGTTTTTTTTTAAATTTAAAAAATTAATTTAGAAAAATTAACATTTAAAATCATGACCCGGCTCGTAATGGGTTAATAAGTCGAGGCATGTTGCATACCGTTGGTATGGTGTTTCAAGTACCTCTCCAACGACATATATTTTTGTTCTGGTCCGATAAGTTTTGAGTGGAGAAATAAGCCATTGAATATTGTTATAGATCATTTTCAACTCCATAAATCGGCAACTTGAGCCTCCTGTACACCCGTATTCAAAATGACAAAGTGTATGCTAACTAACTTGCTGCTAACTTTTTTACACACAAATTCCCATAAGGGAAAGCTGGCAGCTAGTTAGTTAGCATATGCTTTTTCATTTTGAATACGGGGGATAATCTTTAAAGAATTCAACAATAATGGATTTATACAATAACGTCTTTAATAGTTACTCATTATCAACAGTAGCCTGCGGCTGGTAGTGTGTAGGACGTGAAATCCTGCTGCCCTCCAATACAAAGTTTTTTTTATCATTTAAATTTAATCATATCGTATTGTATTAACTTATATCCAATTTGATCGGGACAAAACTCGGATATAAGTTGATAATTTGATATAACTTTGTATCTTTGGAAATATAATTATATCCGATTTGATACAATTTAATATAACCATTTTTCGGATAAAATTATATCCAGTTACATATTGCAAATATATCCATTCATATGTAATTTTATATAAACTTTTTTACTCGGGTTAGCAATTCGGTTGGCAATTTTTTCTTCTGTGTGTATCATCTAAGCTGTGTCACATGTAGTATATTACAATCTACATAAATTTTAAAATGATTGATGATTGCGTATGATTCTATGAAATGACTCCTTGTTATATTGTAGCATGTACACTCAAAAAACTTTGTCAGTATAGTCTGCTGAAAATGACAGTTAAAACAAAGCTATATGCAAATAAATTAACTAGAAACGTAGCTATTTTTAACTATTGAAAAATTAATAAAAAAAATGCATTAGCTGATAATTTTTTACTACATACATTTTTAAAACAACTGACAATATTAGTAAAACTATTGTATTTTACTCTTCATTTTTTTTATATGTATTATAGGGTTTGGGGTTCGGAAATTCCCGGGAAAGTTTGCCGGGAATTCCCAGTAAAATAATATATTTTTCCCGGGAAAACGGGAAATTTTAAAAATATTAAATTTTTTAAATTGTTTTTGTTTGGCATAGGATTTTTTTAATTTTAGTCATAAAAAACATTTTGAATACCAAAACAAAAATGTCATTGTTAAAATCTTTTAAATGGGAATTTTATTTGACACACAAAAAAGTCTGCCAATTAGGAGCATTTCAACTATGGTATTCAATCAATTAATCGTTACTCGATTAATCGAACAATTTTGCTCAAAAATTGTTCGAATAATTTAAAATGGCCAAATTTCGAATAACGAATTATTCGATTAATTTAATACGATTAATCGAAATTGGCAAAAAATTACAAAAATGTTTAAAAAAATTTATATAATTTTATTAAAGTGAGTATGCTAAAATCCCAAAACTTGTTTAGCAAATTGTGAAAAATAATTTGGTGTAGGCTTGTACCAACCCGGGTTTCATTCTGGCCTAAGAAAATCATCAGGGCCAACTTTTTAGAATTTCTAGAAATATTTATTAGCTTAATGAGTGTTATTTTTGTTCGGTTTTAAGGTCAAATATGACAAATTTATTAGCTCAAACTCAGTGAGAATTGTTTGTTTTCCTCTAGGAGCCTTAAGAAACATCTTAAATATGAAAGAAAAACAACAAACATTTTTTACAGTTTCCTTTGTCATCTTCAAAAATACTGCTCTGTTGTTTTGACGGATACTTCCGATTGGAATAAAATTTTAATATGTGACGGAGCAGACAGAAAAAATAAAAATTTTGACAAAATATGAGCTCAATTATTACACTTTTTGTTTTTAGGAATTTTAGAAGAGTTACTGAAACTATTATTATTCCTTTTTTTAAATAAAATAATTAAAAATACAAAAATGTATTTAAATTATTTTATATACATTTTTTTTCGATTAATCGATTAATTTTTAATTTTTATTCGATTAATCGATTAAGAAAAAACCCAAATAATTATTTGCACGATTATTCGATTAAAATAAAAAGCCGATTAATTGAATAGCCTAATTTCAACTAATAAAGATTTTTCGCATAACTTATTCAAAATTTAGGTAGTAAAACCTAAAAACTTGGTAAAATGTTTAAAAGAAATATGAAAAAAAAGTTTTGTTTCTTACAAATAATCGCCCTTACTATCTAAATTTTTCAGATGTATATTTTAGTTAAAGTCGACTTTAGTTAAAATATTGGGTGGCAGTATACCTTGACTTGGTTTATTTTTGCAGCATTCTTATTGGTTAATTTATTTTCAACCAATGAAAATAGTTGAAAATATAAATATTTTTGTAAGGTTTTCATACACAAAATGAACAAAACCGTATGATTAAAAATAAAGTCGACTTTAAATTTAAAATACTCTTTTATATTAAGGGCCAATAATTTTATAAGTAACGTTTTCATTAATAAATTTGATATTTTCAAGTAAGTTTACTTTATTTTAATACACCTGCTTTCAAACTAATATATCCTTTCATATTAAAGAATAAAATGTCAGGAGAATGAAAATACTTCACAAAAAAGGACAATGCAGGGCAGTGCAATATTTGCTCTAAAAGACTAATGGTTAACGGAGGTATCTAAATTTGGTTATCCGACAACTAAATTTGGTTCACAAAAAAAAAAAAAAAAAAAAATGATGGACATGCAACTTCTCTTGAAGAAAACAACAACAAGAATAACGTTCCAGCTAAAATTAGCAAAGTACCCGAAGAAAAAGTGTAAGCTGAATAGGCATTGAACGTTTTATGGTAGGGCAAACATTTCCTGAAATGATATCCAAATTAGCCGCAGTCGACGGAATATTAATCCGCACCATAACTAGATATTGGCTTATTCGAGAAAGTTTTTATAATAAAAACCTGGCATTGCCAAAAAATTAAACCGATGTAAAGAACATTATATTTAATTACTACAGTCATGTAAAAGATATCATGATAAAAGAAATATCGAGCAATATTTTGAACAATAGGAGATTTACTATAATCTTATATGGGGTCTGTTTATATATCAGGAAGATGTAATGCTGATGAAATAAGACTAGAAGAGTTTTTTTTGCCTTTGGAAAATAACATTGTGGCCACCATATCTAATGGGCCAAATGTGATGAAACGGTTTGTTTCCGACAGTCCATTAGTGGGAGCTTTCTGCTGGAATCATGCAATTCAATTGGCAGTGCTTAGAGTAATTTATGTGAAATCAAATGTTCAACATTCCACAGACTAAATTTGTACTGAAAAAATATTTTTTTTTTACAAAAATTATTTATATAGGTGGTTTTCATTAACAATTTTGTTCAAAAATATTTCTTTATTCCCGTTTCCCGGGAAGTAAAAAAGTTCGGGAAATCCCAAACCCTAATGTATTATCAAAAAAATTTAATAAAAAAAACATTTTATTATTTTGCCTACAAAAAAATTTATAATTACTTCAGTCTACTTAAACTACTACTTGAAGTTAAAATTGCAAACGGCTCTTCAGTTATAAGTAGTGCTCGGAAGTTCATGTAAATACATGTTTGTTGTCGTTAGCTGGAGAACAAAGTTAATATGGCATCGATTTCTTAATACATATTTTTATATATTTTGCTATAAATCATACCATGTATTAGGTGGACTAATTAATTGTTGATTTCATTACCATTGCATTGATATCAATTGTAATGAAATTATTTTCATTACCATATTTTTAATTAATGGTAATGATTCTAAAATTTAATTTCATTGATTAATGACAATGATTTTAAATTCCATTACCATTGATAATGAATAAATTAAAAAAAATAATTGCCATTGACAGAAAAACGTGAAAATGGAGTAAAACTCGCTGAAATTGAAGATGGAATATGCTCATTCAGGCTCATGATCATTTGAAATTAAATACTACTTTCTATTCCATTGTTATTTGTATCCAGGTAAAGTTTAACGGAATGGAATGGATCCTCCTTAAAAAATTATGTTTTATAACTTCCCCGGCCAAACCCGTTGTTCGTTTTCATTTGTCTGATTTTTTTTGTAAACAAATGGTTTTTAATCAATTGTAATTAGTTTTTTTTATACATTAGTGTAATTTAATTACCATTAGTAATGATTTTTCTAATGAAAAATATTTCATTACCATTAAATGGTAATGAAATTTTTTTCATTGTCATTAGTAATGAATGGTAATGAAAAATTCCCATGTATGCTATAAATGCATATTTTAATGTGTAAATCGGCATATTTTTTTGAATATTTAGCTAGAAGTGGCTATTTTCTGTAAATTTCTATAAAAATATGCTTTTTAGCATCCCAGCAAAAAAAAAGAGATGCCAAAGCAGTAGAAAAAGCATTACAATTAATGATCTAGATGTACTTCTTTTTTAACATAAACACTAATGATTTTAACAGTGAGTTGTCATAGGACGGGAGTACTCCCACTACAAAATTTTTTCAGTACATTTTGATCGAGTACAAAGGAAACACTTTTTCATCAATAAAATTTTTATTTTTTGACGCCACCGGGTATCAAATTTGCAACCCCAAGCTTGCTAGTTAGCTCTCTAGCACTGAAATATTTTTTGATATGAAAGTTAACTGGCATAAAAACACCACTTTGCATTGCGAGATATTGTGTTTTAGTGTTTTCAATTATATACTGTTATTTTTTTGTACCGAAAGGGTAACGATACGTCAGACCGACGTATGATGGTTAAAATCCTTGCAAGGAAGTTAAAAGAAAGAATATTGAAAATTTTCTTATTCAAATAATTTGAGTTATCCAGTTTCTTTTTATCTAAAAAAAATATTTAAAGAAAATTTGAAAATAAATATGAAATTAAAAATTATATTACATTGGTCTTAAAATATAATAAAAACATAAACAATTTTCTCTCAAAATTTTTTTATAAAAACGAAACCAAATATTTCCTTTCTATTCCAATTAAATTCTAACATCTGTTTTAAATTATATAAACAACAACAAATAAATTCGAATCACAAACTAAATTTTCGTGGTTACACTGCATACAGAAGTATCATATTTGAATTATACCATTTTACACATACGTCGAATTTTTGATGGACAGGCTGATCTCCACTGCTACAACAATCATTGTGGAGTTTAGAGTTGTGTCGTTCATGAACGAACTAGTTCATTTGAATGGTTCAGTTCATTGAACGATATGACAAAGTTCACCATTATTCGTTCTTTCCATTCAGTGCGTTCAATCGTTCATTTTGTTCTTTTTTTTAATCACCCGAACAAAAATAAATTATATCTAGCATATGTAGTAATATCTCATTTGATATAGATCGACATATGATCTTATCCAAGTTAATCTCAAAATTGGGGTATCCAGTAATATCCAATCAGATCCCTCAAATATTATTACAGGATTAAATTAGATCCAAATAGAACTCAAAATTGGGAGATCCAATAATATCCAATATTATAAAATTGAGATCCTGATAGATCCCAAAATATCCTATGGGCTTAATTTAGATCCAATTACATGCAAACGGATAAGCTAATTTTGGCAGATCGAATTGGATAATTTGAGATCAAAATTTATCCTATGATATATTTGGAATTATTAAAATTTTAAAAAAGTTTAAAAAATAACACAAAAATTTAAAAAAAAAAACATTTATTATTTAAAAACTATTTATTTCATTAAAAAAAAAAACAAAAAAAAAAATGCCGTCGGCAGGATTTGAACCCAGGTTGCTGGCGTTGTAGTCGGCCACTTAACTCACTCAGCCAAACACTGCTATCAACATGACTGACTATATGAGACAACATTGTTCGTGTTGCTGAGTTATATATAATTATATAAATTTATATATATAGATGACTTAGAAAAAATAAATTAATAACATTCTTTTCAAAAAACAAAAATTAAAAATCTTAAATGTTTTCCACTGACGGAAATTTTTTGGTGAATAAGATAAAAAAATGTTTGTTGAAGGGTCAAGGCACCGATTTATATGGCTCAAAAATCTAAATATCAACAGTCTGTATTTGCGAAATTAATAATGGGATAAGAGCAATCAATATACATGTTATTTAAAAGGTAAATAAATGTATTTTAAATAAGGTATGACATATATAAGCTTAGAAATCCTTTGGAAAAAACACTCTTATCCAACACTTTTTCACAAATTGGTTTGTTTGTATTAAAAGTAGGAGTACAAAAATCAAAATATTGCCAAAACTGTACGTACAAATATTACAAAAAAAAAAACATTTCGCTCTGGAAGAACTCAAATTCAGAACTTTAACGAAATTATAATATATTACGATATCTAATTATATATTTAAAATACTATTAATTGAAAACATAATTTGCAGATGCTGTTGACACAAAATGGTTTAACCTTTCTAAGATCTGTAAAGAAAATATTTATAAGTAAATCAAATTTGAGTTAAAAAAAGTAAAAAAAAAAAAAATTTTTTTTGTGCCAGAGCTGGGATTCGATAATAGGACCTCAGTCACATATATAATTATGTGTGGGGTTATATATGACAATATATAATAACATATTAAAATATTATTAATTCCAAGTTGCAGTAAACATAACTTTCAGGTGCTGTTGGCAGTAAATGGGTTAATTTTTTTAAGATCTGTTAAAAGAATATTTACAAGTAAATTAAATTGACCCGAGTAAAAATAGTTATATATTGTCATATATAATGTGATTGGGTTATATCTGACAATGAATGGAGTCACTTTAAAATACATATCATTATATACAACTACATCTGATATTATTTTCTCAACGAATTTTTTGTATGGTAAATGATGTTATTACATATCCCCAAATCTGACTCCATATATAACTACATAAGCCATATAAAACTAATCAAAATATGGGTAGTGACCGATATGATTATATATGGTTCGACACTAAGTTATATAACACTGTATGTGTCGTCATACTAAAAATATATTCTTGTAATTTTATATAACTTTCTATATAATGCCGTAAAAATTAATATATAGTTTAACATGAAATTTAGTAGTCTGCAAATTAAGAGTTAATTACTCCATAGCCAAATAATTTTCACGTGATTTTTTTCATGTAAAATCATGTTAAAAAATGATGCGTACGATTTACAAGTAGGGTTCGGGGTTCGGGAATTCCCGGGAAATCAAGGGAAAAGTTTGCCGGGAATTCCCGGGAAAATAATATATTTTTCCGGGAAAACGGGAAATTTTAAAAATATTAAATTTTTTAAAATTGTTTTTGTTTCGAATAGGAGTTTTTAATTTTAGTCATAAAAAACATTTTAAATGCCAAAACAAAAATGTCATTGTTAAAATCTTTTAAAAGGGAATACATTTATTTGATCTTTGCCAAGTAATTAGGAGTATTTCAACTAATAAAGATTTTTCGCATAATTTATTCAAAATTTAAGTAGTAAAACCTAAAAACTTGGAAAAATGTTTAAAAGAAATATGAAAAAAAGCTTTGTTTCTTACAAATAATAAATAATAATAATAATAAATTTTTCAAATGTATAATTTAGGTAAAGTCGACTTTAATTAAAATATTGGGTGGCAGTATACCTTGACTTGGTTTATTTTTGGAGCATTCTGATTGGTTAATTTATTTTCATACACAAAATGAAGTCGACTTTAAAATTAAAATACTTCTTTATATTAAGGGTCAATAATTTTATAATTAACGTTTTCATTAATAAATGTGAAAAGGTCATGCAACTTCTCTTGAAGAAAACAACAACAACAAGAATAACGTTTTAGCAAAAATTAGCAAAGTACCCGAGGAAAAAAGTGTAAGCTGAATAGGCATTAAAGGTTTTATTGTAGGGCAAACATTTCCTGAAATGGTATCCAAATTAGCCGCAGTCAATCCGCACCATAACTAGATCTTCGTTTATTCGAGAAAGTTTTTATAATAAAAACCTGGCATTGCAAAAAAGTGAAACCGATGTAAAGAACATTATATTAAATTACTACAATCATGTAAAAGATATCATGATAAAAGAAATATCGAGCAATATTTCTAACGATAGGACATTTACTATAATCTTATATGAATGGACAAGAATATTACAAACGAGATATTTGAACATATGTATAAATGGAAATAATTCATTTTATAACCTGGGGTTGGTTTATATATCACGAAGATGTAATGCTGATGAAATAAGAAGAATTGTAGAAATAAGACTAGAAGAGTTTTATTTGTCTTTGGAAAATAACATTGTGGACACCATATCTAATGGGCCAAGTGTGATGAAACGGTTTGTTTCCGACAGTCCAGTATTAGGTGCTTTCTGCTGGAATCATGCAATTCATTTGGCAGTGCTGCGAGTAATTTATGTGAAATCAAATGTTCAACATTCTGATATTTTTTACTTTGAATTCTCACTACACAGACGGTTTTTGTACTGAAACAGTGTTTTTTTTAACAAAACTTACTTATATAGGTGGTTTTCATTAACAATTTTGTTGAAAAATTTCCCGGGAAATAAAAAAGTCCGGGAAATCCCAAACCCTATTTAGAAGACAAAAGCATTCAACTAAATTTTTATTTTATGTTATAAAATTTGGGCCTTTAAAATTGTTCAAACTATACAAATTTTAATGTCAGCTATTAGTTATGCATAAACTGTAACCTACTATCAGACAAAATTATATAAAATCAGATATTTTTATATTGAATTAGATATAATATGATGTCCAGGATATGGACAAATCTCGGATCAAACTGTATCAAATTATATCTAATTTTATATAATTAGATGACCCATTTTTCGGATCAAGCTGTATGTGGTTGTATATGGGGACTTATCAAATAAGATATAATTATATATGACCCCATATTAAGATTTTTACCCGGGGAGTTAAAAAAGTAAAAAAAAAAAAATTTTTTTGTGCCCGAGCTGGGATTCGATAGGGTCTCTCAGGTAATATGTGACTATATATAATTATATATTAAACACATAGAAAATATTACTGACGTGGGACCATATATAATCATATCTAAAATAATATTGTTAATCTTGCACCATATATGGAATCATATCTTATATCATTTAATGTAATATATAATCATATATAAAAATATCTTACATCATACAACCAAGAAATTTTTATAACAGGGCATATATTACTATATCTCAAAATATATGGCTTATATGCCACCATATGTGATCATATATTATGTTATATATGATCATTTATAATTATATATGACAACAGATCTGTCATATCTCATTATGTATAACATATATGGTTGATATCTATATTTTATAAAAGACAATATATAAAAATATATGGTTATATAAGGTACCACATAAGAAACATATAATTATATATGGCTATTCATGACAACATATATACTCACATATTATAAGATAAAACAAGATATTACTATATACGACTATATATAAATTTTTTTGATCGGGCATAGAAAATTTGTATCCCTTTCTTATTAATTTTATTACAGAAATAAATGTTTTTCTTAAAAATTTCAAATTTTTAATAAAATTGTAATTTTGTGACACTATAAGTCTATGCACAATAAATTAATATAAACATGTTACATGTAGTGCGCTAACAAATTGTCGAACGAACGACACCGTTCACGAATCACTGTTTAGACATAGATAATGACAAAAAAGAACGATAACAAAAAAGAACGATTGAACGATTTGAACGAACTAGTTTAATGAATTTTATTGAACGATTAAGCCCAACTCTAGTTGAGTTCATCAGGCGTGTCATTTTAAACGTCTATTGCACAATTTCCGCAATTATTTTATCGAAAAAAAAAACAAAACACGAAATCGGCTCGTGAAGCGATTTGCATTTATGAGTAGATCCCTTTGGCGTTCGAATTATATTTTCTGAAGAAATTCGGCCGGCGTTATGCCCCTTCGATGTAGGGCATCTGCTTACTTTTACTTCTCATAGTCTGTCAATATACCATAATTTTGCATCTATCGCAAGGTTGCTCTTGAATTGCCAGTATGTTGTCATGGTGTCTGGCTCATCTATGAGCTAATCTTCACTTTTGCAATCATCCTCCGGTATTTCAATTTGCTCATATCTTCCGATGAATCTGATTTGATCAAAACGCTTCGCAAATGATCAGCAATTTCGGTGTCATCTAAACTGCTTTATAGGAGAAAATCGGAAATATAGACGATATGGGCGATAGGTCCCAATATGGACCAATTCGGTAAATAACAATAAGCTTTGTCCTTGGCCCAATGTGAGTCAGTGGACCATCTTTCATCAAAATATCTTTGCATTTGAGACCTGTATCGCGCAAGAAAACATTAGGGCCAATTTTTGAAGTCCCTTTATATGGGCACTAGGTCCAAACATGCACCGATTTTAACCAAAAGCAAAGTCGGTGTAACAAATTTCATCAAAACATCTTAATATTTGTGATGTATCGTGCGCACAAGAATATATACACAATCGCTTCAAAAAGTGCTTCTGAGTTGATCGGTAGGCTAAAAGTCAATTCAAAGTTGTTCCAATAGATTTGATGCTACAAATATCAGCCCAAACTCTATATACCCTAGCCATATAGTGTGTAAGGTATAAAAAGTTGTAAAAGTCTCTAAAAAGCAACACTAAAATAATTAAAAGCCAGAGCAAAAAAATTTAAAAGTTACACAGAAAAGAAAATAATTTTTCACACAAAAACAACCATCATCGTCAAGCTGCTACTGACGGCTGAGATAACTGAACTTAAAACTTTCTCTATTAACAATCTAAGTAGAGAGAGCTCAAAATTCAAAAGGCGTACGTCTGGCAGACGTAAGTTATATAGTTAAGCAGAGTTAAAATACTTATTAAACAAGTGCAAAAGGTTCACTGCAATTCAGTATTTTTTTCAATACTATTTTCACAGGTGCATAAAATGCAATTCTTCATAATTTTTGTTTTATATATTTTGAAAAACTGAAAAATTAAAAGAATATTGAATTAAAAGAAATTAATTATAAATATTAAAAAAATTAAAAACTTTACTCCCGCCAGGAATCGAACACGCGATTACAAACAAACTGAATCAAAATCACTTTTTAAGATCACTTTTAGAGCAATAATGCTTTAGAAGCAATAGTTAAATCGTTTTTTGGGTGTTGTTCAGAATTACTTCCAAGAAAGCTGTAAAAATATACTAACGGATACTTTGGAAGCAATAAAATAATGGATTTTTTTAACTTGAAAAAGCATTAAAAATATACTAACGGAAACTTTGGTAAAGAGCTTTTTTAGAAGTAATTCTAACCAGTACCCAAAAAATAACTTAATTATTGCTTCTAAAGCAATATTGCTTTAAAAGTAAACTATTGATAAGAAGTGAATAGAATGCAGTTTACTTTCTAACAGACGATCGCGTGGTCGGAACCTGATGGAAATAATATTTTTTTTTTATTATTTCTAATTAATTGGTTTAAATTAAATATAATTTTTGAATTTCTAAATGAAGTGCCCCGTTTGCCCTTGTATGATTTTTATTGAAGAAAATAAGAAAATATCTCGCAATGATAAAGTGATATTTTTATGCCAGTTAACATTTATATTACAAAAAAATGCTCAGCGGTAGAAGACAAAACTAGCAATCTTAAGGCCGCAAGTTTGATACTCTGTGGTGGTTTTTTTATATGAAAAATATTTTTTTTTTCTAAATTTTCTCTTTTTTTTTACTTTCAGTTGATGAAATAGCGTTTCCTTTGCACTTTTTCAAAACGTGCTGAAAAGTTGTTGAAGTGGGAGTACTCCCTTCCTATGCAGTGTTGCCAGACCTTTTTTTTTTACCAAAAATGTCAAAATTTCTGGAGGAAATGGCTAAAATAAAGCTAAAACATAGCTGAACAGTTTTTAAGATGAATCTGCTGATTTTCTTTAAAAATTTATTAAATAAAGTGAAACCTACCAGCAACATTTATTCCAACAGTAATTTAACAGACAATTTTTGGGCTACGGTTCTTTATATGAAAATTATGGATAAAAAATGACCTAAAAGTAGGGAATCATCTCTTAGTCGAATTCGGACACTTAGAAACGCACTTTTTGAAGTTTTGAAGGATTTTAAACAACCTCAATAGCGCAGAATTTTTATGATTTCTACCACGGTATGTTATGTTTTCATTTTGGCCGTTTTGCTCTATCTCGCTTCTTAGTTCTCGAGATATGGGCCATTATATTACATGGAAAATTTTTATTAAAAATTTCCGAGAGGCCAAGGCCCCACCAAGGACAATTTTTGGATAGAGATAACATTTTTATGGTTAGGAGTAATCGAAATTTCCGTAAATTTTTCTCTATCTCTGTTAGTTTTCGAGATATGGGCCATTTTAAAAAATCAGGAAGGAAAGAAATATCGCCACCTTTAAAACTTTGGATACATTAGTGGCGCCATTTACCCAGTAATAACAGAAATATGAAAATATTATATTTTAACAATAAATTCTGTAAAATTTAACGAATGGGTTCTTAAAAATTTGTTATAAATAATTTTGTAAATTAACACTTAAAACACTGAGGATTTTTAGTATAGTGTTAAATGAAGATAACTAAAATCTTTGTTTAAATCAGTGTTTCAACTAAAAATTTGTAAAAAATTAGTCAAATCAGTTTAAAACCCTTTTGCAGATTTTTTTACTGGCGTTTTATTTTAAGTGTAGTCAGCTGACTTTAAGTATGCTTTATAATTAAATTGTAATATTTTTAAATCAATTAAATACAAATTTTGGATTTTTTTAATAAAAAAAAACAGTTCTTCTTCAAACGAACTTTTACCAAGTGTAGAAATTTATTTTTGTGGCGTCATTTTCCAAAACAAAGTATGGGTTTTAACCAGGGACGTAACAGTTACAACTTTTATTCAAAAAAGTGATTGTTTTACAATTATTTCTTGTTTGAGTATTTTTAATTTTCTGTTTATTTGCTCTGTTTGATTTTTATTTTTAATTCAAACAAAAACAATCCAAACACGATTTTTATTTTTTCAAAAATAATAAAAGTTATTTTGTAATTTTTTTTCTTTATCAAAAAATAACAATTAAGAATATAAATCAAAAGCCATAGAACCAATGACTTCACCAATTATAATATCCTGATGATGTCAACTACACTGAAAATATTATTACAGTAACTGACTGTAGTTTATTTAAAAAGTTATCCGTACATTTATTTTTAAATGATTATTCAGTTAAAATACAAAGAAATATATTTTTTAACTGTTTTTGTCGTTTATTTAAAAAATAAATTACATAGAAATACGGATTTTCTGTTACAGTTAATATTTTCATTTAAAATGTTTTGTTAAAAAAAGAATTCCTTTTCGATTTCTAGGTCAGTTAAAAAAATTAAATAAACTAAATATCATTTATTCTTATGGATTTTGTAGTTAATTTTTTCAAATTTAAAAAAACGAAATAAATGAAAAATCATTATCTTTTAAGGATTTTGTAGTTTATTTATTAACATTTAAAAATAAATGAAAAGTTCTTTTGATTTAAATGAAAAGTCAGTAGACCGGTTTTCAAGTGATTTTTCATTTATTTTAAATTACATTTTCAGTTAATTTAAACTACAAACTATTTTGAGTGTAGTGTTAATAAAAGATTGAACAGTGATTTAAAGTGAGTAAATATGTATATTCCAGCAACTTCCAGCATTCCATTTAGCTCAATTTTTAATTTTTATTTTATTATCAAATAAAAAAGTTATTGATTAATTTTTTCAAAAAAATCATTCTGTAACTTTTATAAAAAGTTTTAAAATAAAAATCAAAAAACAACAGAAATTTATAGAGTAAAATATAAAAATTGAAAAAATTAAAATCTTTGCCGAACTTTGTGATTTTTTTTGTGCAATATGATTTATAAAATATAGTGCATTATTGAAGTATTATAATTAAATAAATTTGGGTGGTGACTTTTTTAGAAATATAACAGTTATTTTGGGTCTCTGGTTTCAACTTTAAATCAATACTTATTATGTGTTCAATTTTATTTGCCTGAATTAAATCCGGATATGGACGTGCCTTCAACGGATTATTTTTCACAATTTGTTAAATCAGATTTTGAATTCCTTAATTTATACCTTATTCATACACTCATAAAAAATTGTTAGTACAAAAGTCTGCGAAACGCGTTCTGATTAAATTTTTATGTTATTTTCTCTAAAAAAGTCCGTACAAATAGGTAAAAATTCTTCTAAAATAACAGGAAATAGTACATGTATTTGCGCCAGCCCAATTCTGATCTATTTGTACGGACTTTTTTTTATTAGTGTACTGAACCCAAAACTAGTAGTTTTCAAATTTATTTTGTTTTAGATTGTCAAATCCCATAAAAATTTCAAATCGAAAACTTAAAAAAACGAAAACTTGTAGTTTTGGGTACAAGTTTTGCTGGTAATATATATATATATTAGGGCGGGTCGATTTAATAATCGCCCATGGCTCAGTGAAAATCGTATTCTAGGGATCAAAATAAGAAACCTTGCCGAAGGAACCATACCTCTAAAACGAATTCTACTACCCCCAACTGTTGACTTTTGTCCCGTAGGGTCAAGTTTTGAAAAATCCCACTTTGACCCATTTAGAGTGCCCCAATCGAGTCCAAATGTATGACCGACCCCCACTAACTTTGGAGGGCCGATCCACCCATGCCAGTGGCACACCCCCTGGAACTCCCCTGGGGGGTTCCCCATACAAACATTTTAAAAAATCACCATTTTTGGCACTTTATTTTATTATTTTTTATTTATTTTATTTATTTTTATTATTTTATTTATTTTTTCTCTTTAGAAATTTATTTAGTCAGAACATATGTAAATGAAAAAATTAATTTAACTTAGTAATAGAAAAGAAAATAAAAAAAATTACTGTTTGAAGTCTTTTTTGCTTTCAAGTCTGGGCATTTTTTCTTTTCTATTACTAAGTTAAATTAATTTTTTCATTTACATATGTTCTGACTAAATAAATTTCTAAGGAGAAAAAATAAATAAAATAATAAAAATAAATAAAATAAATAAAAAATAATAAAATAAAGTGCCAAAAATGGTGATTTTTTAAAATGTTTGTATGGGGAACCCCCCAGGGGAGTTCCAGGGGGTGTACCACTGGCATAGGTGGATCGGCCCTCCAAAGTTAGTGGGGGTCGGTCATACATTTGGACTCGATTGGGGCACTCTAAATGGGTCAAAGTGGGATTTTTCAAAACTTGACCCTACGGGACAAAAGTCAACAGTTAGGGGTAGTAGAATTCGTTTTAGGGGTATGGTTCCTTCGGCAAAGTTTCTTATTTTGATCCCTAGAATACGATTTTCCCTGAGCCATGGGCGATTTTTTTTGCCTCCCCACAAATCGACCCAGCCTAATATATATATTAGGGCGGGTCGATTTAATAATCGCCCATGGCTCAGTGAAAATCGTATTCTAGGGATCAAAATAAGAAACTTTGCCGAAGGAACCATACCTCTAAAACGAATTCTACTACCCCCAACTGTTGACTTTTGTCCCGTAGGGTCAAGTTTTGAAAAATCCCACTTTGACCCATTTAGAGTGCCCCAATCGAGTCCAAATGTATGACCGACCCCCACTAACTTTGGAGGGCCGATCCACCCATGCCAGTGGCACACCCCCTGGAACTCCCCTGGGGGGTTCCCCATACAAACATTTTAAAAAATCACCATTTTTGGCACTTTATTTTATTATTTTTTATTTATTTTATTTATTTTTATTATTTTATTTATTTTTTCTCTTTAGAAATTTATTTAGTCAGAACATATGTAAATGAAAAAATTAATTTAACTTAGTAATAGAAAAGAAAATAAAAAAAATTACTGTTTGAAGTCTTTTTTGCTTTCAAGTCTGGGCATTTTTTCTTTTCTATTACTAAGTTAAATTAATTTTTTCATTTACATATGTTCTGACTAAATAAATTTCTAAGGAGAAAAAATAAATAAAATAATAAAAATAAATAAAATAAATAAAAAATAATAAAATAAAGTGCCAAAAATGGTGATTTTTTAAAATGTTTGTATGGGGAACCCCCCAGGGGAGTTCCAGGGGGTGTACCACTGGCATGGGTGGATCGGCCCTCCAAAGTTAGTGGGGGTCGGTCATACATTTGGACTCGATTGGGGCACTCTAAATGGGTCAAAGTGGGATTTTTCAAAACTTGACCCTACGGGACAAAAGTCAACAGTTAGGGGTAGTAGAATTCGTTTTAGAGGTATGGTTCCTTCGGCAAAGTTTCTTATTTTGATCCCTAGAATACGATTTTCCCTGAGCCATGGGCGATTTTTTTGCCTCCCCACAAATCGACCCAGCCTAATATATATATATATATATATATATATTTGGAGAAATTGTTAAACATATTCGCCGTGTTTTTACTAGAAACAATATATATTTGCATGCAAATATATTATGTTTGCCTGTAAATATATAATGTTTGGATGAAATGAAATGACGCTATCGACAAATATTATATGTTTGGCAGCAAACATATAATATGTGTGTCATAAACATATAAATACTATATATAAATAATATATTTAGTTATAAAGCAATTATTAATATATGCCCAACAATAGGCGTATTTATTCTACTCTCCAAATTTTCTCTATATTTTAATGGAAAAACAAAAAAAGTAAAATTAATACATCTACTGTTTGGAGATTATTTAATAACTAAATATATTATAAATCACATTGAATTTTACATCTAATACATTCATTGAAAAACAATAACTACAATCTCTTCATTTATTTTTTTATTTATTTTTATTAACAAATATTAATTAAAAACTCTTATAATAAAATAAGTTAATACTTTAATATACACAATTAAATATTTTTTTTTTCTTTTTAACACAATTTTATGTTTTATTTATACTAATTTATTTTATTTTTTCACATCTTTCACAATAAAATTAATAAATAAAGGAAAATATCACTAAATTTTCTGACTAGATGCAGTCTAGCTAAACTAAACGATTATTACCAACTACAAAAGTTATAATGGCTACATACAACTTTATATGTATCAAGAATGGAAATTCGCCGTTTTTCCAAATATATGTTAATTGTATCCACAAATATAATTATTACCGGGAAATATATGTATAGTAACTATAAAATCAATATAATTGGAAGCACACTGCAAATACATATATGGTAGTTTGTAAACATACATTGATTACCTCCAAACATATACAAAAACGTCTTTTTCCTCCGTGTACGAATGAAGCTTCAGCTATAAATTCACGCTCAAAAATTATATTTTGTAAAAAAACGAAAACGGGCTAAAAATGGCTCAATATTTTCTAAAAATGGCTAATGGCTAAATTCAAATTTTTCTGGCTAAACGTGCTCAAAATGGCTAAATCTAGCCATAAAATGGCTAAATTGGCAACGCTGTTCCTATGACAACTCAATGTTAAAATCATTAGCTTTTCTGTTAATAGAAAAGTACATCTAGATCATTAATTGCAGTGCTTTTCCTACTGTTTTTGCATCTCTTTTCTTGCTGGGTAAAAAAATAAATGTTTACTGCAAAAATATCGTTTTGGTAGTTGTTTATTATGAAATTAAAAATAACTAATTTAATCATAATAAATAATCTTTAGTTATTTTTTAAATAATTGCCATAAAAGTTGTTTTGTATTTATCCATAGAGAATCAACTGTAATTACAGTTACAAATAGCAACTACTGATTAATACAAACACAACTGCCATGTAGTCAACTGTTAAACTTTTTTGAGTGTATGCTTCAGGTATATTAGAATTCCTAAAAATCCTCGTACTGTATATTCAATGTATTTTAAAATCAAATAATGTGTAGTGGGTGGATATTGGATTTTACATGAAACTCGTTATTAAGACTTAATTTAAACATGAAAATTTACGCAATTTACTTTCTACATATGTTTATGTAAAGTAACTGTCATTACAGGGAAAGGGATAGATGAATGATTGGATTTATAAGTAAATGTTGATGTTTTTAATGATGCTGGGAAAATGATGATTTGTAAAGTGTTGTGATTTATTGCTGTATGAATGTAATATTATATGTTTGTTTTGACATTTTCAAAATAAGTAATTTATCATTTTAATATTCCGTTAGACTATAATTATAAAAACAATATGATTGTCCCTATTGCCACCCTTCGTAGGTATTAATACAAATCAGATATTTTTATAATCGTACTCCTACATGTAAATATTTGTTTTAAATTAATTGGTTTTAATTAACGATTCATTTCCGTTGACACTAAAAGTATGTTACATGACATTTTATTAATATTATTAAAAAAAAAAAATAAATAAAAATATAACAATTGCTATTAAAAAATTAAATAAATACTATATGTCAATTATTATTTTAATTTTTCCATTAATTAAAAAAAATTTCATATAAAAATAAAAACTGTTAACACGAATTGTATGTAAACATTACTTACCTTATTTATCATATCGCATCGCATCACATCATAATAATTTATTGTCAGTTTTTGCTGTAATTGTTTAACTTTATTACCTTTAATTACTTCAACTTGTTTCAGTTAAATTGTGCTATTAGTTGTTTTAAATTTATTAAATTTTCGATAAGATCTATATAATTTTTGATGCAATTTAACATAGTTTCAATTTCAGCAAAATTATTTATTTTGCCATTTTGAAACCCAATTCTTTTACATTTATTTTGGAAATAAATATTGCAGGGCCTTATGTGCTTGTCACACTTTTTCCCACATTATTTTTAATAAAAAAAGAGATTAATACTGAAAAAAAAACAGGAACATATATTTATATCAAAATACAATATTAAAAAAATTAAATTGAACTGAATATAGTATTTAATAAACTTTAATAAACACTTTTTTAATGCATTTAGTTTTTATGAATATGATGATGAACATTTTATGGAAACCCCAAACGATGATATTAAATTACAACAACATAACTTCAAGGTGGTCCTGTCAATTCAAATTAGGCGACAAGTAACATTTTGTGTTGTTTCGTTTTTATCTTTCTCCAGTCCAGTCCAGTTTTTTTTTGCAACAATGCAACTTGAAAGTAGAGTGAGCAACAATTAAGTGACACTATGATACTCGTACTTAAACAGACAAAACGTACGATAACGGAAGATATGAATAAAGAAAAAGATATTATGGCAGAATAAAAAATATGTGGCTGGTATTCCCTATCCATATTATTGGCAACATAACTAAGGCCAATTACCTTATGTTATTATTATGAAGATGATCAAGAGTAAATGTTTAAATTGGCGCGTGACATGAAATATTCGTGAGTCACTTGATTCACTCAAAAACGTGAGTACAAATAGCTCTACTCAAGTGATGTGTTCGTGAGAAAGATTAAATAACTCGTGCGTGATTTGTTCGTGAATTCAGTTTTTATATCATATAATTTTAGAAACTCGGCTTGTTTTTCATGAGGGTTTCGTGATTTTGAAGGATTTTTTAAAATACTCACTAGAGTTTTTGACCGGGCTACCCCTGCAAATATTTATTTGGGTGTAAAGGAAAGGCCTTGAAGTTTTGCATTATAGAATCGTAATTTCGAGTGAATTCTGTTTGTAATAAAGCAATAAAAACTCAAATCCGTTAAAAAAAACCGGCGAGTTATTATAATTTCCCCAGGCAACTGATGTGTTGTGGACCACTTAATCAAGAAATTCGGGTTCAAATTTTAAAATTAATTGAAATAATCTACTACAGAAACACTTTTTAAGTCTATAAGTTCCAAGAAACTCAGATAAGAAGTATATTTTTCTATTGGATTTTGCTAACTCGTTTTAAATTAGTGCCAAAAAGGTCAGAATCCTTAAACACGGTTTTCAAATCTACAATTTTAAATTTTTTAAAATTTTTTTAAAGAAATTTTAAAAAATCAACGATTCGACTTTAAGGTTTTATTGAGAATAAATATATTGGAGATTAAAAATTACAAAAATTGTAGGAATTGCTTTTTTCATTTGGCTGGGGCAGAGATTTTATTTTAGCGCATTTCGAGAAAACAGTGATTTTTGGCATTTATTTAGCTTTTAGGCAAGTTTTTCTTTTTCCTTCTTTTAATTCCAAATGATTTTGGACGGAATATAATAACACAAGATTAAATACTTCAATCCTGAAAATTAGGGCAAAATATAAATACATGAAATTGCCCCTATGTAAGGTGAGAGATAAAATTTTAGGAGATTTTAATTTTTTTTAACATATTAATATAACAGATATTCCCGAGCGGATATTAATGAAACTTCTTTTTATTCTTTTTCTAGGTCTAAAAATAATATTTCTAATTTAATTTTAGAAAATTAACCCTTAAGCACCCTTTGCTTTTTAAGGCAGAAGACTTTGAATCCTGGGCAAGACGGGGTAATAGCTATTGGAGTGCACCTTTTACCAGAGACTATAAATATCTCCACCGATTGCCCCAATATTATTGAAATTTGCGCAGCAATAAGAGCATTAAAGAACAACAAATCGCCTGGTGTAGACAATATATCCCCAGAGTTGTTGAAAATTGACGCAACAACGAGTGCCCATTTACTCACGCCTATTATTAACCAGTTCTGGTGTACGGAGCTCCTCCCAGAGGAGCTTTCTGAAGGTGTTATTGTAAATTTACCAAAAAAAGGGGACCTAACAGCTCGTAAAAATTGGAGAGGCATTACGCTTTTGAGTATGATCAACAAGGTGATCGCACATATATTAAATAAAAGACTGTCAAGCTGTCTTCTTCCTGAGCTTAGAAAGGAACAAGCCGGTTTCTGTACTCATAAATCCTGTGTCGATCATATTAACAGCTTAATAGTGATCATAAAGCAATCTGTAGAATGGAGATCACCTTTGTACCTAACGTTTATAGACTTCGAGAAGGATTTTGACACCCTAAATCACGCAGCCATATGGGACGCGTTGGAATATAAAGGTATACCTACCAAGCTAATAAGACTTATTAAAGGTCTATATGAAAACGCTACCTGTCGAATTCTTCACGAAGGACAACTAAGCAATAAAATAAATATTAACTCCGGTGTACGGCAAGGGTGTGTATTATCACCATTGCTTTTTAACTGTGTGCTTGACGTAGTAATGAATAAGGCAACATCCCATAGAAGAGGAATTACTTGGGGTCTCCAAGGCAGACTGGAGGACCTTGACTATGTTTATGACATTTGTCTACTTACCCACACCTTTTCAGACATGCAATCTAAGTTATCACTAGTCCAGGAAACTGCATCACATGTTGGCTTAAAAATAAATATCGGCAAAACAAAAATAATGCGAGTAAATGTAAATAACGAGCAAACATTAACCATTCAGAATCAATCGCTTGATGAAGTAGAATCATTCTGTTACCTGGGAAGCATATTGGACAAAAGTGGCGGATCCAAAGCCGATATATCTAACAGTATAAACAAAGCCCGGCAAGCTTTCGGCCAACTCAAGTCAGTGTGGAACTCTTCACATATATCAAGAAGGACGAAGCTAAGGATATTCAACTCCAATATAAAATCCACACTGTTGTATGGATGCGAGACGTGGAAAGCAGCACCTCGCGACATACATTCCATACAAGTTTTTGTGAATAAATGCTTAAGGAAGATTCTACACATATTCTGGCCTAGAACAATTTCAAATTGCCGACTCTGGTCAGAAACTGGTCAACAACCTATCCAAATTGAAATCCGCAAACGCAAATGGAATTGGATTGGACATACATTACGTAAACAACCCAATGATATTGCTAAACAAGCTATAGACTGGAACCCGCAAGGCAGTCGACGTATAGGAAGACCAGCACACACCTGGAAACTGCAAATTGAAACCGAAATATCCAACTTAAACCTTCGTTGGAATGAAATCAAACACCGTGCATCAGATCGAACGTATTGGGATAATCTTGTTGCGGCCCTATGCTCCTTGCAGCAGTAAAAGGAACAAATATATATTAATTATAGAGATATGAAATCAAAACTTACACTACTCACCGGTAGGGGGCGCTGAAATTTAATAGCACCTGAGCAACTATTTAGTATCACTTTAGTATCAGCTGAGCCTATATTTAAAAACTCAAAAATTGCTGAAAACTGTGCAAAATAAGAAAAAATCAAACGCAAAATATGTAGAAATAATAAAATTTAAGAATTCTTTTTTTTATTTGCTTTTTTGTTTGTTATTATGTCAATTTAAGCCCAAATTAGTTTGGAAGTATCGTAAAAAAAGTAACGTATCATTCACATAATGAATAAAAAAGAGTATAAAAAATAAAAATATTGTATTTTTTATCTTTTTCTTGTGCATAGAATTAAATGTCAAGTAATAAAATAGAAAATTTCTATTTTCAACAGAACTTTTTTACGATTTTACTTGACTACAGTTTCAATGCATAGAAAAAGTATAAAAATATATTTCTATATTATTTTAACATATTGAATTGATTACAGATACGTTTTTTTACTTTACGATTAGACTAATGAAGCCTTTAAATAAAAAAAGAAAATTGTCAATTTTTTGAACAAAGTGCCTTCTAGTGATAACGATGTCGTTATAACTTTTGTTTTTGGCGATGCCTGCTTTTACTCTTGATTAATAAGTACTTTTATTGAAGAGAATAAATCGCAATATCTTGCAATGACAAAGTGGTGTTTTTATGCCTGCCTTTCATATCAAAGAATAGCTCAGCGGTAGAGAGCTAGATTAGCAATCTTGAGGTCGCAAGTTCAATACCCGCTGGCGGCAATAAAAAACTTTTGTAAAATAAAAAAATATAATTTTTTTTGTGAGGAATTTTTTTAATTTTAATTGGTGAAAAAGGGCTTCCTTTCCACTCTTCAAAAAGTACTGAAAAAATGTTGAAATGGGAGTACTCCTCTCCTATGATAACTCAATGTTAAAATCATTAATGCTTATGTTAAAAAAGAAGTACATCTAGATCATCAATTGTATTGCTTTTTCTACTGCTGGGTAGCTTCTTTAAAATTATAAGAATCTATAAATTTAGGTTCTTAAAAATAAAAAAATTAAAAATGCTACCAAGTCTTAAAAATTCTTGGCTTTTCTCTTTCAAATGTAAACAAAATTATTTGTCATAAAAATATTTGAAATTTTAATATTTTTAATTTGGTAAAATATCAAAAATAACAAATGCTAACAAAAGAATTATGTGTTTGTTAGTAAAGGTAGAGAAGGGAACACAAAATAATTGCTATACTTTACATTCCGACGCAGTCCAAATACGTAAATAGATTTCATACAAAGGTGGCCCAAATATTTATATTTCATTTCTCTACATAAAATGAAACGAAAGTCACATTAGTAGGGATAGTCGTTTTCTTTGCAATCTTCAGAACAATATTATTCACCAACGATTAAAGAGTCAATTCTTTACTGTGTTTATAAAGCGGCCTATATACGAGCAAGCATGCTGTCCAGCTTGTTTGACAAACAAAAAATGGTTTTTGGAATACACCGTCAAGCATGCTGTAAAATGTGACTTCAAAACCACAAAACCAACACAGCGGATGATAATGACAAAATTATTTTTATTAATTTTTTTCTTGGAATTTCATTTTTGAATTTCTGTTTTTACATTTTTCAGTTTATTTATTACCGTTATCCATTTCTTGTCACAAAATAACTTATTAAAAGTGTAAAATTCTCCAATGTTTGATTATTTTTTGCATTAGACGGTAAAGCGTGTTTGTCAAACTTGCCGAAAAATTAAAAAAAAATTTGTTTTTCGTCCAACATGCTTGACGAACCGTCAAATTAGACTTTACATGATCAAATTCATACAGCCGGCCAGCAAGCTGTACAGTAGACCGTACCTCAAAAAAAAAAAAGTTCTCCGTACACCCTCCAATATGATGTATTTTTGGAAGGCGATTTCAAAAAAAAAATATTTTTTTTTGGGTCGCCATTTTTAATTTTTTGTTATAGCTTTGGCATTTGAAATCGGATTTTAAAGTGTGATATATCGATTTTTTTGCCTCGAGGAGACCAGTGATTTGCTATATAGTAAAAATCCAATTAAAAAAAATTTAAAAAGGCAACCCCTACGTTCGGCAACCAATATATAAAAAAAATTTCTACTGGGTTTAGCGAAAAACTTCCTTAGCAAAAGTTTAATGATTTTTTGCGAGCTTTAATTTTCTGACATTAGAGTGCTACATTAGGGTGGTAGCAACGGAGATCTGGTGGGTAACTACTAGAACGGGATACTTGAGGTCAAAATGTCCTTAGAGCAAAACACTGGTCTCCTCGAGGGAAAAACATCGATGTATCATACTTTAAGATCCGATTGTAAATACCAAAGATATAACGAAAAATGTAAAATAGCGACCCCTACGTTCGGCAAAAAAAAATAAAAAACTTTTTTTTGAAACCTCCTTACAAAAATACTTCATATTGGAGGGTGTACGGCGCACTTTTTTTTTTGCCTGTAATGTGGTACGCTCTACTGTACAGCATGCTTATGAATCACCAACAATTTATTTGAAAGTGGAGCGAAATTAAGTAAGGGTGTTGCCAGAATAAAACGAAAAATTTACAAACGGTTATTTTACGATTAAGTATGAATGATATTTTCTAATAAAGGTTTATTAAGAAAAATGTATACTTAAGAAATTGTAAAACTTAATGCAAAATAAGGAAATGTACATAGGCTCTAATGCATAAAATTTTCTTAATTTTGTGTTAAGGAATACAATTGCGTAAAGTATTATTTTTCCTTATTAAACGTTTATTAAAAAATGTCATGCATAATCGTTAAATAACAGTTTGTTAATTTCTCGTTTTATTCTGGCAACACCCTAATTCAATATGTCTCCCCTATCAAATAAATTGTTAGTGATTCACAAAGTTAGTAAACGATTGGCTTGTTATTCATACACTTATAAAAAAAAGTTAGCACAAAAGTCTGTCAAATGCGTTCTGGCGCAAATGAACTGATTTTTTCCGTTATTTTGTCTTAAAATTTAGGATTGAACTAATATTTTTGTAAATCCCATTTAGCATAACAATTACTTTCATCCGTATTTAAACTAACTTTGCATCCAAATTTTTAGTAATTTATGTTTCTTAATTTTACAAATTTTTCAGCTAATTTAAACCCCAATTATTTCCCAAAGTTTATATTTTTGTGTCTCTGCTATCAATATCACATAGAGATGGCGCTATATTTTCATAATTTTTTATTATATAATCACAAAATGGCTTATATCTGGGAAACTAAGCGAGATAGAGCAAAATGGACAAAAATTCGATATTACGAACTTATCAATCTTTATGAGCAACCTATACTCCCAAAAGCAAATGTGGGCCTGTCTCCGGACAGATCCGTAGAGCCCGAAAACCAAGAATGTCAGCGACATTTTAGCAGAAATTTTCAGTTAAATCAGGTAATGTTTCTGTTGCATTTAGCTCAAATTTCTAAGATAAGTTAACTAGAATTGTCTGTGTATTTAGCAGTGTGTAAAATTTAGCTTACCTAAATTTAGCAGACCATAATTCTAAACTTGATTGAAAATTCTGATGGCGGAAATACAGGTACTATTTCCTGTTATTTTAGCAGACTTTTGAACTGTTTGTACGGGCTTTTTTTTATGAGTATAGGTGAATAATAGCTGTCTTTTCGCTCATACCTATCAACGTTAAGTATTTAAAGCAAATCTACGTTTAACCACTTGAAGTATAAAAAAATTATAAACAGGTAATGTTTATAATAGTTACGGCATAATGGAACGTATGCCACCAAAACTTTTTAGGAAGTAACGAGAAGAAGTTATATGCGAAAATCTATAAATGTTGAGTTTTCAACGTTGATAATTATCCACGTTGTAAGTTAACGTGCATACGAAAAGTAATGTATCAGTTTTCATCTCAAACACGTTTTCGTGAACTTTGAGTTTTTTTCTGAGTAAACGGATATACCCAGTAAAATTTTTGGAACCCGTTCTAAAATTACTAGTTCTAGAACTACTTCTCAGGGATAACTACATATTCTCGAATAGCACCCTTGGAACTAGTGACAGTGCAACTAGTTCTAGAACCCATGCAAAGGAGTCATATTTACCATTTTAACTACATCCTTAGAATGTTTTGCGAACTAGTGATTTAGAACTACCCAGTCAGAAAAATACAAACGGGAAAGCGGTGGCAAAGCACTTTAACAGGTGGTACAAGTATTGGCAAAAAGTGCTTTCCCATTCCCAAAATGATAACATCATTAGACAAAAGGACCGGCTGTTCAAAAAGCGCCGGAAAAGCACTGGAGGAACAAAATTTTTAAACGTTGGCAAAACGCTGGCAAAACCGATAAATAGGTGGTCTGGAAATATATTTTCCAAAATAAAATTAAAAAAAAGTTCATATGTATTTTTTTGACCCTGCCGTGATTTGAACCCAGGCCGTCAGATTGGCAGACGATTGCTCTACCCACTGAGCTAACGAGACATATAATATTTAATGGCTAAACACATAAATGAGTGATAATTGCTGGACAACTACTGGCTGTGCCAAAATGCTAGTACTGGCAAACAATTTTTAGTAACTAGTATGCCAGTGTTTGGATGGCAAAAAAAAGTTGGTTTTGAAGGAGCTTTCCCACAAACAAAAAAATTGATTTTATAAAACAAAAAAAATTTTAAATTAAAAAAAATCCCAAAAAATTTTTTTGCTTGCAACCGGATTTGAACTCGGAACCTTCCGACTACAAACATTTTTTAACGAAGCGTCAGCATTTTTATAAAATCATTGGTTTTCCAGTGAATTGATTTTTGTACGCCTGGTAGCATTGGCTAGGTAGCACTGGATAACCACTGGTTGCAAACCTTGGCATATCACTCTAAGCCAATTCTTTGCCAGTGGTTATTTTTATAAACCACCGAAATTTTTGTAAAAAAAATACTGGTAAAACGCTTTTCGCAAACGCTGGCAAAGCGTCCCAAATGAGTGTTCTGCCAGTCATTTATTTTTAATACCATGGTCACCCAGTGGTATGCCAGTGCTTGATTTTTTGTACCACTGGCGATTTCTGACTGGGTAGTTATACATAACTTCTACATCGATTCCCAGAATATAATACTAGTTCCAAACAAGCTCCGTAGAGTTATTTGAAAAACTTTTTAATATTTCTTTTTTCTTAAATTAATCGAACACGTAATTTATGCCGACGATGCAGTTTTATTCACGAAACACAATAATAATAACAAGGTAAAAGAGATTTTTTCTAATACCCTAAGAGATATTGATACCTGGTGCCTAACATCCGGAGCCAAGCTTTCTATAGATAAATGTAACTTATTACATATTTGCAAAAAACATAATTGCAGTATCTTTGATCTAGAATACAAAAATGTAAAAATAAAACAAGTTGATTCTCTACGTATTCTGGGTATTATCTTTGACAAAAGCTTCAATTTTAAAGAACATTGTCTATATCTTAGGAAAAGCTTAAACGCAAGATTAAACATAATAAAATATCTAACTTCTAAAAACTTTCGGATTCATATATCAACAATGATAAACATAACTCGGTCAATTATACTCTCCAAAATAGACTACGCGCTTCCAATCTATGGATGGTGTGCCCCTTCTAATATCAAATTAATTCAGGCCCCATATCATGCTGCTGTTCGACGTAGTATCGGAGCTTTCCGCACCAGTCCTATAATAAATATATTGGCCGAAGCCGGAATGCCCTCTATTGAAAATAGAACTTTACTCTTAACACACAAATTAATACCAAAATTATTGGTCTGTCGGACTAAAATATTATTCCAGGAAGTCACAAAAGCTATTAAATATAAAAGAACTCCTAAACGTCATTCTTCTATAACAAAATGCATCAATCTCTCACGGAATCTTTCATTAGAAATTCGACCAAAATACATCAAGAATCTAACAGAACCCCCATGGCTTCTCCCTAAAACCTCTTTAATTCTGGCAATGGTCGATCTACCCAAATCTTCAACCCCTCCTGTTGTATACCAACAAATTTTTAATAATATGGCCGACTCCTTTATTTGCCTTAATTGGAAGCTACTATTCACCGATGGATCTAAATCAAACAACTTCACCACTTTCGCAACAGTGGAACAAAGCGGTAAACTAATTAATTCGGGTTTCATCAATAACAACTGCTCAAACTTCACTGCTGAAGCATTAGCAATATTACTTGCTGCTCAATTTGCCTCAAAAACACAGCCAAGCTATATAATCTGCACCGACAGTCTCTCTTCAGTTATGGCCATACAAAATTCTCTGTACGACTCACCTATAATCAACCAAATAAGAAACATCTGTATAAAATATTCAAGCCAAATTAAAATAATATGGGTTCCTTCCCACGTTGGCATTCCTGGCAACGAGTACGCCGACAATGCAGCTGAAGAAGCAAAACGTAGACCACTGCTGAAATTCCAAACATGGGAAAACCAAGATATATCAAACAGCATCTCTTCATACTTTAAGATCTTAAATATTCAAAAATGGTCGAACTACCAGCATGACTACAAAACTATTAATCCAACGGGGGACAAAGCAATCTACCCAAAAAATTGTTACATAAACGAAACTAACACTATAGTACGCCTCAGAATGGGACACTGTAAATTCTCCTACAAATATCTACTGGAAAAAACTGCAGCACCACATTGTAATTCATGTAATGTAAAGCTTAACGTTACTCACATTCTAGATGAGTGTCGCAAGTACAATTCCTCCAGAAATAATATTTTCGGATCTTATCTTCCATCTGATCTCTTAAAAAACATCTGTGATATTAATGTAAAATTAATATGTAAATTCATTCAAGAAAATAGTATGCAAAACCAAATATAATCTTAATTTTTTTTTAAGACCGAGTCGAAAGCCTTTGTTGCTAGTACTCTTGTTTTTACCTTATTAGTTACAATAATTGTATTATGTAATTAATAAATAAATACCCGAGTAAAAAAAATTATATATAATCATATGTGGCATATATTACAATATATAATTAGACATGTGGTTATGTATATCCATATATAATTATATATGACGTTTTTTCCGAAAAATTTTCCTTATATTATGCCATATATAATTTCATCTAATTAGATATCGGCCTTCATAATATTAGATATGGCATATATAATTATATATTACATAACATGGTTGATCTTATTGCATATATAGTTATATATAGAACTATATCTTAATATATATGGTGGCATTTTAGCAATATATAATTATATATGGTATCATTTAAACAATATATAATTATATATGGTGACAGTTAAACTAGATATTATCATATATGGTGCCATTTAAACAATATATGGTCATATATGGTACCTCATAAACAAAATCTTTAATTCAGTTCCAGATATGATAATATATGGTACTATATATAGTGCGATATATATTTATATATGGTGTTATTTAAGTTATATATTATCATATATGGTGCCATTCAAACCATATATTATCATATATGGTGCCATTCAAACCATATATTATCATATATGGTACCATTTAAACCATATATTATCATATATGGTGCAATTTCAACAATATATGCCCATATATGGTACCTCATGAACAATATTTTTAATACAGTTCCACATATGATAATATATGCTACCATATATAGTGCCATATATATTTATATATGGTGTTATTTAAGCAATATATTACCATATATGGTGCCATTTAAACCATATATTATCTTATATGGTGCCATTTCAACAATATATGCTCATATATGGTACCTCATAAACAAAATCTTTAATACAGTTGCAGATATGATAATATATGCCACTAAATCTAGTGCCATATATATTTATATATGGTGTTATTTAAGCAATATATTAGCATATATGGTGCCATTTAAACCATATATTGTCATATATGGTGCCATTTCAACAACATATGCTCATATATGGTACCTGATGAACGACAGTTTTAATACAGATGCAGATATGATAATATATGCTACCATATATAGTACCATATACTTTGATATATCGTATCATTTAAACAACCCGAGGAAAAATAGTTACATATAGTCATATATGTGATTAAGTTATATCTGTATAAATATACAGTTTCATCCGAAGAATGGGCCGATATATTTTTATCAATTGTTTATCAATTTTTATCTAAATGTATCAGTTTAGATCTGACCTGATTAAAATATGTGTTAATCAGATGAAATTGTATCAGATTTTTGACCTGATACAATTTTATCGGTTTGATCGTAATTGGTTCCATTTTATATAAATAAAATATAATTGTATCCGACATTTACCTTATACAATTGTATCAAAGTTTTAAACTGATATCAGGTCAAAATTGGGATATAACTATATAATTTTGTATACAAATATATCTATTTGGACCTAAACTGATACCATGTAATATAAACCAATAAAATTGTATCAGGTCAAAAATCTGATACAATTTCATCTGATTAACACATAATTTAATCAGGTCAGATCTAAACTGATGCAATTAGATAACAACTGATACAAATAAGAACTGATACAATTTTATCGGGCCATTTTTCGGATCAAATGGTATATGGATGAATCTAAGTTATATATTACCATATAAAGCTCCATATTGGTGCCATTTAAACAATATATTGTCATATATGGTGCCATCATATATGGTAACTCATCAGCAACTACAATATTAACTGTATTTCAGAAGCCATTAATTGTATTTCAGAAATTTTAAATGTATTTTAGAAATTATGGAATGTATTTCAGAAATTTATTAATTGTATTTCAGAAATAATCAAATCCATTTCAGAACTTGTTGATGGTTTATCAGAGAAATTTTTCTAGAGAAAAATTTCTAAATTACATTTCATAATTTCTGAAATACAATTGATAAAACTGAAATTCAATTGACTAGTTCTGAAATACAATTCATAAATCTGAAAAATAATTGATAAGTTCTGAAATACAATTGATAAAACTGAAATTCAATTGATTATTTCTGAAATACAATTGATAAATCTTAAAAACAATTGATACAATTGGAAATGGTGTAGAGCGTTAAAAATATGTAAATAAAATTATTTAAAAAAAAAATTCAATTTAATAAAAAAAATATAATTTTATAAAAACATTTATAGAAAATAAAATTATAATTTTATAAAAAGAAATTTTTTTGAATGGGGGAAATGTTTTTAGTTGATGTGTTATTTTTAAGTAAATGAATGTTAATTTAGTTTGACTCAAGATCATAAATTAATATCACTTTCTGTTTAAATTATTTTCAAATCAAAGAAAGATGATACAATTTTTACAAGTAAATTACAAAGAATAAAAATTATTGAAAAAATTTCGATAAGACCAGCAAGGAGAATGCGCATTTTTATAAAAAAAAAATGCATAGCCGTGAAAGGTATCGAACTCGAGACCTTCTGAGTTTAAACCTTATTTTAACAAAATATTGTAATTTTTATAAAATCAGTGCTCTTCCAGTGTATTATTTTTTGAACTATTGTCAATATCTGTCTGGGATCTTATTTAATCCCAAATAAATGGAGATCTTACGTAGTACCCAAATATAATGCGGGATCTAATTTTAGGTGTCATTTTTCTGGATAGTTTTAGATGTCAATCTCCAAATATATTGCTGTTTCTAATTCGATCTGCAATTTATGGGATAAATTAGGATCCTACCAAATCCCCAAATATATCACTGGATTTAATTCGATCTGAAATTTATCGGAAAAGTTAAGATCTTACGCAATCCCGAAGTATTTTACTGGATCTAATTTTATCTGTAATTTTTTGGATAAATTTAGATCTTACTTAATCCCCAAATATATTGCTTGATCTAATTCGATCTTCCATTTTTCGGATCAAATTAGATATAAGTTTATCCACAAATATATTGCCACTTTTTCGGATCAAATTAGATCTAAGTTTATCCACAAATATATTGCTAGATCTAATTAGATCTGCCAAAATTGAGATCAAATTAGATCTATGTTTATCCCTAAATATATTGCTGGATCTAATTCGATCTGCCACTTTTTCGGATCAAATTAGATCTAAGTTTATCCACAAATATATAGCTGGATCTAATTCGATCTGCCATTTTTCGGATCAAATTAGGTCTTACTAAATCCCAAAATATATTGCTGGATTTAATTTGATCTGCCAATTTTCTATTCAATTTATATCCAAGTTTATCCACAAATATATTGCTGGATCTAATTCGATCTGCCATTTTTCGGATAAATTTAGATCTAAGTTAATCCACAAATATATTGCTGGATCTAATTTGATCTGCCATTTTTCAGATCAATTTATATCTAAGTTTATCCACAAATATATTGCTGGATCTAATTCGATGTGCCATTTTTTGGATCAAATTAGATCTAAGTTTATCCCCAAATATATAGCTACATCTAATTCGATCTGCCACTTTTTCGGATCAAATTAGATATATGTTTATCCACAAATATATTGCGGGATCTAATTTGATCTGCCAAAATTGAGATCAAATTAGATCTAAGTTTATCCCCAAATATATAGCTGTATCTAATTGGATCCGCCATTTTTCGGATCAAATTAGATCTAAAAATATCCGCAAATATATAGCTGGATCCGCCAATTTTCGGATCAAAATAGATCTAGGTTTATCCCCAAAGATATCACTGGACCTCCCAATTTTGAGATATAACTTCATCTTAGTTTATCCCCATATATACAATGGGATCTAATACGATATGATTGGATACACCCAATTTTGAGATCTAATTGGATCAGCTAGATATTACAGCAGATCTTAAACAATATCAAATTGGATATAATTAGATATTGCGCGAGATCAATTTTTTTTACTCGGGTAAATAAATTAACAAAAAAATGCTCTGAAAATGATTCCTATCAAAATGGAAAACATCTCAAGAACTGTGCATAAAAATAACCGTTAAAGAAAGGAATTTATGTTTTCTCGGTTGGTAGTTTTTCGAAATGAATACTTAAAATCAGATGTTTTCTCATACAAAATAGGTCTGTTATCGCGAGTACCCGCGGGAGGCCAAATTACATGAATTTACACACAATGCTGACAGTAGAAACGCTTTGTGGTAAAATTGAGTACCCGCGGTAAACTCCTGGGAGTAAAGCTAATAGAAACAGAATATAAATAGAAGATATTCACTATATGTTAGTCTTATATTAAAGGGGCAAGCTATATATAAATAAAATGTATAACGTCTCCAAATCTGATTCGTTCCAATTTTCGGGGTGAAGGTATCTTCGTCTACATTTGGAAAATTTTAATGGAAATTCTTTTCATATGTTACATGCACCTATACGAATGTGTAAAAAAAAATGGTTTGAACAAATCTTTTTTTTTTCGTTTAAAATATTTTTTTGCAAAACTAATTGTTCCTGAAACTGTTTCAGTATGATTAAATAATTTGTTTTAAAACTGATCTACATAAGGGATTAATGCTCTTTGATGGCTTCCTGGAACTAGTTCTGAGGGTGACAATTTCATACAAAAATCACGGATTCAAGAATACGTTCTAGAATCGTTCCGTAGAACTAGTACCTGTTCCTCAAACCATTCCCTAGAACTAGTACTAAGGGTGACAATTTCAAATAAAAATCATGGGTAACAGTGCCAAAGTAGAACTAGTACTGGACTAAAGAACTAGTTGTAGAATTAGTTCTGGAACTGATACATGTTTTGCTGGGTAGTTAAGTCGAAAACACTGCTAATGTTGTTTTGAAGAATTTATCAATAAAAATAATTTAAAATAAATCAAAACATGACAAAAACAATTTTTATACATATCTTGGTTATGTAATACTCGTAGTTTAAAATAATATTTTAAAAAAGAGAGTTTAATATTACGAATACTGAATGCAGGGGTATGGCATCACCAAAAAAATTAGTTATAAAAACATTGTTATCACTAGATGGCACTTTGTTCAAAAAATTGATAATTTTCTTTTTTAACTTCAATTTATATAATAACAGACAACAAATGAATAAAACAAACGGATATCGCAAATTTTATTATTTGAATATATTCGCATTTGTTTTTTTCTTATTTTGAGCAGTTTTTCAATTCTTAAATATAGGCTCAGCTGATACTAAATTGATACTAAATAGCTGCTCAGGTAATACTAAATTACAGCGCCCTCTATCGGTGAGTAGTGTAAGTTTTGGTTTCCTATCTCTATAATTAATAGTCTCTGACTGAATGTATTCGAATGACGATTATGTTTTGATTAAATCAACATCACAATTTTGTTTAATTTATTTTGTATTTTAGTTGTACACCAATTTGTGAAAATTTAATGACAAAACGCTTAAATGGTGCAATTGTTCCATATTTTTTTTAATTTGTTAGATATAAAATGTTGGATTTTACATAGTCTTGGGTAAATGACCATTCAAAAAGTCTTTAAATAGGTATAAACTCAATACTTATGGTTTTAACTGAGACTTTTATTTTCCAAATTTTACGAAACGTTTATTTGAGGCATGACCCTATTTTCGGATTTTGTTTTTGTCTCTACAAATTAAGGAATGTAGACAGACATGACAACCTCTTCTCTGGAGAGGGGCGCACCGCCTTAACAGATTGTTAAATTTTTCGTTATTAAATGAATTATGCATACTGTTTTTCCCAATTGAATTAAACAGTTTAGAAACTTTATGCATTCGGCTGTTAATATTTTATCGATCAAAGATCGACATTATACACTGTACTTCTGTTACTGAATTTTTAATGTTTCTGGCTTTATGTACACTACACAAAGGGAATTTTGCTGGGCGAATTTTAATAAAATTTTTCAGTAAACTATGAAGTTTGCTTCACAAAATAAATGAAAAAAATTCTTAAATTTGATGAGAAAATTTCATATATTTTATGATTCTAGATTTAGTGAAACTTTTTCATTGGGTGTATGAAACTTTTAATAAATAAAATGACATTTTTCACAATATTTTATGAAAAATTCCATTAATTCAATAAAATGTTTCAGTGGACGAGTTCCGAGTTGAAACTTCATTGGTTCTATACAGAAATTTATTAAGTGATCCCAGTGTAGGATGCTAAAAAATATTTTTTTTCGTGTATCGGGTAGACGTGCTGCATCGGCTCTGAAGTCTGAAAAAGGCACTACAAAGGGAAAATATGAAGAATAATATCAAGAAGTTTCATGAATAACCCCTAAGGAATATCTGTTCTATTAATACGTTTTAGAAAAAAAATAAAATCTCAAAAAATTTGACTTTTGACCTTAAATAGGGTCTATTTATTGGATCTCCATTTTGCCCTAATTAGAGGATTAAAGTATTTGTTCTCATGCTGTAATAATCCAGTCAAATCAGGAGCGGATCCAGGATTCGCTCAAAGGGGGGCGGGGGGCTAAACATTTTTTATATCTTATATGGTAGTAATATCTATAGATATTTTATGAACTAGAAGTAGAGGTTTTAATACATGTTTTAGCATAGGTTTACCAAGTTGTTCCAAAGAGTACCCAACAAGGGTTCGAAAAAATCTGTTTAACCCCATTTTTTGTCAGTGAAAATCTGTTTCATTAGTGTGGTCCTCTATCTTCGTTAACGACTTTATCAATATAGCTTAAGTTATATTATAGCAATATAATATAACTTAAGACAACTGTCGTCGGTTGAGTTAAAGTAAAGCTTATTCGGTAATTTTTTATAAGAACCAACAAAATTAATTTGAGTTTTAGTTGTTATGAAAATGTAAGATTTAACCAAAAAATTGTTAACATAAACTTAGAAAAATTTGCTGTTAACGATATATTTTCTATATTCGACAATTTTTTTCGTTAACTATCAAATTTTATCACTAACAAGTTAAAAAATCGCAGTACAGTATCCGAACTATTTTTAAGAGAAAATATCTCTAATATCGCAAACTTAATACGTTTCAAAATCATTTAAAAATTAAATAATATTTTCATAGCAAACACAATGGGGATTCTGATACGACAAAAATTCTCACAATATGATAATAGGATAATAGAAAAATTACTGCAATTCCTACAACTTTCATATCAAATCTAGAATATAAAAAATGTTCCAGTATCAATAAGTTTTTCGAATACAAAAATGTTTCCAAATCTAATAGGCTTAATATAGAATCGGTGCCTAACGGGCAGTTTTATAATCAGAACTAGCATCTTTAAAAATTTCTTATTAAAGTAGGGCATACACGTTCAACATTATTGATAAATTTTCCAAAAATCAACCAATCGGAACATTTTACTTTTAAATACTTTGTTCTGATAGGTTGATTTTAAAAACATTGAATAATAATAATGAACGTGTAAGTTTGCTTTAACAAATATTTAAAAAAAAAACAAAATTTCTTACTTAAAAATATATAGAAAAAACCCGATCAAAAAAATATTATATCTAGAATATGTAGCCATATCTCATTTGATATTGATCGACATATGATCTTATCCAAGTTCCCTCAAATATATTACAGGATCAAATTAGATCCAAATAGATCTCAAAATTGGGAGATCCAATAATATCCAATAATATCAAATTAAGATCCTGATGGATCCCAAAATATCCCATGGGATTAATTTACATCCAATTAGATGCAAACGGATAAGCTAATTTTGGCAGATCGAATTGGATAATTTGAGATAAAAATTTATCCTATGATATATTTGGAATTATTTAAATTTTAAAAAAATTTAAAAAATAACACAAAAAATTAAAAAAAAAATTTATTATTTAAAAAATATTTATTTCATTAAAAAAAAAACAAAAAAAAAATGCCGTCGGCAGGATTTGAACCCAGGTTGCTGGCGATGTAGTCGGCCACTTAACTCACTCAGCCAAACACTGCTATATAACATGACTGACTATATGAGACAACATTGTTCGTGTTACCGAGTAATATATAATTATATAAATTTATATATATAGATGACTTAGAAAAAATAAATTAATAACATCCTTTCAAAAAAACAAAAATTAAAAATCTTAAATGTTTTCCACTGACGGAAATTTTTTGGTGAATAAGATAAAAAAAAATGTTTGTTGAAGGGTCAAGGCACCGATTTATAAGGCTCAAAAATCTAAATATCAACAGTCTGTATTTGCGAAATTAATAATGGGATAAGAGCAGTATACATGTTATTTAAAAGGTAATATAAATGTATTTTAAATAAGGTATGACATATACATAACCCGAGTAAAAAAAATTGATCTCGCGCAATATCTAATTATATCCAATTTGATATTGTTTAAGATCTGCTGTAATATCTAGCTGATCCAATTAGATCTCAAAATTGGGTGTATCCAATCATATCGTATTAGATCCCATTGTATATATGGGGATAAACTAAGATCAAGTTATATCTCAAAATTGGGAGGTCCAGTGATATCTTTGGGGATAAACCTAGATCTATTTTGATCCGAAAATTGGCGGATCCAGCTATATATTTGTGGATATTTTTAGATCTAATTTGATCCGAAAAATGGCGGATCAAATTAGATCCAGCTATATATTTGGGGATAAACTTAGATCTAATTTGATCTCAATTTTGGCAGATCAAATTAGATCCCGCAATATATTTGTGGATAAACGTATATCTAATTTGATCCGAAAAAGTGGCAGATCGAATTAGATGTAGCTATATATTTGGGGATAAACTTAGATCTAATTTGATCCAAAAAATGGCACATCGAATTAGATCCAGCAATATATTTGTGGATAAACTTAGATATAAATTGATCTTAAAAATGGGAGATCAAATTAGATCCAGCAATATATTTGTGGATTAACTTAGATCTAAATTTATCTGAAAAATGGCAGATCGAATTAGATCCAGCAATATATTTGTGGATAAACTTGGATATAAATTGAATAGAAAATTGGCAGATCAAATTAGATCCAGCAATATATTTGTGGATAAACTTAGATATAAATTGATCTGAAAAATGGGAGATCCAGCAATATATTTGTGGATTAACTTAGATCTAAATTTATCTGAAAAATGGCAGATCGAATTAGATCCAGCAATATATTTGTGGATAAACTTGGATATAAATTGAATAGAAAATTGGCAGATCAAATTAGATCCAGCAATATATTTGGGGATTAAGTAAGATCTAAATTTATCCAAAAAATTACAGATAAAATTAGATCCAGTAATATACTTCGGGATTGCGTAAGATCTTAACTTTTCCGATAAATTGCAGATCGAATTAAATCCAGTGATATATTTGGGGATTTGGTAGGATCTTAATTTATCCCATAAATTGCAGATCGAATTAGAAACAGCAATATATTTGGAGATTGACATCTAAAACTATCCAAAAAAATGACAGCTAAAATTAGATCCCGCATTATATTTGGGTACTACGTAAGATCTCTATTTATTTGGGATTAAATAAGATCCCAGACAGATATTGACGATAGTTCAAAAAATAATACACTGGAAGAGCACTGATTTTATAAAAATTACAATATTTTGTTAAAATAAGGTTTAAACTCAGAAGGTCTCGAGTTCGATACCTTTCACGGCTATGCATTTTTTTTTATAAAAATGCGCATTCTCCTTGCTGGTCTTATCGAAATTTTTTCAATCATTTTTATTCTTTGTAATTTACTTGTAAAAATTGTATCATCTTTCTTTGATTTGAAAATAATTTAAACAGAAAGTGATATTAATTTATGATCTTGAGTCAAACTAAAATAACATTTATTTACTTAAAAATAACAGATCAACTAAAAACATTTCCCCCCATTCAAAAGAACTTCTTTTTATAAAATTATAATTTTATTTTCTATAAATGTTTTTATAAAATTATATTTTTTTTATTAAATTGAATTTTTTTTAAAAAATATTTTATTTACATATTTTTAACGCTCTACACCATTTCCAATTGTATCAATTGTTTTTAAGATTTATCAATTGTATTTCAGAAATAATCAATTGAATTTCAGTTTTATCAATTGTATTTCAGAAATTATTAATTGTATTTCCGAAATTCACAACTGTATTTCCGAAATTATCAAACTGTATTTCAGAAATTATCAATTGTATTTCAGAAATTATGAAATGTAATTTAGAAATTTTTCTCTATTAACTATGATAAACCATCAACAAGTTCTGAAATAGATTTGATTATTTCTGAAATACAATTAATAAATTTCTGAAATACATTCCATAATTTCTAAAATACATTTAAAATTTCTGAAATACAATTAATAGCTTCTGAAATACAGTTAATATTGTAGTTGCTGATGAGTTACCATATATGATGGCACCATATATGACAATATATTGTTTAAATGGCACCAATATGGAGCTTTATATGGTAATATATAACTTAGATTCATCCATATACCATTTGATCCGAAAAATGGCCCGATAAAATTGTATCAGTTCTTATTTGTATCAGTTGTTATCTAATTGCATCAGTTTAGATCTGACCTGATTAAATTATGTGTTAATCAGATGAAATTGTATCAGATTTTTGACCTGATACAATTTTATTGGTTTATATTACATGGTATCAGTTTAGGTCCAAATAGATATATTTGTATACAAAATTATATAGTTATATCCCAATTTTGACCTGATATCAGTTTAAAACTTTGATACAATTGTATAAGGTAAATGTCGGATACAATTATATTTTATTAACAATTATTTTAATTTTTGCATTAAAAAATACAAAAATTGTCAAAATTTGTTTATTTATATAAAATTGAACCAATTACGATCAAACCGATAAAATTGTATCAGATCAAAAATCTGATACAATTTCATCTGATTAACACATAATTGAATCAGGTCAGATCTAAACTGATACATTTAGATAAAAATTGATAAACAATTGATAAAAATATATCGGGCCATTCTTTGGATGAAACTGTATATTTATACAGATATAACTTAATCACATATATGACTTTATGTAACTATTTTTCCTCGGGTTGTTTAAATCATACGATATATCAAAGTATATGGTACTATATATGGTAGCATATATTATCATATCTGCATCTGTATTAAAAAAGTCGTTCATCAGGTACCATATATGAGCATATATTGTTGAAATGGCACCACATATGACAATATATGGTTTAAATGGCACCAAATATGTTAATATATTTCTTAAATAACAGCATATATAAACATATATGGCACTATAAAGTAGCATATATTATCATATCTGGAACTGTATTAAAAATGTTGTTCATGAGGTACCATATATGAGCATATATTGTTGAAATGGCACCATATAAGATAATATATGGTTTAAATGGTACCATATATGATAATATATTGCTTAAATAACACCATATATAAATATATATGGCACTATATATGGTAGCATATATTATCATATGTGGAACTGTATTAAAAATATTGTTCATGAGGTTCCATATATGGGCATATATTGTTGAAATTGCACCATACATGATAATATATGGTTTAAATGATACCATATATGATAATATATGGTTTGAATGGCACCATATATGATAATATATAGCTTAAATAACACCATATATAAATATATATCGCACTATATATAGTACCATATATTATCATATCTGGAACTGAATTAAAGATTTTGTTTATGAGGTATCATATATGACCATATATTGTTTAAATGGCACCATATATGATAATATCTAGTTTAACTGTCACCATATATAATTATATATTGTTTAAATGATACCATATATAATTATATATTGCTAAAATGCCACCATATATATTAAGATATAGTTCTATATATAACTATATATGCAATAAGATCAACCATGTTGTGTAATATATAATTATATATGCCGTATCTAATATTATGAAGGCCGATATCTAATTAGATGAAATTATATATGGCATAATATAAGGAAAATTTTTCGGAAAAAACGTCATATATAATTATATATGGATATACATAACCACATGTCTAATTATATATTGTAATATATGCCACATATGATTATATATAATTTTTTTTACTCGGGAATATAAGCTTAGCAATCCTTTGGAAAAAATACTATTATCCAACACTTTTTCACAACTTGTTTTGTTTGTATTAAAAGTAGGAGTACAAAAATTAAAATATTGCCAAAATTGTATGTACAAATATTACAAAAAAAATCATTTCGATCTAGAAGAACTCAAATTCAGAAATTTAACGAAATTATTATATATTACGATATCTAATTATATATTTAAAATACTATTAATTGAAAACATAATTTGCAGATGCTGTTGACACACACCTTTTTAAGATCTGTAAAAAAAATATTTATAAGTAAATCTAGTTGAGTTAAAAAAAGTAAAAAAAAAAAATTTTTTTTGTACCCGAGCTGGGATTCGATAATAGTACATCAGTCACATATATAATTATGTGTGGGGTTATATATGACAATATATAATAACATTTTAAAATATTATTAATTCCAAGTTGCAGTAAACATAACTTTCAGGTGCTGTTGGCAGTAAATGGGTTAATTTTTTTAAGATCTGTTAAAAGAATATTTACAAGTAAATTAAATTGAGTTAAAAAAATAAAAAAAATTTTTTGTGCCCGAGCTGGGATTCGATAGTAGGGTCTCTCAGGTAATATGTGACAATATATATTTATATATTAAACACATAGAAAATATTACTGACGTGGGACCATATATAACCATATCTTATATCATTTAATGTAATGTATAATCATATATAAAAATATCTTACATCATACAACCAAAAAGTTTTTATAACAGGGGATATATTACTATATCTCAAAATATATGGCTTATATGCCACCATATGTGATCATATATTATGTTATATGTGGTCATTTATAATTACATATGACAACAGATCTGTCATATCTCATTATGTATAGCATATATGGTTGATATTTAATTTTATAGAAGACAATATATAAAACGAGTAAAAAGGTTAATGTCGGGCATGCCGACTATACAATACCCTACGCCAGTCTGGTGTATTTTTTGGATCCGAAATTCGAATGGGTTAAAATGGGGCTTGTGTCAAAATTTTCTATAATGTGAGTCAGCGCACCAAATTTCATTAAAATATCTTAATATTTGCGACCTGCAGTTTGTAACCAAACCAATTTTGGGGGGACCCTTATATGGGCACTAGTTCTAAACATGGACCGATGTTCACCAAAATCAATAGGCTTCGTCCTTGAGCCAACATAGATCTATGTACCAAATTTCATCAAAATATCTTAATATTTCCGACCTGCAGCGTATAAACAATATAATTTTGGTGGGACCCTTATATGGGCACTAGGTCTAAACATGGACCGATGTTCACCAAAATCAATAGGCTGTGTTATTGGGGCAACATAGGTCTGTGTACCAAATTTCATCAAAATATCTTAATATTTGCGACCTGCAGCGTATAAACAGTATAATTTTGGTAGGACCCTTATATGGGCACTAGGTCTTAACATGGACCGATGTTCACCAAAATCAAACTTGTTCGTCCTTGGGCCAACATAGGTCTGCGTACCAAATTTCATCAAAATATCTTAATATTTGCGACCTGTAGAGTGCGCACAAGATTGCATGGACAGACAGACGGACGGACGGACAGACGGACATCGAATCGAAGTAAAAAAAATTCTGAGCCGATCGGTATACTATAAGGTGGGTCTACGACCAATATTTTTTTAGTGTTACAAACATCAGCACAAACTTATAATACCCTGACCACATAGTGGTGTAGGGTATAAATATATGGTTATATAAGGTACCTTATAAGAAACATATAATTATATATGGCTATTCATGACAACATATATACTCACATATTATAAGATAAAACAAGATATTACTATATACAACTATATATACTTTTTTTTGATCGGGAAATCAACTTTTGTTCTGACTATGAAACTGGCCCTAATTACTACAACTTTTGAATAAAACGAGTAAAAAGGTTAAAGTCGGGCATGCCGACTATACAATACCCTACACCAGTCTGGTGTATTGTTTGGATCCGAAATTCGAATGGGTTAAAATGGAGCTTGTGTCAAAATTTTCTATAATGTGAGTCAGCGCACCAAATTTCATTAAAATATCTTAATATTTGCGACCTGCAGTTTGTAACCAAGCCAATTTTGGGGGGACCCTTATATGGGCACTAGTTCTAAACATGGACCGATGTTCCCCAAAATCAATAGGCTGCGTTATTGGGCCAATATAAGTCTGTGTACCAAATTTCATCAAAATATCTTAATATTTGCGACCTGCAGCGTATAAACAGTATAATTTTGGTAGGACCCTTATATGGGCACTAGGTCTAAACATGGACCGACGTTCACCAAAATCAATAGGCTGCGTTATTGGGCTAACATTGGTCTGTGTACCAAATTTCGTCAAAATATTTTAATATTTACGACCTGCAGCGTATAAACAATATAATTTTGGTAGGACCCTTATATGGGCACTAGGTCTAAACATGGACCGATGTTCACCAAAATCAATAGGCTGCGTTATTGGGCCAATATAGGTCTGTGTACCAAATTTCATCATAATATCTTAATATTTGCGACCTGCAGCGTATAAACAGTATAATTTTGGTAGGACCCTTATATGGGCACTAGGTCTAAACATGGACCGATGTTCACCAAAATCAATAGGCTGCGTTATTGGGCTAACATAGGTCTGTGTACCAAATTTCGTCAAAATATCTTAATATTTACGACCTGCAGCGTATAAACAATATAATTTTGGTAGGACCCTTATATGGGCACTAGGTCTAAACATGGACCGATGTTCACCAAAATCAATAGGCTGCGTTATTGGGCCAATATAGGTCAGTGTACCAAATTTCATCAAAATATCTTAATATTTGCGACCTGCAGCATATAAACAGTATAATTTTGGTAGGACCCTTATATGGGCACTAGGTCTAAACATGGACCGATGTTCACCAAAATCAAACTTGTTCGTCCTTGGGCCAACATAGGTCTGCATACCAAATTTCATCAAAATATCTTAATAGGTGCGACCTGTAGAGTGCGCACAAGATTGCATGGACAGACAGACAGACGGACGGACGGACGGACGGACATCGTTAAATCGAAATAAAAAAAAAATCTGAACCGATCGGTATACTATAAGGTGGGTCTACGAGCAATATTTTTTGGTGTTACAAACATCAGCACAAACTTATAATACCCTGACCACATAGTGGTGTAGGGTATAAAAAATCATTTTACAAGAAGAATGACCTAAAATTTTAAAGGCTTCCCATACGAAAAATTTGGAAACAAAAAAAGAAAATGAACAACTAACGATTTTAATGAAATTTTTCATTAAACTAATGAAATTTCCTTAACAAAATAAATAAAAAAATCTTAAAATTGATGAAAAAGCTTCATATACTTTATGAAAATTTTCAATTGAGTGTATGACACTTTTCATAAATAAAAGGTATTTCCATATATTTAGTAAGAATATTGTTCTACCTCAAGTCCAAATTCTAATATGATATGTCATATTAGATTTTATTTGTTGTTTCAAAAAGGTTGATAATTTTCATGATAGACAATACAATTATTTCGTGAGCATCCCCCCAACTCTTCAGTTGTCCGCAATAAGAAAATGATAGCTTGAGCATTACTTACGGATGAGATGGTCATCCTAAGACCATTAAATTTAAAAAAAAATATTTAAGAGGTTTTAAAAGTAGTGTAGTAGTGCACTTAAGTTTAAAAAAGAAGAAAATTGTGGTATTCACTTTAAAATAAAAGGTAAGTTTTATAGTCAGAGCTAAGCACGATTCTTTTTTTAAATATATCTTAAGCAATTTCGTTTGAAATCTATCTTTGTTCTGATAATAAAACTGACCCTAAATACTAATTTTGCGGTAAAATGCCCTAAAACACTTGTTTAATTGCAACAAATAGTTAATAGTTTCATATTAAAATTTTTGAGAATTATCTCTTGTTTACTAAATTATTCATGTTTTCCATTATAGCATTTTTTGAAAAAAAATTTGTTTGGTCCTCAAGGGGGGGGGGGGGGGGAGGGGCTTCAGCTCCCATAAATAATAAAAAACAGTTTGATATTATTCAACAGTCTGATTTTATTCAACAGTCTAATTTTATGCAACAGTCTGATTTTATTTAACAGTGAGTTTTTTTGAGCAATTAAACGTGAATAAAACATGTTCGACAGACGACTCAAACTGATCCGAACTACGCGTTCAGCTGCATGATAGTGATTATATTCAACATTGGATATTGTTGAGCGATTAAATGTGAATAAGAATTTTAGTGTATGATTAAATCAAGAAAAAAGTTGATTTTGCAGTTCTCTGTTACAAACACAATTCACTCCGAATCGTGATTCTTTAGTGGTTTTAATGGGAATTGATTTTAAAGTACCAATATTTTTAAGAAAATATACAAAAAGTCATATTTTCCCCGTTTAATCCGTTTTTCATATTTCAGGGCCCATGCGGCAAGCTTGGGCACCCTAATGTACACAGAAAGAATTTACAAAAGCCTAATTAAATTTTTAAACATCTTTCCCATACCATTTTTGTAAATAAAAAAAATTTTTGTTAAAGGCACCAACAATTGAAATTTTAAAGGCGCTTTCCCAATATTATAGTGACTCTACATACTCTGCAGCACCGATTGAAATATTAACTGTTCAAAATGTAAAGTAGAGTTACTTCAAAAAAATATTTGACGTTTCAATACTTACGCAGTTTTTGCGAATATCTTGCCATGGCTTTCACTGCTTTTATTATAAAATATTTTTTTATTTTATTTTTATTCTAAATTGAAACTATTTGTTTATATTTTTGAATATTTTTTTTAAAAATTTGTTCACAATTAGAGATGTGAACAAATTAGTGACGTGTTTTTTTAGTTATATTTGTCATGTTAAACAGTTAATAGAGTGATGTTAACTCTAGAGTGCAACGAATCCGAACTCCAGAGTCAATCTAATTTGACTCTGGATTGGAATAAAAAAGATAAAAAAAATACAAAAATGTATTAGTAAGAAAGAGAAAAGAAATCCAAAAAAATATTTATTATTTTTTTTGTAACTTACAATTTTTCCCCTAAATGCATAAACGCTTTGTAAAATTATAGGAGGTTTATTGAACGAATTTTATATGAAAATGACATTTTGTAAACCTGCTATAACTTTACAAAGCATTTATGATTGCGGGGTTTATTTTTAAACAATTTTTATATGAAAGTTAACAATTTACAAACACTTTAAACAAAAAAATTATTGGAAATAAATTTTCAATTTAAAAAGAATGTGTTTGGTTTTATATATTCCATTTTTAGTGCCTACTTTTTTTGTGTACGATATATTTGCATATTATTAAAAGGCATACGTAAAAGTACTTAAATTAATAAAATAATTAAGAGGTATTTTTAAAAATATTCATTAAAAGGGGGTTTCTACAAGAAGTTCGTCATTAGACGAATGAGTGACAATGTGTATTTTGTTTTTTACTAAAATAACGACTGCATTTTATTACAGTAGAGCTTTTAAAGACTTCAATCCCTCACTCTATTTTTAATTGACGATGGAATGACTGATTTCTTTAACTGTAATTATACACATCAAATAAAGTTTTAATTGGTCTTATTCGATTAAAGACTACAATCATTATTTCATCATTCGATTTGTTCAATCACTGAATTCAATCGTTAGAAAAGAATACAATAGATATTTGTTCAATTCAATCCATTTTTGCTCAATCGATTGAAAATTGTGGGAATTCAATCGATTGCGTAATTTGGGAATGACATTCAATTTTCTTCATTCGATTTAAAATTTTTAAAACAAACGCTATTAGCTTTTGTTAAAGAAATTTAATACTTTTTTACAAATACAATGCAAGAAAACTAAAAAATTGATATTCGAATTAACAGTTAAGTCATAAAAAAAATTTAAAACGTTCCCATACAGTTGTAAATCAATGGTATATAGAAAATATTGTAGTATAATAATAATATTTCAAAAATTATTTGTTGTTTCAAAAAAGGTTGATCATTTTCCTGATAGACAATACAATTGTTTCGTAGCCATCACGCTAACTCATCAGTTTTCCGCAATAAGAAAATGATGCGGACAACTGATGATGTATTTTTAATGCATTTCTTAGTTTGGGAATAAAACTCAGAAAATGTTATAACTGGAGAACCGTTTGCAATTTTTACTCCAAATTTCAAGTATGACGAAAATTCGATAGAAAAAAAATATTTTTTATGGACTATAAAACATATATTCTATACCAGAATTAGCTGGTTAGATTGGAAAAAAAATCGGGGAAACAATTTTTATAAAAAATTTAATAATGCAAGGTATATCTCATTGGATGCAGAAATGTATCCATATTAATGTTGTTTTAAGAATTTTTACAAAATTTATAATTGTAATTAGGCACCTGATATTGATGGTTTTAAAACGTTTTATTTTGTTTTTTCCTCATTACAACCCAGCAAAATCTTTCATTACAAAATAAGTGGTTATATAATAGAAATTCATAGCTGCGCACAACTTATTGTTTGGCGTCTAAACTCATTATTTTTGTTTGGCGTGGTCGTTTTTATAATTAGTCACGCTTACCCGCTCGCTTACGAAAAAATGAGAAATAAGTAGTTATGAGATTTTGAATAATAAGTGGTTACACACATGCTTACAAATGTTAAATTATAAGTGGTTATCCGATTGCTTACTGGATTCTTAAAAATAAGGAGTTAGGCAAATACTATTAGCCTAAGGAAATACATTCAGAAAAATTTAAGTTTTCTGTAGTGTGCAATTTTAGGACTCGTCATAAAAATTTAAACATAAAATATATTTACATATAATAAAAAAATTTAACTGTGTAAAAAGTACTTATTTAAACTAATACGAGTAAGTCATTATTTTATATTTAGAAACAAGGAATACAATAGGCCGTTATTAGGAACCCAAGTAAAAAAAATGATATGGAGCCATATGAAGTTATATTTAATTATATATAATCTTTTATGTAATTAGATATAATTATATCCGAAAAATGAGAACATCTTATTGTATCTTATTGTATACAATTTGGTACAATTTGATACAATTTTATGCTATTCGATACAATTGTATCCGAATTTTGTCCTCATCCAATTACATCAAATTATACCTTTTTATATAAAATTATATAAAATGTTATAAAAGTGGACATAGTTTGATACAATTATATCTATAAATTGACCTTATACTTTAGATCATATTATATAGGACCACATTTAACAATATACAAAAATTATTTTTTTAAATAAAAAAGATATGCAATATCTGGAGATCAGACCTGGGAGATTTCAATTACAATTGCAAATAAATGTAATTGAAATTAAAAAAAACTCAATTACATTTCATGTAACTGTAATTAAACATTTTCAATTACAAGTAATTGTAATTGAAAGTGATTTCAATTACAAATTTCAATTACATTTAGAATTAAAGTGTTTTTTGTTAAAATTTTGTAGAAAAAACTGACTGATATAGGTTGGATAGGCATGGATAAGTATAAAAAGAATACGTCATGTTGGGCTGACCCCTCACTTGTGCTTCTTCTCATTATTTCTTTTCTGAAAAAATGTAATTGTAATTTACATTTTTTCAATTACAATTATATGTAATGTATAATTGAAAATTTTCAATTAAAAATTACTTGCAATTATTTTTTTTAATTACAATTACATGTAATTGTGTAATTGCATGTGTAATTAATTTCCAAATATAATGATTAACCCAAAGGTCTGCTGGAGATCCTATAATTTCGATAAATCTTCCATTACTTTTATCCAGATTTATCATGACAGTGCATTAAACATGAACAAAATTTTCTTTATTTTTAGTAATTTTAATAGTAAATAGTAAAAAAGTAGTAAAATATTACAAAATAGTAAAAATTACTAAAAATATATAATGCAAAAAATAAAGTCACAAACGAATCATGCACGGGTTATATATTCTTATTCCCGCTCACGAACGAATCAAGTACGAATTATATATTCTCAGACTCACGCACGAATCAATTGAGTATAGTAATTATTACTCACGATCACGTGTGAATAACGTGACTCACATTTCTAGTAACGCGCCAATCCCTAGTAATTACTAAATCCAAAACTAGTTCAAAATCATTGTTAACATAGAACCACATATAATATAATACGGTTTTATATAAAATCACTTTGAAATAATTGCTTATGTGGGATGATATATAATTATAGATGATGTTATAAAGAACGTTATATTATTATGTTATATAGTAAAGAAATCATCAAATATTGTAGATATGGAACCATATTAAGTTATATATGGGTTCTTATTCGTCCATATATAATCATATCTAACACAAATTATGAAATATTTCTTATATGGCTCCACATATATTATTATATTATTATGTATAGTGTCATACTAAATTATATATAAACGTATACGTAATTATATCTGTAATATGCTACTTTATGTACTTGCACATGCAATTATATGTAGGCCAGTATGTAATAATATAAAATCACATATGTCTCCATATTAAAACCTTTGAGGAAAAATTATCTAACATATGACTATATAAAAGTATATCTGCTTGAATTTAAAAGCATATGTGGCCATATGTAACTATAACTTACTATATGCAATTACATAAAATAATATATGGTTATATCAAAACTTTTTTACTCGGGAAGTCATTATTTTATATTATAAATTATTTTATATTATAAAATAATGCAAAAGGTAATGATATATAATTTTTGGTAATGCAGATAGTAATGAGGTGTCATTACCAATATTTTGCTGGGAAAGATGAAAATAATTCTCAACTTTCCTGAAAATATCAGTAAAGATATTTTTTAAATTTTGTTTTCGACAAGAAAAGAAAAATTAAAAAAATTGATGAAAACAAAATATCCATCAAGAAAAATAAATTCATTTGTACACGAGTGATTTTTTTTATTGAGGAAAAAAACAAAATAAAACGTTTTAAAAGTATTAATATCGGGTGCCTGTTTCGAGGATATTGTTTTTCCTAAAAAACTTCTTTGAAAATTATTTCGGCATATAATTTTTATTATATATTCCCGAGTAAAAAAAATTATATATAATCATATGTGGCATATATTACAATATATAATTAGACATGCCGTTATGTATATCCATATATAATTATATATGACGTCTTTTTCCAAAATTTTTCTTAATATTATGCCATATATAATTTCATCTAATTAGATATCGACCTTTATAATATTAGATATGGTATATATGATTATATATTGCATAGCATGGCTGATCTTATTGCATATATAGTTATATATAGAGCTATATCTTAATATATATTGCGGCATTTTAGGAATATATAATTATATATGGTATCATTTAAACAATATATAACTATATATGGTGCCAGTTAAACTATATATTATCATATATGGTGCCATTTAAACAATATATGGTCATATATGGTACCTCATAAACCAAATCTTTAATTCAGTTCCAGATATGATAATATATGGTACTATATATAGTGCGATATATATTTATATATGGTGTTATTTAAGCTATATATTATCATATATGGTGCCATTCAAACCATATATTATCATATATGGTGCCATTCAAACCATATATTATCATATATGGTACCATTTAAACCATATATTATCATATATGGTGCAATTTCAACAATATATGCCCATATATGGTACCTCATGAACAATATTTTTAATACAGTTCCACATATGATAATATATGCTACCATATATAGTCCCATATATATTGATATATGGTGTCATTTAAACAATACTAATATATAGACATATATGGTATCATTTATACAATATATTGTCATATATGGCACAATTTAAACAATATATGGTCAAATTTGGTACCACATCAACATTTTGAATACAATTCCATATATGGTTTAATTTGAATAATGTAAAACTGTATGACGCTATAAAAAATATTATCAGATATGTTACTTCATTAACAATATTTATAATACAGTGTCATATATTGTAATATATGTATATCATTCAATATATATTGATGTATGGTAATGGTACAATAATTCCAATATCAGTTGAGATACAATTTGTGGGTCCATATCAACAATTTGTTCACGTACATTTAACATATATATTTGTACATTTAAGTTATAATTTATAAACACTTTATAAAGTTAAATAGTTCCATAAACCTCGTCTAACTGTATAGAATGTTTATGAATATACGATTTAATATATAATAATTACAACTACAAATTGGTGCCATTATCTAAAATTTAATTTAATGTTAACTTATAATAAAATAAAAATGTATTTCCTAAAAATAAAAATATAGTGTTAATTAATGTTAATATACAACAGTTTAACATCCCAGACAGAAAAATATAATCGGCACAATGCTGGCAAACCGTTGGCGATGGTCGGTTATGCGTTGGCAGAACGTTGCATTAACTATCTTGGCAAAAAAATAGATTTCAAAAAACATTTTTGAAAAAATTGTGAAAACTTTTTTAATATTTGCTTTTAAAAACATGAAATTTAACCCAGTCCACCAGATTGTCAGCCAAGACCTCTACATTCTAATCTAACGAGACTTGTTATAGATGTGTGATAGCTACAAATTAATTGAATGATAAAAGCATTTCGAGCTAACTTATAAGCATCGAAAAAAGGTATTCCAGAAATTATTAAATGTATTTTAGAAAATTTTAATTGTATATCACAAAATATTATTTGCACTTCAGAAACTACAATATTACGCAAATTTAATTATTTATTTAGTTGTGTCCAGAAATAATGAAATCTATTTCAGAATTTCATAGCTAATAGAGAAAAATTTCTCAAATACATTTCATAATTTCGGAAATACGATTGATAATTTCTGAAATACAGTTTGATGATTTCTGAAATACAGTTGTGAATTTCGGAAATACAATTAATAATTTCTGAAACACAATTGATAAAACTGAACTTCAATTGACTAGTTCTGAAATACAATTCATAAATGTGAAAAATAATTGATGAGTTCTGAAACACAATTGATAAAACTGAAATTCAATTGATTATTTCTGAAATACAATTGATAAATCTTAAAACAATTAATACAATTGGAAATGGTGTAGAGCGTCAAAAAGATGTAAATAAAATTATTTTATTCAAAGATTTCAATTTAATAAAAAAATAAATATATAATTTTATAAAAAAATTTATAGAAAAAAAAATTTTAATTTTATAAAAAGAAATTCATTTTGTAAAAAAAATGCATATCGAACTCGAGACCTTCTGAGTTTACACCTTATTTTAACAAAATATTGTAATTTTTATACAATCAGTGCTCTGCCAGTCTATTATTTTTTGAACAGTTGGCAATATATGTCTGGGATCTTATTTAATCCCAAATAAATGGAGATCTTACGTAGTACCCAAATATAATCCGGCATCTAATTTTATCTGTCATTTTTATGGATACTTTTAGATGTCAATCCCCAAATATATTGCTGTTTCTAATTCGATCTGCCATTTTAATACCGAAATAAATTGCTGGATCTAATTCGATCTGCCATTTTTCTGATAAATTTAGATCCAAGTTTATCCCCAAATATATTGCTGGATCTAATTTGATCTGCCATTTTTCAGATCAATTTATATCTAAGTTTATCCACAAATATATTGCTGGATCTAATTCGGTGTGCCATTTTTCGGATCAAATTAGATCTAAGTTTATCCCCAAATATATAGCTAGATCTAATTCGATCTGCCACTTTTTCGGATCAAATTAGATATACGTTTATCCACAAATATATTGCCAGATCTAATTTGATCTGCCAAAATTGAGATCAAATCAGATCTAAGTTTATCCCCAAATATATAGCTGGATCTAATTGGATCCGCCATTTTTCGGATCAAATTAGATCTAAAAATATCCGCAAATATATAGCTGGATCCGCCAATTTTCGGATCAAAATAGATCTAGGTTTATCCCCAAAGATATCACTGGACCTCCCAATTTTGAGATATAACTTGATCTTAGTTTATCCCCATATATACAATGGGATCTAATACGATATGATTGGATACACCCAATTTTGAGATCTAATTGGATCAGCTAGATATTACAGCAGATCTTAAACAATATCAAATTGGATATAATTAGATATTGCGCGAGATCAATTTTTTTTACTCGGGTTAGTAAAAACTAGTAAACCTAAAAAGTACTGAATAGTTATCAAAATCGATTTTCTTTTTAAGTGAAATGAAAGAAAATGGTATCAAAAGTAATAAGTAGAAGCCACTGAATTTAAAAATTTGCACATATCACGGTAAAAACGAATTTCTGGGAAAAAACTACTAAAAATAGTAAAAACTAGCATGACGAATAGACATATTATTTTGAAGCATTATATTATGATTTTTTTATTATATCATAATGCTTTAAAACAAATTTCGGGAAAATTATGTGAATAAAAAAATTCGGTACTTTAACAAAATGTGTTCCTGTTTTTAAGCCTAAAATAAAATTTGTTAATTTTAAAACATTTTTTGTTAAATTTATTGTAACAGATCTAAATTTAAGTACCAAATTAGTAAAACTACAGTTTTATTTGTAATTATACTGAGTCGTAAAACTTGTTCAAATTAAGGGTCTCGGGACCCTCCACAGGTCTAGTCCATATCATCTAAAGGCATGTATGGACAATCCAAAGGAGAAAAAATTTTGTCTGCTCTATCTCTCTCTGAGTTTTCGAAATGTGAGCCATTTTATAAAGTGGAAAATTTTTGAATGGGGGTGTGTATAGTTGATCTTTTATTTGATAAATATATGTTCTTCGTTCGATTCTAGGTCATATATCTCTTTCCCTTTTAATTATTTTTCAAATTAAAGAAAGATGATGCAATTTTTACAAGTAAATTACAAAGAAAAGAAAATTTGAAAGAATTCGACAAGGCCAGCAGAATACGTACTTTCGCTTTCGCTACAAAGCCATCATCAGTGTCGTTTGCCTTGATGGGATAATTATTGGTAATGGTTTACTTATGCTAAAGTTGAAAATAAATATATGTAATATGTTAACAACTCAACTAGACTAACATCAACGAAATCTAACAGTGCTATTTTTATTCTTTGATATTACTGTTTTTGTTTTGAACTGCAATTATTAAAGTATCGCAGCTGGTTCTATTCAACTCTGTGTATGATAACACACATTATGAAAGACAACGCACCGTTAAATTTAAATGTAAATGTGTGTTATTTAAATTATATTTTGCACCGTATCCTGTGTATTAAGATGAATGAGGGGTTTGTATGATTGATATTTTATTTGGTAATATTAATATCTCTTTCTGTTTAAATTATTTTTATTAAAAATTTTCGAGGGCCCAAGGCCCCACCAAGGTCTATTTGTGGATAGAGATAACCTTTCCACGAGCGTATTATATGGTTAGTGATAGTTAGGGTATTCAATCGATTAATCGTTATTCGATTAATCGAACAATTTTTCTCAAAAATTGTTCGAATAATTTAAAACGTCCAAATTTCGAATAACGAATAATTCGAATAATTTCATACGATTAATCGAAATTAGTAGAAAATTACAAAAATGTTTAAAAAATATCAATTTTTTATTAAAGTAAATGTGCTAAAACCTCAAAAATTTTTTAAAAAATTGTGATAAATAATTTGCTGTAGGCTTGTACATATTCGAATTTCATTCTGGCCTAAGAAAATAATTAAGGGACGACCTTTTAGAATTTCTAGAAATATTTGTTAGCTGCAACTCAATGAGAATTTCATGTTTTCAAGTAGAAGCGTTAATAAACATCTTAAAGAAAAAACATCTCAAAGAAAAAACAAAAACAATATAAAATTATCACAGTTTGCTTTGTCATCTTCCAAATTATTACCCTGTTGTTGTAATTTATCTAGTAAAGTAGTGGTATCTATTTACGTATAATAAATTTTTAGTTATTTTTTACGACTTTTTAAACGTTGATATTAAATGAATGCATTAATAATTATTGTAATTAATGATTATTAAAATTATTAATTATAATTAAGGATCAAGGTAATAAAGCTTGTTTAGTGAGCACTCTGAATTAATAAAATAAAAGGGTGGAGGTACGGAAACGTAGAGGGAAAACAATTTCTCAACGGAATTCCTCTCTACATTTACGTTTTTATGTATTCAATGCAGGGATGATAAATGGGATTTTCAAAATAGTACTAACCAGCTTGAAAAATAGTACTTTTTTGACCTCCATAGTACCAAAAAAAATTTTTTACATTCTAACCACTTGTTTGAGTTGGCGCTTATGATGTCAGTTCGTATGTCCATATAAAATGAATGATCCTTGTAAGCAAATTACAGGTCGCACTTTTAAAAATAATTTGACGAAGTTTGGTACATAAGTTTGTAATGCATGAAGGACTAACGCTATTGAAAGTGGTTAAAATCGGTTTATGTTTTGACCTAGTAATCATGAAAAGGTCCTATCTGATATTGAATTTATTGATATTAGTGGTATAACTAGACCAAAGGGATTTTAGACGATTTCTTTCAGGGGACCTATATAATTTTATTCGTTAATGAGGTAGTGATAATTCCAGGACAAACCCGGGCTCAAATTTAGCTTAGTTCCTCCAGGTTTTTTTTTACAGCATTCTGAAGGCCGAAAAGTTCGATTAATTACGAATATTTTATTGCTTTTTCGTGGTATTTTTGTTCTTTGTTATTTATTCGCTATCGAGACAACTGTTAGACTAGTCTAGAAGACCAACGTGTCAAGTTAAAAAAAAAAAACCTAAAAAATCTGAAAAAAATCAATATAGGAAAAATCGATATTTGAAGTTGTTAAACGAGTTTCAATGGAATTATACAATGGACTATGCGGTTGGAATACAATAACTTTGTGCTGATGTTGGATTCAGAATTTTATTTGAATGAAGTCCCAAAAAGTTGTATTTCATTTCGTTTGAAGACGAAAATTATTCTAAAGGGATTTATGTGTCTAAGGGGATATACAAAAAGTCTGTGACTCTTAGTTGTGACTGTATTTCCCGTATTTGTTGTTGCAAAGTTATAATAAATTATATTTATTAAAATTTTTGTTTGAAAACTTCTAAAAAATTACGACCTGGTATCGATACAATCATAACATTGACAAATAAAATTTTAATTTCTTTAATTTTATTGTTGTTTTGTATGAAAAGTTGTGACTCTCAGTCTCAAAAATAGTCTTAAGACAGTCATAACGAGTCACAAGCAGGAATATGCACCTTAATCAATTTAGCTCATTTGATTTATTCAACTATGCTCCTTGCAGGAGTAAAAGGAACAAATATATATATATTAAATTAAGTACCACCCCAATTAACGTAATCCTCTACGAACTCAACTTCTTGGTTATCACAACAATTAGGCGTTGCTATTATTAAGGATTTTTTTAAAATAAAAAATATGAAATTTTCTAAAAAAAATTATATTTTA